>OY744521.1:101106664-101196664 GCA_963556195.1 Sepiola atlantica | reverse complement strand
TGGATTTTTCAAACAGTTTATAAATTTGAACAATATCAAACAATTGATTTGATTCTTCCACACCATCAATAGATATGGCCCTTTCTAGTTGATCATCCATTGGCTGATTATTTTTTTTCGTTGCATCATCACTGCTACTATTGTTCACAGAATTCTCCTCAGTCTCTAGTTGTAAGTTTGTTGTTGGCGAAAAACTTTCTGATTCCTCCTTACAAATATTGATGCTTACATTTCGATCTGTACATTCAACAATTGCAACAAAATGGTTTGGTTGCCAAAAATTTTCCCAACATGTCTCAGATAGCATACAGCTAGTCCACATTATTGTGATGCTTTTATAGCTATTTTGTTTCTTAAATTCAGCATTTAAATGTAAAAATGCAAAATCCAATAATCCATTAATTGGAGGATAGATACTTCTGATACATATTGCATATGCATGGGCGGCAGATGCCATTGTTAATGCATCTGACCAACCTGATACTGCAGCACAATTTGCTAGAGATATTTTGTAATCTCTTGATAAATTTTTAATTGGGCTGCTAACTGTTTCAGCAATTTCTTCCCAATTCAATGCCATGCACAGACATGTCCTCGTCCGTATTTCCTCGTAAAATTCGTTAGAGTCATATTGCTGAAAAGAAACAATTTCCATCGGATAATGTCTCTAAAGCTTTAAAGCCTTTCGTATTAAATTTACTTAAAATTTGATTACTTTCATTATGACATGGCAAGTACGTATAATCAAATTGTTCTGTAACAAAATTTTGAATTTTTTTTTTTTTTAATGATATATCAATCATTCTGCAAAATTCTAGAAACTCGTCAAAGCTGTGCTTTCGGATTTTGTCTGATAATTTAGATAAAACTAAACGAAAAAAATTATTTTGCTTGATGCATGTGGGACAATAAAAATGTGAATCAAAGATCGATCCATTGATAAAACTTCTTTCAGGAGCTGATAGCTCTAAACAGTCAAAGTGTATCCAATGTTCGCATGAGTGACACTCAACCGTATTGTAGAGTGCCGTTTGCAAGCAAATTGGGCAAAAGTAATTCATACTGAAACAAAGGGTTCCAGACTATAGTAAATATTTGAATCCAAGAGTTTCCGGCGGGGAAGCTACACTTTTCTGAGGAAAGAATGCTAAAAAGAGCCAAATTGAAAATGGTGTATTATAAAGAAAAATCTCCTTGGTGTGTGTGTGCAAATGTTTAGCACTAACCTGTGTTGTTGATAGTAGTGGGCAGTAGTTTCTCTGAGTCTGATGGTATCCTTGTGAACTGTGATATTTGGTCAAATTTAGGTGGTTTATATTGGCCCCAGAGGGCCATTCTCATTGGTTAAGAATTTATGATTTCACACCTATCTGGTTGTAAAATTGATTTCCCCTATTTCTACTTACCATGTGGGATCTACTTTTATGACAAGTTTCTCAAGAATATCAATTTGATTATATATATATATATATATATATATATATATATATATATATATATATATATATATATATCTGTCTACATATATATGTGTGTATATATCTGCCTATATATATCTCTCTATATATATTTGTCTATATTTATATATATATCTGTCTATATTTATATAGATATATATCTGTCTATATTTATCTATATATATATATATATATTTATCTATATATATGTATATATATCTATATATATATATATCTGTGTATATATATATCTGTATATCTCTATCTATCTATAAATATATATATATATCTTTACCTATCTCTCTCTCTATATGTATATATATACCTATCTATATATATATATCTGTATATGTCTATCTATAAATATATATATATACCTATCTATCTATATATATGTATATGTCTATCTATCTATCTATATATATATATGTCTATCTATCTATCTATCTATCTATATATATATATGTATATGTCTATCTATCTCTCTCTATATATATATATGTATATGTCTATCTATCTATATATATATATGTATATGTCTATCTATCTATCTATATATATATATGTATATGTCTATCTCTCTCTCTATATATATGTATATATCTATCTATCTCTCTATATATATGTATATGTCTATCTATATATATATATCTACCTATCTATATATATATATATCTACCTATCTATATATTTCGCTCTATAGATATCTATATATATCTATCGATATATACATCTATCTTTATATATATATAGAGAGAAAATATATATTATATGTATATAATATATTATATATATATATGTATGTATATCATATATATTATATATATACATATATATATATATATATATATATATATATATATATATATATATATATATATATTATATGTACATATATATATTATATATGTATGTATATCGGATATATTATACATATACATATATATATATATATATATATATCTGTATATGTCTATCTATCTATAAATATATATATAGATCTACCTATCTATATATCTCGCTCTATAGATATCTATATATATCTAGCTATATATACATCTATCTTTATATATATATAGAGAAAAAATATATTATATGTATATAACATATTATATATATATGTATGTATATCGTATATATTATATATATACATATATATGATATATATATATTATATATACATATATAATATATATTTGTATTTATATCGTATATCATATACATTATATATATATACATATATATTATATATATTTATGTATATCGTATATCATCTATATTATATATATTCATATATTTTATAGTATATATATATATGTATGTATATCGTATATATATATACATATATATATATGTATGTATATCGTATATACATATGTGTATGTATATCGTATATCATATATATACATATATATATTATATATATATGTGTTTTTATCGTATATTACATATATTATATATATACATATATTTAATATTATATATATGTATGTATGTCGTATATCATATATATTATATATATATATGTATATATGTATATATACATATATATACACACATATATACAATTTACTATGTCGGTCTACTTCTTAAGGAGTGCCCCAAAAATAAACTATGCTTACAAAAAAGGTGAATATTCTAGAGTTCACTTGTGTTTATCTGACCGTTTGAAATGTTCAAATTTGTGTTGACACCTATTTGGTAAGTGGCTATATGGCATCTCTCAAAGACTTTATGGTTGAGTATTAAACACTCTGCTCTTTCCAGGCAGTCACCGGGTCTCAGTATATCCCCACTGAAATTATAAATGTTTCAAATTCTTTAAACTTAGTGCTCTGAAATTAATTGAATCAATGTTCAATCTATAAAAAATGTTAATACTTAGGACTGCTAAACTCTCTCTCAAATAGCAACCCAAAAATCCATAATTATATCTGATATCTTTTGAAAGTTTTCCAAATATCTCCGATTAATAGACTCACTTGACTTAATAATGACACATAGATTTTCTCGCCCCTCAACCTAGAATCAGAATGTAGATTTACAGTTATGAATAAAATTAAATTTATCAACATTTTAGTGATATTTAAGGTAGATGACCACTCGAGTAAAGCTGGTATTGTGCTGACTGAAATGATTTTTCTCTAAGATTAGGATAGCCAAAAAAGAGTCATCCAAGACAGGGCCAGCGACCCCAACACTTGAAGACATAGTGCCTAATTTGTCAAAATATATATTTGACATTTTTTCACAAATAAATAATCCAAAGTTTAGTATTCCAATGAAATTGTTAAAGGAAACCTTGGTTGATGTGGAATTCTTGGAACATACGGAAGTAAATATGTAAAAAATTTGTTTACCGATGAAATGTGTGTATATATGAATGTATATAATTGTGTGTATGTATATGTGTATATACATGCATATGTGTGTGTACGTATGTGTATATATATGTGTGTACATATATGTATATACATGCATATATGTATATATGTGCAAGTATATGTATGTATATATATATATATGAGAAGAGAAGGATGAAGGTAATCCGACGTGATGGTAAAAAGAAAAAGGAAAACCAAAAACTGGATGTTTTTTATGTGTACATCAACGTTTCGTCTTTATTTATAAGACTTCATCAGGATGATGATATAGGGAAAAGATATCATGCAAGCACAGATACATGTAGGGTAGACATGTTGGGAAGAAAAATAAAAATAAAATAAAATGAAAAATAATGGCAGCGTCTTGCTGGACGTCCGTACTTGTTAGAGAATGAAAATGAGTGGGAGAAAAAAGGGGAAAGGGTGGAGGGAGCGAGGACTACTGTGGCTGGCGATGAGAGAAAGAGGTGGAAGATGAGCAGGGGTAAAATGGATGGTAGAGAGAGATTGGAGGAAGAGGGGGAGGGGGTGTTTGACCAGATGGCTGTGGTCGAGATTGAAGGGGAAGAGTGAGTTGGAATGTTTGTGTGTGGGGGGTGTATGCAGGGAAAATGGGGATGGGTAGAGAGGGAGGGGGGCTGTGATTTTGGTGGATGGGCGAAAGTTATGGTCTTAGAGAGCGTTTGGAGAAAATGAGGGAATTTAAGAAGAGGTATGGGAGAAAATAGATGAGAGGGGGAAGAGGGAGGATTTGTCGTGATAGGGTGTGAAATATTTGAAATATTTGGAAAATGATAGCAATGAGTGAGGGATTGGAGTGGGTGGGGGAGGGGGGTGATTGAAAGGGTGGGTGAGGAATATTTGAAATATTTGGAACATGAGAAAGTTTATTTGGATTGTAGTATTAAAAATGTGAGGGAAAAAAGTGAGGAAAAAAAAAAAAAAAGAAAAAAAAAGAAGATTCAGGGAGAAGAAGGAAGCGTGTGGGGTGTACATGTATGTATATACATGCATCTATGTATATATGTTTAGATATATGTATGTATATATATGTGTGTATATGTACTATGTATATGAGTGTATGTGCGTATATGTGTACGATTTCTCGACTGTTAACTATTCTTAATTTTTACCATTTACTCTGTCGTTCCTATTTAGTTGCCTTCCCACTAGGGCAGAGTTAGACACAAGGTTGGATTTTAATCTGGAGAAAATGTAGCTCCCTCAAAACGGGAACTCTGGATTTGAACAAAAATAAAATGCCTCTGTCTAGAATGACTTCTCCTTTATTGACCGAGGACAGAATAAAATAAGTGCAACATTAGAACAGATACTGCAACACAAATTCAATTTTCCCGAACGCGGTAACATATATATATATGGTAAAAATCTACAATACCGTCCGGTCAATGACCCACTTTTCATAAACCCACTAGCGATTTTCCAAACCCACTAAATCCGAAAGAAAATCTCCAAAAATCCGCTAATGCTTTCTTTAAGTACGTAATTTCAGCGAAAAGTTTTTTTTTGCCATTTCAGTATATTCATAAAACATTTATTGGAGAAAATTCGTACTTTTGTTTTTCTTTTCGTAGTCATGGTTTCTGTTGTTGTTGTTTTTTGTTCAGTGCGATTTTTAGTTTTATTTGATATAACTAACTTAAATATAAGTACTTCAAATCCAATAAATTTGACATAATACATTGCAATTTTAGGATTAATTTGTATGTATGTGTATATGCATATATATGTGCATATAGACCTGTGTATGTATTAATATATATATAGACATATGTGTAGCTATACGTTTATACATACATATATATATGTACATATACATATGTATATATATGTGTGTGTATGATTATGTATATGTATATATATATATGCGTGTGTGCGTATGATTATGTATATATATATATATATATATATACACATGCATATATATATATATGTATATATACACATGTGTGTGTATGTATATTTTTACACATGTGTATGTATGTATGTAGACATGTGTATGTATTTATATATATATATATATATATACATATGTGTATGTATGTATATGTATATATATATACATATGTGTATGTATGTATATAAACATGTGTATGTATATATATACATATATATATGTATAGACACATGTGTATGTGCGTATATATATGTGTGTGTGTGTGTGGTCTGTAAAAGCCTGGCAGGCTTGAAGATCCACACCCAAGCCTCTCAGACAGCCACCATATATATATATATATATATATATATATATATATATATATATATATATATATATATATATATATGTGTGTGTGTGTGTGTGTGTGTGTGTGTAAATGCTTCCATTAATTTCAAAGACTTTATGACCGAGTAACCTGACATTCTGGAGTTCACTTATGTTTATCAAAACTTTTGCAATGTTCAAATTCGTGTTGCCACCTATTTGCTAAGTGGCCATATAGCATCTCTTTGGTTGTATTAAATCGGCCCAGGACAATTTTTATTTTATTGCTGGCACACCTTGTCACTGCCCAGCCACGTTACCCGGTCATTGGTCAGCCGGTATTGTAGAGTTTTACTATAAATATATATATTACTATAAATATATATATATATATATATATATTACTATAAATATATATATATATATATTACTATAAATATATATATATATATATATATTACTATAAATATATATATATATATATATTACTATAAATATATATATATATATATATTACTATAAATATATATATATATATATATTACTATAAATATATATATATATATATATTACTATAAATATATATATATATATATATTACTATAAATATATATATATATATATATATATTACTATAAATATATATATATATATTACTATAAATATATATATATATATATATTACTATAAATATATATATATATATATATTACTATAAATATATATATATATTACTATAAATATATATATATATATTACTATAAATATATATATATATATATATATATATATATATATTACTATAAATATATATATATATATATATATTACTATATATATATATATATTACTATATATATTACTATATATATATATATATTACTATATATATTACTATATATATATATATATATTACTATATATATATATATATATTACTATATATATTACTATATATATATATATATTACTGTATATATATATATTACTATATATATTACTATATATATATATATATTACTATATATATTACTATATATATATATATATATATATATATATATATATATATATATATTACTATATATATATATATATTACTATATATATATATATATATATATATATATATATATATATATATATATATATATATATATTACTATATATATATATATATATATATATATATATATATATATATATATATATATATATATTACTATATATATTTATTTCTATATATATATATATTACTATATATATATATATATATATATATATATATATATATATATATATATATATTACTATATATATTTATTTCTATATATATATATATTACTATATATATATATATTACTATATATATATATTACTATATATATATATATATATTACTATATATATATATATAAATTACTATATATATCTATATAAATTACTATATATATCTATTACTATATATATATATATATATATATATATATATATTATATATATATATATATATATATATATATATTACTATATATATTGAAATAAGACTTTGCACCTGGAATTGTCGCTTTCAATTTGGTTAAGAATAGAATGTAGAAAGTCTAAGAACGAAGTTGAGACATATATATATATATATATATATATATATATATATATATATAATTATGCAGGTTATTTCGAACGACGATGTTTACCGCGTTCGTGCAAATTGAATTTGCGTGTGTTTTATCTAAAACGTTCGTAAAACAAATATGAAAGGTCTAAACAACATTTCTTAGCTTCTTCGTTTGGAACAAAGTGCAGTATTAAAAAATTTTTTAATTGAAAATTGGTTCAATTACTTTCAGAGCACTGAGTTTAAAGAATTTGAAACATTTATTTTTTTCAGTGGGGATATACTCAGAAGGGAAAATCCACCAACCTTCGTTCAATCCTCGTAAGGTAACAAAATAATAAACAACAAAAAATGTGTATTGAGGGGGGGGATATATGCTAACTGTTCATAATGAAGACTATTCTGTTTATAAATGACGGCGATTGTGTCACTCGTGAGCACAAAATGCTGGCGGCAGCGATGGCGCTTGTTTGTGGCGGCGGTTTGCTGAGAATCGATTTACACTTTTACCCCCCGGCACAAATATGAAAGGTCTAAACAATATTTCTTAGCTTCTTCGCTTTGAACAAAGTGCAGTATTAAAAAAATTTTTAATTGAAAATTGGTTCAATTACTTTCAGAGCACTGAGTTTAAAGAATTTGAAACATTTATTTTTTCAGTGGGGATATACTCAGAAGGGAAAATCCACCAACCTTCGTTCAACCCTCGTAAGGTAACAAAATAATAAACAACAAAAAATGTGTATTGAGGGGGGGGGGGATATATGCTAACTGTTCATAATGAAGACTATTCTGTTTATAAATGACGGCGATTGTGTCACTCGTGAGCACAAAATGCTGGCGACAGCGATGGCGCTTGTTTGTGGCGGCGGTTTGCTGAGAATCGATTTACACTTTTACCCCCCGGCACAAATATGAAAGGTCTAAACAATATTTCTTAGCTTCTTCGCTTTGAACAAAGTGCAGTATTAAAAAAAATTTTAATTGAAAATTGGTTCAATTACTTTCAGAGCACTGAGTTTAAAGAATTTGAAACATTTATTTTTTCAGTGGGGATATACTCAGAAGGGAAAATCCATCAACCTTCGTTCTATCCTCGTAAGGTAACAAAATAATAAACAAAAAAAATGTGTATTGTGTGTGGGGGGGGGGGATATATAACGAGGACTATTCTCTGTTTATAAATGACGGCGATTGTGTCACGTGAGCCAAAATGCTGGCGGCAGCGATGGCGCTTGTTTGTGGCGGCGGTTTGCTGAGAATCGATTTACACTTTTACCCCCCGGCACAAATATGAAAGGTCTAAACAATATTTCTTAGCTTCTTCGCTTTGAACAAAGTGCAGTATTAAAAAATTTTTTAATTGAAAATTGGTTTAATTACTTTCAGAGCACTGAGTTTAAAGAATTTGAAACATTTATTTTTTCAGTGGGGATATACTCAGAAGGGAAAATCCACCAACCTTCGTTCAACCATCGTAAGGTAACAAAATAATAAACAAAAAAAATGTGTATTGTGTGTGGGGGGGGGGTATATAACGAGGACTATTCTCTGTTTATAAATGACGGCGATTGTGTCACGTGAGCCAAAATGCTGGCAGCGGGGGGGTGCCGGGGGGTGCCGGGGGGTGCCGGGGTGTGCCGGGGGGTAAAAGTGCCACCCTTGTTCAGGGATGGAGGTTATGTGATCTTATGAACTTAGAGTTATCTCCCTTGGTGTCTTTCTGGATTTCTTTGTATCAGTCATTGATTTTCAAACATGATCATATTTTAGTACTTCTGCTGTTTCACAATGAGATTAAAATATTTAAAGAAATCTATAAACTTTTTTATGTACTTACGTGTCAGCTGAAAATAAGATCATACAGAAGAAATTACGCAAATTCATCCAGTATTTATTAGATTATAAGAAGAAGAAAAAAATGACATTTTGTAACCAGTTTAGGCAAGGGAGATAACTCAATGATAAAATCTGGCGAAGATACAATATGGCGACGACTGATCGAAATCGTTTTTATTTTTAATTTAATAAATAGTGGATGAATTTGCGTAATTTTTTGTGTACAGTCTTCTTTTCAGCTACTACGTAAGTACATAACAAAATTTATATATTTCTTTAGCTATTTCTTTTTGTAAGAGAGGCCTAACATGTTATTGTGAAACAGCAGAAGAACCCTATTTTTTTTCAACGTTTTCAATATTTTTTTCTGTTGAAACATGATTTTAAATCATAATAAGTTGTTTGGGAATAATGCCGAAACAATTTCACTGTATAAAATATGGGATTCTACCTCGAATTGAACCAGTCGGGCAGTGAACTGCCAAGGAAGATAACTCGATCGAACTAAAACTTTATTTATGACTAAAAAAGTATTTTAAACTTTAAATTTGGTGTGTTATTGAATTTCTTGACTGGAGCAATTTCGTTTCGGTTATTCTTCGTTTTGTATTGTCTCCTCTTACTGATGTGTACCCGATATTAACTCTTTCAGAGTACTTATTTGTACCAGATATTTTTAATTCTTTCATAGCCGATATTATTTTTTGGTACTTTTACGGACCGGGCTGAAATAATAACGTCATAATTTAGAAACCCATTCTTAACATGGGGAAGTGGGGGGGGGGTGATTAACTATTCTATACTTTAAGCTAACAATTTAATAAATGAAAGATACCGTAAAAATTGAATTTAACTTGAAAATCCTATCTAAAAAATAGTTCGGTCCAGAAACTGCATAAGCACCTATTTTTTTTATTCATATTTATTTATTGTAATCATGTTGAATTACCGTGTGAGAGACAAAGCAGTGGCTACTAAATTCCTGCAAAAAAATTTTTTTTTTTCACAAAGCTTAATTTTGTGATGTTGTACGAAAATAGTTCAGTTAGCAGTGTGAATATTGCTGAGAGCCTTTCGGGCCCCAAATGGGCCCCGGTTGGATTGTGACGTACACGCCTGTGTTCTCTCTAGGAGGAGAACAGGAAGAAGCGATAGAAAGACGCTGTGTTTGAATTCTTATACTATGTGCTACGATTCTCTGATTGGCTGAAAAGAAACTGCTGATTTGAGATTTTCTCCAATGAAAAGTCGATACACAAAAACAACATTCCTGCTGCTGTTGCTTTTGATCAAGAAGAACCAAGACGATCCATGAAGTAATATATGAATTTTTATTGACAACTTGTTAAGACAACTAAAAGTAAAGTGTTTATAATGAATGAAAGTTCAAAGAGAGTGTGCAAAAAATCAAGTAACCATGTTTGTTACAACTGGTGCCGCATGAGTATGCATATGACAGTTTGTATAAATTAAGTAGGCATTGTAGATGTGTGTGCATATTAGTGTGCCTCTGCTTTGTCAGTGAGAGAGGGAGTGTGGGTATACATGATTTCGATAAGCTGTGTATATATGTGGTTGCTGTGTTTAGTAGTTATTGTTTCCAAAGGTAAGGCCACAAAAACCTAGGCTGGATTGTGATGTATGCATGTGTCGTTTCTCCAGGAAAAAAGCACAAAGACAGAGAAAGCTGTATTTGAACTTTTATATTACGCACAAAATTGCGACGGTGAATATTCTTGTGGACCCTGTGATTGGTTAAAAGAAACTGCTGATTTGTTCAATCAAGAGTCGATATGTAAAAATAGCATTCACTGCAGTTGCTGTCTTTCATAACCCCTCTGATTAAAGACCCTCTCATTAGACCATCTAAAGGGCGCTTAACTCCATGAATTAAAAATGTTTGTAAGTTCATAATCTGATGACATCAGCAGCCTAAGATGGATATTTTAGCTCGTATTTGTATAGATAAGCAAATTTTCTACATAGTCTGACTAGTTCTGTTTCGGAATTTTTCACATAAGAATTGATGCTTTGGAGTATTTGGATTATTCGGCTACAGTTCTCATCCTATTCTCACAAGATTTCGGCTGATGTAACCTCCGACCTTTTTCAGGTGCATCATGTCGAACCCAAGAATCTTGATATCGAACTGCGGAATCTGTACAGAATTTTGAACAAAACCCTTTATTTAATCCATGGGGGTAAATTGCTCTTGTTACGTCAGCCATGACCGGGTATAAGTCTTAATTAATTCATTATTGTATTCTGAGCACCGCCGGCACTGAGGATTGAACCTTGAGAAGACTGTCACTTAGAACTGATTATTAGTGAGCACTTTTATTCGTGGTGTCATGGGTCTTTGCGGATTAAATAAAGGGTTCTGTCCGAAATTCCGTACAGATTCTTGAGTTTGACATAAAGATTTCCGTGTTCAACAAGACACACCTGAAGAAGTTCGGAGATTACATCAGACAAAACTTTGTGAGAATAGCACTCAAGATGCGAACAATAGTCTGAATAATCCAAATAATACATAGTATGACTAGTTCTATCTCATCAGATATTGTGTATCAGTGTAAAATTCAGATGGAATCAATCTGCTCTTCTGGCGTTTTGCTTCCCTTCTCTGTCCCACCCCAAATTACTCCAAGCGTTTTCCTGGAGGAAGATTTGCCAAGTGTTTCCAATTATTGTTAATTGTCACCAGAGGATTTATAGTTAAAAGTGGCACTAATAATGGTAATAATGATTAGAAGACGAATTATGAGGAACAATGACATACTGTTGCTCATACAATCATCAGTGTCAACTATTTATCCGTATGCGAGTGATTGTCAAAAATTGAATGACCTTGTGCCAGACGAGGCTGTACTAAATATCAAAGATGGTCTATGAGACTGGTGATACCAAGTTCAAATTCTATTGACTGTATTGTGTCCAGAATGTGAATTAGGAGTTGATTTGAATGATATATTTAAAGCTAACAATCATTTTTTTTTTAATGGAATGATTGGTTGGATGGTTAACAATATTATTTCAAAAGAAACAGATTTTCAACAGACGAATTGAAAACACCCCAAAAAGAGATTAAAAATAGAAAAAAAAGAAGGTATTTTAATGTATATTCATTTGAAATTCTGTGTGGAAGTATAGCTTCGATAATAAAATTGAAAAAAAGTGACTAAAACTAAATTGCATTGAATGGCGTTCTAACTGCTTATTATTATTATTTTAATAATTCAAATTACCAATATATATATATATATATATATATATATATATATATATATATATATATATATATATATATATATATATATATATATACTATAAGAATACCTATTCCCTAACGGGTAAAATTAATTCCCCATGCGGAACAATTTTGCACTACTTTTATGTCCCCTTACGAAGATTAAAATCAAGACATAATAATACTAAACCTTATGTCTAGAGTCCTTATTGTAATGTTGATCAAAATCCATTAAATGATTTTGATTCTAAAAAATGTCTCAAATTTAAGGCTTAAGGGATCTTCAGAAGATATTGAAATTTAGGAAATCTAGTTTAATTGATGTCTAATTACGATGGATCCTATTTTATGCAAATTTGAAATATTTGAATTTTCAAATGGGCGGTTGTTTCCATATTATGCCTCTTAAAAACTCTTTAAAATACTCCAAAGAAACAGAAATTTCCGAGTACATTTATTAATTGATATATAAAACCTGTTGTTAAAATTTCACAAAATTCGGAGGTATCTAAATTTTCACAAAGGGATTCTACCCCTCTTTCTTTACTCCTTTCTAAAAAAACTAAATTAAACTGTATATAGCTCACATTACTCATCCGTATGTCTATCAGCTGTGTTCCAAATTTCATATTGATTGATTAAGTAATTTAGTAGTAAATCCTAAATAGAAATATATAAACATATACTCACTGCTAACTTTACATAAATAGAGATATAGTACTTAGAAGGATTACATGTTTCTTTTTTATATGCCATAAACATGGTTTCATGCTCTCTACGATCTTCAGATGGCTGAATGCACGAATTTGGTGTCTTTCTATTCTTACTTTTGGTTGCTCATTCCGCACTTGAATTTTATGTTGATCCGTCTATTCCATATTATTCTCTGTCTGTAAATGATTCATTGTATATGATTAGTTGAATGCAAGTTGCTATTTTACCCATTCATGAGACTGGGAGGAAATTTTCCATTCATATCTTTCACAACGGTATTAGTTTGTCGTGGCCTCTCTGAGTTTATGTTTTTTGCTAATAGAGAAGTACATTTTTGGAACAAATTGCCACATCGGATTCAGAACAACAATTGTGTAGAATATTTTAAGATAGAATTAGATAAATTCAGCAAAAATAGTAGAAAAATAGGAATTAAGGTGAAATGTTTAACAGAACTTTAGGTTTTAATTGAAGCGAGGAATTTCTCGCATTGCAGACTGGTTGGCTGATTTCTTGTGGATGGACTTTATCTTATCTCTGTCTCCTTCCTCTCATATTCCTCTGTTCCATATTTATGGGCAGCAAACACACAAGCCCTTTTCTCCTCTAGTCGGATCAGAATTTATTACATGTTTTGTAAAGACAGATTTCAAATACTAAGTCTATTAACCAATTGATTCTTTTTGTTGATAGAGTGATATAGTTTTAGAACAAGCTGCCATGTCAGATTTAATCTATGATAATTCTTTGATTTTTAGTGATTAAAACAAGTAACACATTGCTTTATCTACAATAAGTAGGTTTTTAACCCTAACCCTCACCCTAACCCCCTTGATATGATTGATCTTTTAGGGCGAGAGAGGGACATGAATTCCAAGCACCAGCATGAAAGTCAGCACTTGTGTGGATAATATTTATAAGAAAATGCATTGAAGAAAAAGAAATAACATTATATATGCATTTACAAAATATTAAATATTTGCCCCTGGGGGACAAATATAATTCCTCGTGTAAAGAAAGACAAAAACGAAATAACAAATGATATTTTCTTATGTATGTCTTTATTAGAAAATATTATTGGTTATTTCAGAAATCAGTGAAGCAATCGATTGCAGCAATAAAATATGAGACAAAAACTGCATAGCGTATAATACATTTTTGTTTATTGATTGTTAAAAGATGTTTCAGATCTTCTATTCCCTTCATTAGCCAATATTTTAAAATCTGATATATAAAATAAAGTCAGTCTCTTTATCGTTACTTTGCCATCGATAGCATTCTTCTTACAAAATCAATATTTGATTCTGGTTCGTCAGTTTTTTTTCTTGTAGATCATTGTAGCCTACTGTTTAGAATAAAACATTATTCGATTTTTTTCCTTCCAGAAAATACTTCGTCCGGATCGGAATTATTTTCGGTACTTTCACAGATTAGGACCCATGTTTACTTTTACCCCGTTGTGAGGTCAGAGTGGGAGTTAGAGTTATGGTTAGGGTCAAAGTAAGCATGGGTTCTAATCTGCGAAAGTACCTTATTTTCAAACAGCTTTCACCTTAAATAAGGGGGCGTAACTCTGTATGAAAGAATACAGAGATACTATCCTTTGATTGGAAAAGTCTAATATTTAGGAAAACACTAAACAGTGTTTAAAAAATATGAAACACTTAACAAATTGCAAGTAAATACACAACCGAGCAACGCCGGGTAAGGTCGACCTTGTTTTAAATAAAACTAAACATGGAAAATCCAAACTTTATTAATAAACTAGTGTACACTCTCTATCAAAAATGACAGAAAAAATGCTTCGCCTATGTTCGCACTTGCTATTTATCTAAATATATTACTAAAATATTCATATAAAATTATATAATTATGTCAGCAATCTAATTTCTCATATAAACATTATTATTATCATGTCTGATGACCTAAAGAAAAAAAACAACCACCGTTGAATTTTTATTACAGATTGGAGGGTTTTTTTCGAATTCATTTGAAGTGGTGGGGTATTCTGTGGTGGTTGTCTGACTTGCTTTTTACCTTCTCACTTTCTCTCCCCATTTGAAATGGTTTCGTTTGGAAGCTAGAAAAAAGCATGTGTTTTACTCGCTAACTTTTACCTGACAGGATGGAAGTACATATATTTAGTTAGATACAAATATATACACATTGATTTTTATTATAGAGTGGAGGATTTTTCATTAATACAATTTTATGTTTACTCCCTTTTTATTACAGTGTGCGTGATTTGCTTAAACAATATTATCTCAGACTATGGAATCAGCAATGCCGAGTTTCTATCAGATCTATTGTGCTCATTTACGCAATAATTCTTTTAGTAAAGGATTGAACCCAAAATTTCCCTCCAGCAATGGGTAAAATAGTACTTTATGTTCAGTAAACTGTATACAATGAATAGTTTACAATAAGTATGTTACTAGGCACACCTGAAGTTGCCCGGGAAAGAATGAAGACACCCCACCTGCATACTCCTGAACTCATATTACCATTTTCATTCTCAGATTTTAATTTCTATAATTTTTAATTTTTAACCTATAAAGGTTAAACCTATAAAATAAGGTAAAGCAGACCGTCATGTTTATGGATGTCCTTTTGTACTAATGAGTCACTGCTTATTAAGGCCCGAAGGCCACTCAAGGATAACGGTTAATTGGTTTGTCAGGTGGTTGGTGAGTCAACACATTCAGGATTGGAGGTGAGGGTTGAAACTGGGAAGAATTTGATTAAATGAGAGAACTGCTCAACAAGCCATTGTTAAGATTGGACTTGAAAACGACTATGTTGTAGTCAGCTGGAAGCAACCCCACAATATTGTGTTCCACAGACGGGCAGTTCTTGGAAAGATCTTCTGCTCATGGAAGTTCCAGGTACACATAGGAAGAAAGGAAAATTATTGACATGAGGTTTTGCTGTGAGTGCTTTACAGGAGGGAACCAGAGATTGGAGTTCAGGCGAGCACCTACCATGATAACGATAGAGTAGAGAAAGACTAGTAACGTTTCTTCTGTGAGAAAAATGCGAAAGGGAAGAAAAGATGACACCATTTACTAGATTTCAAAGTCGATTTTGAACTCTGTCAAGTTATTAATCTTGCTCCTCAGCGGGAAGATTAGACACAAGGTCAAGAAAAATGGGATTTGAAAAGCCAGCGCTCTAGAGGAAGAACACTGGCCGAACAAAAATTGCCTGGAGAGCCCCAACAGCATTCCCCAGTAGGGACACCTCAGGCGATTAGAAATAAACTAACTCCTTCTCAAAGGGTGAGAAAGTAAAGCCTGGGAGAGTAAACTGCTTAGAACTGCACATGACTACACCTCAGACCAACAGAGAACAAGGCCACATCAGCACAGAATGCCCAAGACATTCCCAGTTTGATTTTGGCATCAAATAGCCAGTCCGGAGGAGGGCTCGGAACTACCCCCCCCCCATATGTGACAACAGTACTCCATCTAAAGACGTATCTGACTCTGATACTCTGATATGAATGGTGACTTTACGATATTATTGTAACTTTCTCCTGTAGAACCATGCTGCCTCTTTCAATGACCGTCCACCCCTAACATTGTGTGTCCGTGGCCTTTTTCTTGTCTTCATCGTCGTTCTAGCCGAGTCGTCTATTCAACTGACAAATCGTCCAGGGCACAGCACTGGTTTACACGTTTACAAAACAAATAAAAGTAACGTAATTCACAAGAAAGAACAACTCATATACATTGTGTTTTAACAGTTGTACTCTGGTTGTGTGTGATACCGAAAGGGACCCCAAACATTAACATCCACATTTTAGTGAAGAGAGAATATATTCTGTTGAGGCCACCACCGTCTCTTGGTTGATCAGTTCATCTCATCGTTTGCTTAGCTTGATCTGATCTCGTCCGAAGTTGAATCCAAACTGAATCTCTTCCCTTTTCAACTTTTTTGGCAAACTGTTGCCTGCCGTAAAACTAATTTATTGTCGTCAAAATTGTCCTAAAACCCTATCACTCCTAAATATCTTATCTCCGGTCTTAGTCACAGATAAGTCCTCTAAACAATAGAAACGGACCACTCCTTGTTGATTGTCCATCACATTTCCGATCGTCTTTGTATGAGATAGTGAATCATTTACTCCACCCCTACCCACCGTTCGGGGCTTCCCCCCTCGGTCTATAGTATCACACTCCTACACACACACAAAATTAATCATTATCATCTTTATATTCGGCTTAATGTCTGTTTTACATGCTGGCATGTGGTGGACGGCTTTGAGAAATTTACTTCCAACTAACCTATCTCTGGACAGATTTATATTTACCCTGTTTTCTCCCAAATTCATTATCACTTCCTCCCATCTTTTCCTCGACCTTTCTTTGCCAACTGACCCTGCTACCCTAACTGCTCTACAGCTACTAACTCAAGAACTCTAATCCACTCTTACAATGTGACCAAACCAACGAAGTCTCCTGTTCTGCAACCATCTCATCATACTGTGCAGATTTATACTAAAATTATATTTGTTGTAAAATTTTACTTGATAAAAGTTGTGTTTGGGTTTTGCATAGGGCTTTATGTTCAGTTGCATTCCTAGACAAAGACATCAGGCATATAATATAGCTTTCTTTCTCAACAAATGTTAAATTATGTTTTGGAATTTTTTTAGATGAGGATTGATAATTTGGATCATTTGGATTATTCGGACTACTATTCTCATTTTGGTTGTTCAGTTCAAGATTCCTAAGTTCGAAAAGATGCACCTGAAGCAGGTTGGATGTTACATAGGACGAAACGCTGTGAATATAGCAACCCAGTTGAGAACAGTAGTCTGAAGACACACCTACAAGACACTCATTAAGAGAGTTTTCCAATATTTCAGCTTCTTCCGACTATATTAGGGGCCGAAATAAGAGGAGGGGGTCAATAAAAACAAAGAAACTAATAAGGTGTTATGAGTATAGTGAAAAAATACATAGTAGTGATCCTCATTCAATCCCGAGCAACATCGGGTCTTCCTGCTAGTTTGTTATAAAATGTAGATATATTACGCATGTATAATAGTTATGTCATCATCTGCAAATGTAAAATTATAGCCTTTTTAGTGGTGGTATCAATTACAATTGCTTTGTTTCATCAATTAAAATCACATTTAGCTTGTTATGCAAAGCTTCCGGTTGTGTAACTGGCACTCATTAGTTATTATTCAATTTTGAACAGACAAAAAATATAAGCAAGACATTTTTTTTTAAAATTCTGTTCAGCTTTCTTTGCTGTCAAATAAAATCACTTACACCAAGATATTATTAAAATTACAGATCTGGTATTTAAAGCCGGCCGACCATCGTGTTTTGTGAATATAATGGCTTCACTGTTCTTTAATATATTCTACATTTTATTTTCTCACCATTTTTTTCCCACACAATGTTAGAAAAATGCAGCATATTTTGAAATTTATTGATTTTTCAATGCAACAATTTAGAAAAAAAAAATTGTGTAAAAGATGTAGAAAAACAAAATAACGTCCTTCTCCATTTTTTTAGTAATCAGTTTAAACACAATCAATTATCCTTATCAAACTAAAAGAGTTTTGTTAAACCCTTTTATTACACTAACTACATTGTTTGCGCCAGAATACATCCATGGAGTCTCTCGCAAGAAATAGAGAGATTTTTATTGTTACTCTAACGGCAGTAGAGACTTCTGGCGTGTTTGCCCCTCATTTGATTGAGTTCTTTTGGATGACTGGTAAGATTGCAAAGCCTGGTTAAAGCATAAAACAGTAGTAGCTTTTGCAGCATATCTCAGTTGGCTGGTAGTAGATACCCCCCCCCCCCCGTCAATGAAACGTTTAAATTCTATGAGTAAAAAAACAAAACAAAACAAAGTAAAAACTGTTATAAGCGTTCAGATAATCAGTATATATATATATATATATATATATATATATATATATATATATATATATATATATATATATATATATATATATATTTGTGTATTCTTACAAAAAATATATATTTTTAAGTATATACTTTCTATAATATCCGAAAATGTTCCAAATTGCAAGCTCAATAAAGTTGTATTACAAGCTACAGAGCATATATAAATTATAGTCACATTCCAAGTTGGCTGTGATCGTTCGACGATATATAAGGATGAAGAAATTGTAAGATCAGATGAAAAGTATGGTTATGGATTGATTTTTTTTTCTTTGTTTATTGGAATACACCTATAATATATATATATATATATATATATATATATATATATATATATATATATATATATATTTCTTTTTTCTTTCTTTCTTTCCTTCACCTCCTGATTTTCTGGTGACAGTTCCAATGCGGACTTCCACTTTTGGGTTCTCCACAGTCTTGATAAGATTTAAGATTGTTGAAACGCAGATTAATTGGCGTCAACTCTACCAGTGTTTATTTGACTTTATTGAGCACTTTTGAAAAAATATTGGTTTTCTGTGTATTTTGTCAATATATTTGAACTTGATTAATTGATATATATATATATATATATATATATATATATATATATATATATATATATATATATACAGATTATATTTTTGGGAAGCTGGGTTTTCTTCTCAGAAAAAGACAACTCCCTCATGGGGAGAAAAATAAATAAGATCATCAAGCACCGCTACAGAGGCTTACACGCATTCATAAGTTTAATTATCACTCAATTCAATGTAAACAGATAAATAAAGTAATCACTAATCTCAAATATAGTTCTTTTCTATGTATAAAAATTATATATCAATTAAAATGCTGGTTTACTTCAGACTGTACATAGATCAGATCGTGGATCGATGCATGAGTACTACATATTGTTATGCAACGTCAATCAAATAATAACAGCCTCTAGACACAGTTTAACTACACTTAGCTGACTTTTAGTGTATTAATTAAAACATAAATTCACAGCAGAAAAGAAGAACATAAAACTACATCGTCATCGGCCTTTTATCAGATAACTCAGTAATCATCATCATAATGGAAGTAAGGAGTAGATAATTCTCACTTGATAAGTATACTTAAATAATCACAGTTTTTATATAAATAAAACATAATAACAACATCTAAACATATTTAAACAACACTGAGTCAACTCACCCCCCTTCGTGCACCCCCTCCAGAAAACACTTTACAGTCTAATTTCTAGCATACACATACCCCTGCCAAGGATGATTGCATTTCTGGTTCTTCTTTTTTTAAACTTTTTTCTCTGATTATTACCGATGAAAAACGCAGGGCGTTTGAAATATTGAATAATAAAAAAAATGATTAAAACAATAACATCGTTTTATGCTTCAAACACAACCAACCATGTTCAATATATATCTATATATATATATATATATATATATATACAGGGTGATTCATAAGTCACTTCATATAGCTATTTAAAATGATTACCATATGAAGCACAAACATACTATGAACTTTTGATAATTGTTATTTTACTCTCTAATTACTGCTATTCGTTATTTTAAATTTGTTCGTTTATATATTTGTTTCTATATATATTTATTTCATAAGCAATCAAATATGCAACAAAGAGTCGTAAATTCCTGGCAAAAAAGAATGGAGCTATGCATGCAGAACGAATGTGGACATTTTGAAAATCTGCTGTAATTTTAAACTCCCATAAATGAATTTGTTGAATAAACTTTCTGTTTTGTATTACCGTATTTTTTAACTTAAGAATTTCAAAAATAAATAGCTAAGTGACTTATGAATCACCCTGTATATACATATATATATATATATATATATATATATATATATACAGAGAACCAGATTTGCTGGAGGGCTAAGAAAGAAATCATCAGCGATGTTCTTCTTTAGATGCCAATAAAGTGATGTGGCTCAGTGGGTAGACTGCACAGAACCTACATCAAACAACTAACAAAAGACTCACAATGCACCTATGACGATCTACCAGGTGTGATGAAGGATAGACCGAGATGGCGTGAGAGAGTACGACTAGATGCTATATATATATATATATATATATATATATATATATATATATTATGATAAATATTTTTTAATTTCTTATCCACATCAACATGTGTTTCATTCTTTTTCCGGGAATTATCAGTGTGGAGGATGATTGTTCTGCTGATCATATATATATATATATATATATATATATATTATTTGTCGCTCCTCGAAAAAGTAGAGCACTGTAAGTGTAGTATTAACACAGCATGACGTCATTAGCTTTAAATACATCGTTCCTTCCATTAAAGAAGTAGAACGCTCTAGACGTTAAGCTGCCGATAAAATGTTAAAATTATCACCGTTTATTCGCCTGGTGATACCAGATCAGGCTGCCCTGTGGCTCCCTGAGACGAAATTCACCTACATTGACGTTTTTTTTTTTTTTTTTTTTTTTGTAAAACTTAATTATGTTCTACAAAACCAAAAACAAAAACAACAGCCCCTCTCCCTTTCTCCCTCCCCTTTTTTATTTTATTTTTAGAACTTGAAGCATAAATCTTTTACTATAATGACCAGATTCGGCATTAAATAACCCAAAAAGGGTTGATATGCCGTAAAACAAAACTACCAAACCAAAAACGATGATTAAACATTTGAAGATATAAAGAACTTGAAGCATAAAAACTTTTACTATAATGACCAGATTCGGCATTAAATAACCCAAAAAGGGTTGATATGCCGTAAAACAAAACTACCAAACCAAACTACCAAACCGTTTATTCGCTATTTAAAATTGGCCGTGTTATTTAGACGTCGGATTTGAGTTGCAAAATACTTGTAATCCGGGGTTTCGAATCGCATGACCGGTAGTGAATAATCATATCTCTATGCTGATCAGTCACGATTATTAAAAAGGACGAAACGTATACGTACATAGATAATAAATAATAACAAATATTTATTATATTATATATATATATGAGAGAATGAAAGAGAATATTTATAGAAACATTGACCAGAGTGTTCTCAACTACTATTATAAGAGCATAACATGTTTTTATTTTATATACAAATAATTAGTCTGTCATAATACCCTGAGTTTCACGAAAAGTCATAAACTCAGCCTGTCAGCCGGTCGTACTCAGCACATACAGCATCTTGATTTTCAATTAGTCATACCTGAAGATCGAGATGCTGTATTTACTCTGTTCAATGGGATGGGTTTAGAGCTTTTTGGTGTGAATGTTTTTTTTTCAAGCATAACTTAGTCCCAAAACCAGGGAATATTTTAGCATGTATTTCATGTGATTAAAATATATGGAAAAATTTTAGAAAAACAAACGTTGATTAACTCAGCTATAGTATCAGCTATAGTATCAACTCAGCTATAGTGCAATCAAGCTTTTATCTATTAATATAGATAAAAGCTTGATTGCAGCTCCAAGTAATTGTCAGTGCTTTTTGTTGCTTTCTTTATTTTATGTTTCATTTATTTTTTCTTTCTGTCATTATTATTTTATTCTGTCTGTTTTTTTCTATAGCTACACTGATGAGTCTTGTTAAGATGAAACATATATGTATGTGGATAAATAAAAAAAATATTTATTATAAAAATATTTAATTGCTGTCTTCAAAAGTAAAGCACTCTATATGGAAAATATGAAATCTTCCGAATAAAAGAAATATTGCGAAGTTCACTACCCTTACCAGGAAGCAACGAACACTCTAAAGAATCATAAATAGGTATATTTCCCTTCATTGTGGTAAGTTTATATCAGTGGCCGAGCGGGTAAAGACGTTGGGTGGAAGTCAAAGGTGACTTTAGTCAGGTGTTAGAACCCAGCAACCGGTGGTATAGACTTAACTAGCCATACTGATGAGTCTTATCAAGACTAAGCATATACATATGCAGATAAATAAAAAAATATTTATTATGAATATATATATATATATATAGATAGATCTAAAAACAGAGGGAATATAACTGGATCCATTTTCATGAGAGGGTTCGTAAGTAACTACAAAACCAAACTGTTTGTGGATCAAGTTGAACTTCTTAACAGTAACCTCATTTAAACCACCATATTCTGATGGATAGGCGTCTACAGTGTCATTTCACGATTTGGCACCCTATCCTGAAATCCGGATTACTCAGAAGAAGATAAGAAATACCCAGCAGTTCCTGTACAGGAGGTTGATAACATACAGTGTCTTAAAGGAAAGAATGATTAAACGGTGGTTTTACAATAGTCAAAGAGATCCAGTTGAGGCATTTATATCCATGTTAATTTTCATTTTCTAGGATGGTAGACTGTATTATTATTCATATGTATTGGTTTCCATACGTAGAGCTGTAAACATATAATAAATATTGTATAAAAACGGTCGATTACACTGCCATCTTTAGCCAAATGTTTGGTCATTAATAAAAGAAAATGCAACACTTTAAGTCAGTTATTGCTTTAGATTGTTCGAATCAGGAAAATGTGAGTTGGCAAAGCCAGTGAAATATAAAAATAAATAGATAAAATCCAAAATTAGTCACTTTCTGCTGGGTGTACCCCTTCTCCCTCTTTCTCTCTGCAGCTATGAGTTAAATAATATTACTACTTTTGATGATGTTCTCTTTTGTTTATAATGGACTTTTCCAAGCTGTTTCTTTTTCTTTTCTTTATTAACTTCGACTGTTAATAAACAGAGAGAGAGAGGGTGGGGGGGGGGGGGAGAGAAGAGAGAGAGAGAGGGGGGGAGGGAGAGAAGAGTGAGAGAGAGTCACGGAAGTAAGAGTGATAGATACGGATAAAATTAGAGCAGGGAAGATCAAACATCATACAGTGAGAAAAGGTGAGTGATAGATAGAAACAATTAAAGATAAGGCATTTTTTATGGAAATCGTTCCAGACAAGGCATGAAGCCACTTGATGTAAAGAGCTAAAACAAAATTACCACTTCAAAGTAAAAAAAAAACTAGCCAACGATGGATAAATTCTGACCCAGAAACTCACTTGGTAAATTAATTGCAAATTGCGGCTAATTTGAACAATTAAAATAGATTTTTTTTCAAACATAACTCAATCTCAAAACCAAATAATATTTATCCCATTTTTCGCACTCACGGTAAAGTAAAAAAAAACCTCTATTTCAAGTCAATTCAACTTTACACAATAAACGCACCATGTTTTTTTATACACTGTTTATGTATATGTGATATAAATAGCAAGGTTAACTAATTTGCATATTTGTTTTGAAAAAAATGACAATTTATCAATTAAGTATTATTTGTTATTTTTTTTTAAGTCAATGACTGTTTTGATTTTATTATATCAAATAGTTCTCTTTCACAATATTGTTTTATTTCCTGGATAAATATTTTAAATTTGTGCTCAAATGTTTCTTTCTTTAAAGGGACCGACTTGATTTTTAACAAGTTGCGATTTATTTATTAATTGTAAATGAAAAGGAAGACTTTTTCTTTCTTTTCCTTTCTTTACGGTCGCATTTAAAAGATAAATAAATGTGTATGAAATTAATAAAGTGTTAATGTTTATCTATCTATATAAATAAATGAGGACGATTTTGTTGTTTGCTTACAACAAAGTTAGGAATGAGATGTTTATTGTTTTTAATTAGTTTCAAGTAGTAAAATTTGCAAAGCGATAGTCAGCTAGTGATAGATAAAAGATTGCTTGAATGAATTTAAAATTTAAAAAACTCAATCCCTAAACCAAGGAATATTTTAAAATATTGGAAAAAATTTAGAGAAACAAACGTTGATTAACTCAACTTTAGTATAATAATGGATAAAAGCTTGATTGCAGCTCCAAGTAATTGTCAGTGCTTCTTGTTGCACCATTTTCTTTCTTTATTTTTTATTCTTTCCTTTTTTTTTCTAGTCCGTATGTCTTCTTTCTTTCTTTCTATTCTTTCTTTCTCTTCTTCATTCTTAATTCTCTCTTTCTTCTGTCTTTTCTTTCTTTTTCTAACACTTCTCTCCAAACACTCTAACACTAAATCGAACTCGTCCACCATTTTTTCTCTTCTATTTCTTCTCTTGCTTTTAGCAATTTCAACTCTTCCCATTCTCCAGAACATTCTTGAGTTGTAGTGTAGTTTTATCCACAGCTTGATAGGATTAACCCTTAATCTTATCCTTGTAGATGAAATATAGGTTAATCCGGGGCCAGGATTAATAAAATTCACCTCAAGTCAAAGTTTTGATCAATATATGAGGATAATCAAGGAATGTTACAAATGAAACGCTTTTACATCATCATATTAAAGTGTAAAGAAGAAAGGAATAAAAGAACAGATACGTTCTAAAGATACGTCCATTTAATTTTCGCATTTAGAGCTGAAAATACTATTTTAAACTTAGGCATCATCATCAGCAGCAGCAGCCTCTTCAACATCAGCAGCAGCAGCATAAGCATCATCATTAACATCAGCAGCAACAGTAACAGCATCATCATCATCATCATTAATATCAGCAGCAACAGTAACAGCATCATCAGCATCATCATCATCATCAGCAGCAGCAGCAGCAGCAGCAGCAGCATCATTATTGACTTCCGAACTAACCTATCTCTGACAAGGTCTTTATTTATTTATTTTTCTCTCCCGACGATCCTTATCACTTCCTCCTATGTTTTCCTTGGCCTTCTTCTGTGAACTGAACCTGCTACCTCAACTGTTCTAACTCTACTGAATTAAGAACTCTTATTTATTCTTTCAACGTGCTCATAACATCGAAGTCTACTCCTCTGCACACATCTCTCTATACTGTCCAGATTTAATCTAATTTAATGCTAATTTAAACTTAAGCATGATGGTCCAGCAAACTGTCATTGTAAATTAGGCATTACAGACCAACAAAAGTGCTATTTAAAACTTAAGTGTGACGGATCAACGAAATGCTATTTTAAACGAATGGGTAACAGACCAACAAAAATGCTAATTCAAGCAACAAAATATTATTTTAAACTTAAGTGTGACAGACAAACAAAAATGCTATTAAAAACTTAAATGTTACAGATCAATGGAAATGCTATTCACAACTGAAGCGTGACAGACAATTAAAAATGGTATTTATAATTTAAGAAAGACATACCAATGAAAATGCGATTTCAATCTTAAGAAAATGCTATTTTTTTACTGACGGGTCACCGTTTATCAAGGCTTGAGGGTCACTCGAGGATAAGGGTTAAAAGGCTTGTCAGTTGGACGATGATAACCACCACAGAAGGATTGGAAACAGATGGTGGAATGGACATAAGATTACTTAAGAGGACTTGATTATGCAAGAGGACAGTTCAACAAGTGATTGTTCATGCTAGACCTGAAGACGACCATGTTGTAGTCGGCTGGAAAGCAGTCCCGCGGTATCTTGTTCCACAAACGGAATATTCTAGAAAAAGGAGCTCTGTTCATGGAAGCTCCGTTTTGTTTTTAGTACAGAGAGGGGGAAAGGTAAGTTCTTTGTTATTGTTGTAGCTAGGCAAGTTCTTGCTGTGAATGTTTTACAGAGGAGGGATTGAAACTCAGTCGAGCACATACTATGAGCATAACGATACAGTAGAAAGAGGCCAGCAACATCTCTTCTGTGTGAAAGAGGTTCCCCACTAGGTTGTATTTTAAACGTTATGCATGATAGACCGGCAACATGCTATTTCAAACATATGCATGAGAGACCAACGAAAATGCTATTTTACACTTATACATGACAGACAACAGAAAATGTTATTTCAATTTTAATCATGAGGGTACAACTGAAATGTTATTTCAAGCTTGTAAAGATGAAAGGAGTGTCACTTCTTGTAGGAGGAAAAAGTTGTGGCGTAGATATCCATTCTCTGGCCTTGCTGGGTAGGAAGGAAAACAGGTTACCATAGTTTGGTCATAAGGACAAACTTCTTAAGTCTCTGCGTTTATTCATGAAAATTCTATTTATAACTGAAGAGTGACAGACTAATGGATAAAGTCTGTCATAGAGATGGGAGGATGCATCTCAAATGTTGAAGAATTATAATTGGAAAAGAAGGGAAAGGATTAGATCGATGAGATGATGGAATCAATTCCATATCTCAGATATGGAAACATTCTCGGAGATTTTCTTGGTTTAATCAAAAAGTTTAAATAAAATATTCTATCAATAATGACGCAGTTCATCCAATAAATTTTGACTAACATTACATCCAACACACATAGAACTCAGTAAATTAGATATACTACTTCTTGCATATGCTTTTAATTCAAGTTCTTTTGGTTTAATGAGTTTATATATAGAAGAAAAAACAGATTACTTTTTATATGTCCATCAACGTTTTGTCTTTATTTCAAGACATTCTAAAGATGACTGATTTGAAAAATACTATATATTTTAAAATATGTGGTCCATCTACTCTGTGAAAAAAATGTTTTTGTTTATTTTTTCGAACAAAACATAGACGTTAGAATTAAAAGTATGAAGTAGGATGAATGTGTTTTTTTTAATATTGATGTTATGTACATGGTAAACCATTGAGCTTAGGTTAGATTGTTTGAATCAGAAATAATTGAGATGCAGAGCCAGTTAAATTTAAAAATAAATAAAAAGATGAAAACCCAAATTAGTATCTTTTTACTTGCTACATCTTCCTCTATCTCTCTTTCTCTCTACAGCTACAGGTTAAATAGTATTATTACTACTTGTGTTGATATACCCTTTTGTTTATAATTGTATATTCCAATGATCTTTTCTTTATTACCTTCGACTATTAATAAACAAAGAGAGAGAGAGAGAAAGAGAGAGAGAGAGAGAGATGGAAACGAAAGTGATAGATACCATATAAGATAAGAGGGAGGGGGATCAGTAATATACAGTGAGAAAGTAAGACAGAAACGTAGTAAGAGATGGGTCACTTGGTGAGTTAATTGCAAATTACGGCTGATTGAAACAATTAAAATGAATGTTTTTTCAAACATAACTAAATTCCAAAATTGCAGAATATTTTAACATGTATTTTGTGTGATTAAAATATATAAGAAAACAATCCTAAACAAACGTTGATATATATATATATATATATATATATATATATATATATATATATATATATATATATACTAGAAGAATACCCGTTCTAGGACGGGTAAAATTAATTCCCCTCAGAGACCGATTTTTTTGTCAGTTTTGCACTAATTTTATGTTTCATTACAAAACCTAAAATCAAGATATAATGATATTCTACGTTTAGAATGCTTATTTCAATTTTGATAAAAATCCATTATATGGTTTTCATTCTAGAAAATGTCAAAAATTTAAGGCTTAAACTTAAGCGGTCTTAAGAAGAAATTGAAATCCAGGCATAAGAGCTGCGACTGTTTGCTAAATTTAGTTTAATTTTAGTTTTTTACAAAGGGGGTAAAAGGGCGTGGCAGCACTTTGTGAACATTTAGATACCTTCAATTTTTTTTGAGATTTTAGCAATAGGTATTAGAATCAATTAATGAAGATTCTTAAAATTTCAATTAATTTGGAATATTTTAAAGGGTTTTTAGGAGGGAATAATATGGCACATCCTCTCATTTGAAAATTAAAATATATCAGATTTGCATTAAATTTGATCCATAGTATTTAGACATCAATTAAGCAAGAACCCTGAATTTCAGTTTTTTATTAAGACCCCTTAAGCCTTAAGTTTGAGACATTCTCTAGTAAGAAAATCATGTATGTTGATATATATATATATATATATATATATATATATATATATATATGTATATATATATATATATATATATGGGGTACATGATAATTCATGAAAATGAAGTGTCGTGATGGACAAAATGTGTGAAAAGATGACAGACGGAAAACAAGTCAAAGTACAGGAGAAAAGCAAAAACAAGAGATTTTTTTGACCAGTTTCGTTCGTGGAGAACGTCTTCAGAAAATGAAGAATACAGAAATAATTTTATGTGCCTTCAATATTAAATAAAATTATTTCTGTATTCTTCATTTTCTGAAGACGTTCTCCACTACGAAACCGGTCAAAAAAATCTCTTGTTTTTGCTTTTCTCCTGCACTTTGACTTGTTTTCCGTCTGTCATCTTTTCACACACACACACACACACACACACACACACACATATATATATATATATATATATATATATATATATATATATATATATATATATATATATATAATCTGTGTGTACAACAATTGTGATAGCTGCTTAAGATGATGGAATTATTTGTATGCGGGTTGGCACTACTGACAAATATCAGAAGATGAAATCTGAGTACTTTGACACTAATCGAAGCGTTAATCCCAAACGAGAAAAATGTTGGCAGGGGCTGGATCCAAATGGTAAAATGGATTCTTAACATGCACCAGTGACATATGCAGCCAAAATGGCAAGACTAGAAATGACTCGGGTTAATATGGCCGAGAACATTTCAAACGAAGCATCAAACAGATACTAGAATATCTAAATAAATGAATAAAAACAGAACGAAAAAACTTTTAAATATGGCAGGCCTTCGGAATAGAGACCGCATCAGTTTTTTGAAAAAGAGTTTTCTTCAGTGCGGAGTATTCTTGTTTATCGCGCTAAGAGCGCGATCAGTTTTGTAAGAAAGTAATTTACTTTTACGCATGGAGAGGTGTTCACTTGGCTATGATACTTCTCGGTTTATATAAAGTTAGATGCGTGTATTTGCATGTAAAGAATTCACTCCCTAAATAATTAATTGATCATTATGGATTTTGGAACACAACTGATAGGCGTTAGGGGTTGTTATGTGGGCTATATTCAGTTTCATTTAGTTTTATGCAAAATGAGCAAAGGGGGAGTGGTGAAAGCTCTTCTTGAAAATTCAGATACATCTGATTTTTGTGAAATTTTACCAATAGGTATTAGACCTCACTTAATAAATATTCCCCAAATTTCAGTTTCTTTAGAGTATTTTACAGGGGTTTTAGAGGGTATAATATTGGTATAACCTCCCATTTGAAGATTCAAATATTTCAGATTTGAATTAAATTTGATCCATAGTCATTCAACAACAATTAAGCAAAATTCCCTAAATTCCAATTTCTTCTTAAGAACCGTTAAACTTATACCGTAAATTTTAGACATTTTCTGGAAATCAAAATGATGTAATTGGTTTTGATCAAAATCGGAAGAAGGATTCTAGACATAAGGTTTAGTAGCATTACATTTTGATTTTAGTTATCGTTTAATGACATAAAAGTGATGCAAAACTATTCGGTTCGGGTAATTGATTTTATCCGTCTAGGGATGGGTATACTTCTGTGTTTATATATATATATATATATATATATATATATATATATATATATATATATATATCTAGATAGATAGATAGATAGATAGATAGAAGGATGAAAAGGAATTAGAAAGCGACGGTGGCAGATCTTTTTTCAATTCAGTTGCTCAATGCAAGGTATATTCCGCAAGAAAGCAATTTATTCAATTAATTTTTTCCTTAAGCCAGGCTTTTCAAAGATCAAAATCTTATCATCAGAGGAAATTGCTGGGATATATGAGTTGGCAAAAGCCAAGATTTAAAATCTGGAAAAGTAAATCAAAGATTGTGGGGAAAAAAAATTACTGAGCCTTGTTGCATCCATGAACGAACCCTCTATTGGACTTTTTACCCTCTGGTGTCTATCTATTTTGGCCGCACCTGAAGATGGTGGTCTCTGGAGTTTAACTTTGAAACCTCTCAATTTATTGTTCGCGTCTTCTAACGACCTACCTACAAATCACTTTCTCCGCTGGACTTATATACATATATATATATATATATATATATATATATATATATATATATGTATATAATTTTTATATATGAAAAAAAAATAAAAACAATTGATTTGTCTTCTATATCAAACGCTTTTGATTTTCTTGTATATATATATATATATATATATATATTTATTTTATACGTACATAAAAGTAATCCATGGACACGTGTTTCTGGCTCACAGCCGTCATCAGCATGGATAACTTAGACAGAGATCGAATTTTCTGCATCTTAATCACTTAGGAAAGTGAGACAATCGAAATAATAGTAAGCAAAATAACAACGAACGCTACAATCACCAATAAAAAATAATTACATAAAAATACATTAAATATTTAGGTGATAAAAATCGTACATATTTCTAGACGGAGCGTCTTGGTCCAGTGGTAGAACGCTGGAAGGTTCGATCTTTGTCTAAGTGAGCCAGAAACACGTGTCCATGGATTACTTTTATGTACGTATAAAATAAATAAAAATATATATTAACGGAAAAAATACGTCCTATGGAGTTAAGGGCGACTAATAATGAACTTTTCTGCATCTTAATCACTTAGGAAAGTGAGACAATCGAAATAATAGTAAGCAAAATAACAACGAACGCTACAATCACCAATAAAATAATTACATAAAAATACATTAAATATATATATATATATATATATATATATATATATATATATATATATATTTATTTAAATATATGCAAGTATGTGTAGATATTAACTTATCCTTTTTTTTAATTATTATTATTTTTTTAATTACTATTTTTCTATTCATTATTTTTTCTTCTTCTTCTTATCTTTTTTTAATCATTGTGTTTTCTCTTATTATTTCATTTTCAGTTTTTTCTAATTCTCTTAATTTTACTTAAATAAGTTTTTCTACTTTGCATTTTTTCTATTTTTTCCTACTTTGAATTTGAATTTTTTTGTTCCCTTCTGGTATTTTTTATATATACGTTTTATTTCTCTACTCTTCATCATTATTATTTTACTTATTTGTTTTCTAATTATGAAACATTTCTTTCTTATAATTAGAATTATATTTTCAACATATATTTTTATTTCTATGTATTTTTCTATATTCTCTATTATAGACTGTTATCTCATAATTGTTTTAACTTCTCATTAATTTAAACTATACTTCATTTGTTTTTCTTTAAAATAAACATTATTAGTATTCTGTATTTTTTCTTTATTTTTTTACTCAATTTTTTACTTAATTTTTTCTTAATTTTTTTCTTAATTTTTCTTATTTTAATTTCATTATTTTTTATTTGACTACTAATCTATTTTTTCTTCCTAATTACTCCTATATTGTTAATATTTTTAATTATTTATTTAATTTGTTGTCAATTTTATCTAAGGTATTTTCACTGCCATACCTTTTTAAGCTGGAAAAATATGTAGTTAACCTAACATTGGCTCTTACTTCCCCCATCTTTTCTTTCTCACAAGCGACCAATTATAAACCGGAATGTCTTTATTCTTTTTCCTCCATTTTTTTCTATTTTAAGACAGTGTGTTACGTTTTTTCACCATTCAGTTCCGAAATGTGGCTGTGTATGCGTCTGATGAGACTCATCTAGGTCGAAATAATTTATAGTGTGGACAGCCTAAATGTGTGTTTAGTTTATTTCCTTTAAATGTAATCCTGCTCTATTAATATGTGAATTGAGCTCCCTTACTCGGATTTTCATCGAAACCATTTAACTCCACACACACACACACACACACACACACACACACACACATACATACATATATATATATATATATATATATATATATATATATATATATAAATGAACAGTTTAATGACCGTATTATGACATAACTAAGAATAAAAGTATTTGCATCAATTTACGTACATATGGGTGATGATTGTTTTGTATTGCTGTCTGCAGAAATGGTCATCTTTTCATGTTTTGTCAGCAAGGGCTATAGAATATGCTGACTGCACCTCTGCAGAGCGGTAAAACTCTCGCAACGGGGCTATCTGTTGGTCGTGGGTGGTGATCTATGATGTTTAAGGATGATATGCCATAGAAAGAAACAACTGCAAGGATTAATAAATATTCATAACTGTTTAAGATCGCCGGATTTATATATATACTTCTGCTTCGAAAGTCCTGTCAGTTGGACGGAATTTTCATACGAAAATCTGATGCTTCTTTTCATGAAGCTTCTGTACATGATGGTATAAAAGGCGCTGACGAAGTACCTTTTGGTATCATGAAACTAAAAAAAAAAGGAATAATAAAATGTTTCCTAAAAGCCTTGGAAACGATCGTATGCTGAATGCTTGTTGGTTTTGAATTCTTAGAACAATGTTCAAATTATATCGATCTCAACTAATATATATATATATATATATATATATATATTTGTTTTAATCTACATACGTAAATGTTTTATCCTTACAGGAATCGTCAGTGTAGAGAAGTATTGTTTATACCGGTCGCTGGACTCGAACCCTGGAGCATGAGTCATGTTTGAAACTCAAATTCCGACATCTTAGCCCACACGACCGTCATCAACAACCTGGTAAATCAGCGAGAGATTAATCCTGTTTCAAGTTAGCCTACAGAAAGTGTTCGACTATTGAAAGGAACATGCATATATATATATATATATATATATATATATATATAATTCAATTAAAACCATGGAAATATTTTAAAGTATTGTAGTCTATAAAGTAAATGTGCTATTGTGGTGATTGCAGAAGTAGGAGTGATGGATAAATTGTGACAAAATGAAAAGAAGTGCTTCTACGAATGGGTCAAAATCAAGGCGATCCCTAATTATGGATCGCCTTGTTCAAAATACATCTAGTTAACAGCAAGATAGATAGAGGATGACCACCGACTCTCCACTCCCAACACTTTTAATGGTGTGTGCCTAATTTTTAAATAGAATTTAATTTTCTCTGCGAATAAATAATTCAAACTGAAGTATCTGAACTGTCATCAGTCAGAAAAAGAGAAATCCTTCTCGCCTAGAGTAATTTTCATTTTTGTCCTATCTAGATTGCTCCCTTTCAGGTAACTAGATATCATCTACATTAAAATGACCTTGAGGCACATCCAGCCCTCTTGTGTAGGCGGTAAATGAGGGGGATGGGGCAACAGAAAACTTTTACAGGCGAGAGAGAAAACAAATCTATTTGCAGAAGGTTAGAAACTAAACCATTTTAATAAAGTATAGAAAGTGACTAAAAAACGTGCGATTTAAATAATGATTATGTATCGTTCGAAAACGTCTGTTCGATTGAGATGAACAAGTTGAACAGGTTTTATTCTATGATTCAGTGACATTCACTTTTACGTGTGTGTGACATGCAAAGGTGAACGTAAATAAGTACACTGCATTCAGATGGATAAGATGAGTTCCAGAAAAGCCGGGCTGTCTCTCTAATTCATCAGTTGAATCTGAACAAACAAAGAAATTGACAGAATGTGTTATAGTACCGGTAGATTATAGCCAGAGAGCATGGAAAAACGCTTTCATTCGAGACAAACTGAAAGAAATTTGTCAAACTGATTCTGATATGCAGTATTACTTTTGGTAATGATAACAATTGATTGCAAGAAATTCAAAGAGCGAGAGAGAGAGAGAGAGAGAGAGAAAGAGAGAGAGAGAGAGAATGTGTCCATAACTTAGCTTATCTATTTCATCAAAAACGACAGAGATTACAATTGTGCATCTTCTATTGAGTGTGTGCATGTGTGTAAGATTGTTGGTGACATATAGGCTCCAAACTCGACACAAATACACCAAAGTTAGCATGAAGAACTCTTGGAATGGCGAGTGCGTCATGAAGGGGGTGAAAGCTATACTACTACTACTACTACTACTACTACTACTACTACTACTACTACTACTACTACTTATACATTTAAAAACTATTAGGCAGTATTCAACCAAATTTGGCAGGGAGCATTCTTGGAATGCAGAGTTATCATACATAGTGTAATAAAAATTATGACACTATTACTACTACTACTACTACTACTACTACTACTAATAATAATCATATGGAAAGATGGGGGATACTTGTTGTCACTCAGGCACCAGCAAAAGCTACCGAATTTTATAAACGAAAAATCAATAGTAATGACCAATGTGTGAGGACTCCAAGTGAGTAAGAAATAATGATAATGATAATGATAATGATAATAATAATAATAATAATCATAATAATAATAATCATAATAATAATTATAATCATAATAAAAATAATCATAATAATAATAATAATAATAATAATAATAATAGACGACTTTGCTGTTCAAGCAGACCACAGAGTGAAGATGAAGGAGACGGAAAAAAGAAGCAAATACACGGAACTTGTCAGAGAACTGAAAGTAATATGGAGAATGAAGAAAGTAAATATAATACCAATAATCGTAGGAGCAATAGGAACAGTCCCCCCAAAAAACTGGAGAAAAGACTGGGAGAAATTCGAATCAAAGGGATCACTGAGACCATACAAACAACGGCTATGATCAAAACAGCTGCAATCTTAAGGAAAATCCTTGAATATGGAAACCAACCTGCATAAGCTATGAATGGTAACGAGTCACATAGAATTTACAACAGGAAGAAAACAAAATAACACGAAGAACACCACGTCACGAACAAAGGAACAGAAACTGCAAGAAACATCATAAGTTGCCCCCCCCCCCGTCCCGAAAAAACTAGGACCCCAGCTGACACCGCACAAAATAATTGTAGAAATATGGGAAGACCGAGGGGGATGGGAAGACTGAGGAGGGACAGCACTAACCAGACTTCCACTGGAAGAGTGTGGAGACTGCTGGGAACTTGGGGAGGCTTATCGCCACCCAAATCCCAGAGGAGACCAATGGTCGTTGCTAGCGTGAAATCAATCTTAGGCGGCTATTGTGATACCACAAGATCATTCACGTTGGTAATCAAAAAAGGGTGGCGAATACTGGAACTCTGGGGAGGCTTGTTGTCACTCAGACTCTAGGGAACACCACTGTTTTTTGTCGGTGAGCAATCACTGACGATAACTTGTGTGAGAACTCCTAGAGTTTACAAATAATAATAAAAAAATATTTGGAAAGTTAAAATTATTTGGATAGAAACTACACAGTGTATTCTTTAAGTATTCTTAAAGAATACACTGAATTTAGAGATAATGACAGCTGGAACTGGTTGGTCAGGTCAAGGGAGATCTCAAAAGATCTACTGAGAGCACCTTAATGGCAGTCCAGGAACAAGCCATTCGCATTAGGTCCATCAAACATTACATTCACAAAACTGCAGAATCACTGATGTGCAAATTGTGTAATGAAAGGGAAGAAACCTTAGCACATATTGTATCTGAATGCCCTATGCTAGCACAACATGAATATAAAACATGGACACGATAAAGTCGCTCAGGTACTACACTGGAATATATGCAAACTTTATGAATTGGACCTCAATGAGAAGTGGTATGAGTATAAATCAGAAGTAGTACAGAAGAACTACAATGTCAAACTTCTTTGGGACATGCACATACAGACTGATAAAGTTCTTGAACATTTCAAACCTGACTTAATCTTTCTAAACAATAACAAGTGTACTTGCTTAATCATTGATATAGCCTGCCCTTTCGCTACCAGAGTGCAGGGGAAAGAACACGAAAAAATAAATGAATATCAAGATCTAAAATGGGAATTAGACTATGGAAATGTAAAGAAGACAAGGTGATTCCCGTTGTAATTGGAACGCTTGGAACCATAACGAAATGCCACCATAAATGGCTTGAAAAGATTAACTAAACAATTTATTTTCCAATTCTGGAAAAAGCTTGCCTGTTAGGAACTGCAAAAGTGTTAAGGTACAGCCTGAATGTCTAAAGTTAAGGGAATTAATTTGATGTTCAAAAAGAAAAATCCAACCAAAAGCATCCAAAAGTTGAGACTACTCTGAAATAATATTAATAATAATAATAAGTGAAACCCTGTGGAAATTTGAGCACCTTCCATGGAAGTAACGATAAAGTAGAGAGAGACTAGTGACGTCTCTTCTGTGAGAATATAGGAATAGAAAGGATCATTTTCCATCAAAGGTTATTGATTGTCTTCCTAATAACTTGCCATGAGACTTAAGCAATGCTCAGCAACAGACATGTGGCTAAATACTGTACAACGCTTACTTCACAATAAACTCCTCGTTACTAATGTTTCAGAATTTGTAATATAGGCATGACGTTTCGCCTAATAATAATAATAATAATAATAATAATTAGTGGGACCCTGTGGAATCTCCACGTTGCTTTTTAAATCAATCTGTATAATTTACTGTTAATACTAATATTCCTTTTGAAATAATAAATGTATGTCAAGGTCAATACTATGTAAAAAAAATCTCTCTCTTCTTCTGTAAAAATAATTGTCATTGTCAGCTAAATATTCTTTAGATAAATAAAACGACGAAGATGTTTGTTCTATATTTATTTATTAAAAATTGTAGCGATTTAATTATTTATATTATGTGTCTTATTACCGTATAAATAATTGTCAGTTGAATATATTCTCCAAATCACTAAAATGAATGCCACCTTTTAAAATATATTTATTTAAAATTGTACTGTTTTAGTCAAAGGGATGACATAATTTGATTTTGAAACAATTCATTTTAAAATGAGTAAAATCGGAATTTTTACTTTAGCAACAGCAGATTAATCATCCATACACATCCTTGTTGATCTAACAATCTCATTTTTTAAATGCGTATCAAAGGTGATAACGTACGTACGAAAATGAAATTCCATATAGATAATAATAATAATAATAATAATAATAATAATAATAATAATAATAATAAACACTCATCTATTCTAAAACTATTGGGTAGAATTGCACTGTATCTGGCATAAAGTAGCCTTGAGTTGCTCGATGCGTCATAGGTAGGTCAAAATTATAATACTTCTACTGGTACTACTACTCCTATTAACTTTTTAATTTTTTTTACTTCTATTCACCCCAAACAAGGTACACTGCCACTAAGACATAAGGGCTTACTGTGAATTAGATCCCATATTTATAGGGGCATCATAAGTAGGGAGTTGTGCAGCGAGATGCTTATTCAATTACATTTAAATTTCTGCATGTTGGTAATTCAGGGAAACCGGGAGCAGGGAGAGAATTTGAAAAGTAAGCGATTTGAGAGAATGAAGCTAATACAGTAGAAAGCCTTCCAGCATCTGGTAACCTCTACAGTGAAGGGGTGTGATTTTGCTGCTTGTCGGGTTCGTCAGGCAGGGGTATTTACGTTGAGAGGCTACAAGTGCAGCAAACTCATCGGAGCACATCTGTTGTAAGTACTTGTAAAACAAGAACAGCGATGCAACATTGTGGCGATAAGACAGTGGCTTGAGCTTGGTACCCTGTTTAGAGAGGAGAGACTAGTAGGTGATGCACCAGTCCAGATGTAACAACAATACTCTATACATGGGAGAATGGTGGCTTTTGTAGAGATATAGGGTACTGGCAGGTTTTGCTTGAAGGTCAGTGAATGAATGTCCTTTTAACCTATTTTTAGTAATTTTACAATTTAATCCAATTAAATCCGATTCACTACATCGTTCTCAGATCAGTACGATACCAGGTATCAGGGTTTGATTGTCTCTCTGTATGTGGTACTCTTCTATTTTTAGGCGAAACGTCATGACGATATTACAAATTCTGAAACATCAATCATGGTGAAGCAAGTGTTAAGCAATGCTAACCAGCAGAACTATTGCTAAATATTGTGGAAGAATATCATGAAGATTGATAATTTCGATTATTTGGATTATTCGGACAACTATTTTCATCTAAAAATTCCGAAACAGAATTTTTAATTCCCAATTTATCATTTGAGTAGTGATGCACATGTTGGAGACCGCTCTCCATCATGACTGCCACCATGTCAGAATATAAACGAAAAACACAATGATGGCAAGACAGTAACAATAAAGAGACGGTTGAATTTCCATACATATACATACATTTATTTCCAAAATAGATCAAAATTCGAGCTTATAATAATAATAATTTTAGACACCAATGCATTTATAACTGCAATGTGCATTCTGGGATTTCGCCTATGCATTCGATGTAGCCATGCTTCATACAGGACGTAGCTTTTAGCTATGCATTGCTTATTTAGTGCATGGATGTATTGTGTCTGGTGTGTCTGCAGGTGTTCTTACAGGTGTCTCTGCGTAAATCAGTTGGATGTAATTCTTTCGTTCTAGGTGAGGTGTATCTGCGTCAATCAACCCTATGTTATTCTTTCAGCCAAAAGTTATCTCCAATACCTCAGAAACGAATATTCAACAAATAAATACACATCAAAATTAACGTGTGGAAAGTGTTAACCTAAGCAACATGATTAAGAGACTGTACCCCATCCCCATGCTATCTTCTGATATTACCCAGCTTGGTACAGGCATCTGGGATATACAAGAGAAAGCTGTAAAAAGTAGTGACTTCCCCAAGGTATAAAATATCTGCTAAAAGACATAAGTTCATATTGAACGTGAGAAAACAATTACAATGAACTAAAAGTGAGATATCAACACATGTAGAAATCCATAACAAGTTAAAGGTAAACAGAGATATCAAGATTTGAAGACAAAGCAATCAACGGGCAAAGTCGACACTCTATCACGGAGTCATTTTTTGGCTTAGTGTTGCATAGTGTCTAGATTCTTCTTGGCTCTTATGACGATGATGATGATTGATCAAACTAGACGAGAGATAAGACATCAGAGATGAAAACTTGCTGGTCATGGATTTTGTCCTGTGGGAGACTACATACTTTTGGTGGGGATTCTTCGGAGGTCGTTTGTCATGCCGGTTCTTTGTTAATTATCAATACTAAATTTGAGAATGGTTGTATCCATAATACAAAGTTTTTTTAATTTATTTACTTCAAGTACAGAGAGAGAGAGAGAGAGAGAGAGAGAGAGAGAGAGAGAGAGAGAGAGAGAGAGTGTGTGTGTGTGTGTTTTAAGGCCTAGCTCATTATTGGCTATTTGTGAAACTAAATTTCATATAGGTCATTCTCATTTCGCTTCTACCGGTTTCTGCTCAGATGCTAATGTGCTAATTGATACTTCCGTTTTTGTCTTCTGTTCAACGTTTTTCAAATTGAAACTCTTGATCACTTGAAATTATATATATATATATATATATATATATATATATATATATATATATATATATATATAAATATATATATATGATAATTTTATTTACACAGACATGTACAAAATCTGCGACACTGGCATGTCGATGTTATCGATCAACAGTTACTATAAACTGAGATCTCATCAGGTAGAGTTAGAATCCGATCTTAACCTCAGATCATATTTGGAGAGAACCAAATATATATATATATATATATATATATATATATATATATATATATATATATATATATAAACAATAGAAAATTAGATTTCAGTGACGATGTCTTTATTCATTCTTAAAAAGATCCAAATCTTTACGGTCGTTTCATCATCACTCAGACAAACCAACTACAGAGATCTTGGATTTTCAACACGCGTGACTCATCAGAAGGAAAGGTCAACATATATATATATATATATATATATATATATATATATATATATATATATATATAAATAGATAGATAGATAGATAGATAGATATTTGTACAGCAAATTTATACTAAATAATAATAGAGCTATTTATTGAGTATTTTCACGTTCATTAAGAACAGAGGCACGAGGAGATCGAACTGGTTTAAAGCTTGGATATTTATATATATATATACATACATATGTATGTATGTGAGTACGTGTTCACGTGCATGTATGTTTATATATAGATATGTGTGTATGTATATATGTAGGTATACATGTTTATGCATGTATAGAGGGTTAAACTAGTTTATTCAATGGTAAATTCAGATTACTTTTGCTCCGTATTCTTTTATGCAAAAACCTATGTTTTTGAGATGAACGTTTTAGGTAATTGCTCATAATGAATAAACATTTTCCCAATTCTTCTTCTCATAACTTTTTACCTTTCTCATAACTTTTTACCTTGACCCCTTTTTTCTTGACCGTAAGTAAAAATGCAGGCGTTTTCTCCTCATAAAACAATCAACAATTATTCCCAGTGATTCAATTGAGAAGTTGTAGCCTATGGAGTATTTTTCCTCTTCGTCAGCTATTATCTCTCTTCTTCTTCTTCTTCTTCTTCTTCTTCTTATTTCATTTTCACATTTGTTCTTTTTCCTTGTTTCCTTCTTCTATATTTTATTAAAAATATTTGTCTTCTTTTTCTTCTTCATTTGATTCTTATTTCATTTGCACATTTGTTTTTTCCTTGTTTCCATCTTCTATATTTTATTAAAAATATTCCTCCTGTATTTTTCTTTAAATTTGTCTTCTTCTTCTTCTTCTTCTTCTTCTTCTTCTTCTTCTTCTTCTTTTACGTTATTGCTTTCACCTTCTTTTTCGCTCACTTTTTTAACACTTCTTCTTCTCCCCTCTCTTTTTCCTCCTCCTCCTCTTTCATCATTCTGTTCATTCGTCTCCTTCTACTTCATTTTCTTTTTCTTCTTTAATATTTCTTCTTAGTCCTTCATCATAACCCTTTTCTCTTCATTTTTTTAATTTAATTTTTTCTTTTCACTTAAATCTTCCTTATTTGAATTTGTTTCCTCTCGTTTTCTCAATCTTTTCTTCCTTTTTTTTCTTCATTAAATCTCGATGTTTTCTTCTTCATCTTTTTGTTCTTCTTTTATCGAATTTTGCATTCATTTTTCCCTCATTTTACTGTCATTACTTTTCTTCCACCAAAAACATGTATCGAAATGGTCACAACTACCCGTCCGTGGGACACAATATCGATGGGCCGCTTCCCAGCTGACTACAACATGGTCGTTTTCAAGTACAACGTTGACAAATTCTTATTGAGCCGTCCTCTTAACCAATCAAATTCTGCCTAGTTTCAACCATCGTTACCAATCCTCACGTTGTTGTCTCACCGTCCACATGACAAACTCATTAACCCTTGTCCTTAAGTGGCTTGTTGGTCTTGATAAGCGGTGACTCGTTAATGTATAAAAAACACAAAACAGAATGAGCAATAAAAATCATTTGTTTTTCACTACAATTGTCTGTTTGTTTTTTTTCATTTATTTTCTTCTTTGGTTTTCGTTTTTAGATGCGTCTACATATCTCTATGAGAGGCTTTGTCTGTCGGTCGGTCGATCGCAGAACAACCTGAAATAGCATTTTCGATGGTTTGCTATGCTTAAGTTTGAAATACTATTTTCGATTCGCTATCACGCTTAAGGTTGAAATAAAATTTTAATTGTTAAACGTGCAGATTAAATGAGTTGGTTTTTAAATTTTAAATGCGCTTAAACATATCTATAAGAGTTCTGTCTGTTAGTATGTCCTGATTCTACCTGAAATGCCATTTTCGTTACTCTGTTCACACTTAAGTCTGCAATATAATTTTGTCCGTCTGTCATGCTTCAGTTTTTAATAACACTTCTGATGGTATGTTATGCTCAGGGTTGAAAAATCATTTTTAATGGTCTGTTATGCTTAAGTTTAAAATACAATTTTGAAATATAATTTTTAATGATCTGTTATGCTTAAGTTTGACATACAATTTTTAATGGTCTGTTATGCTTAAGTTTGAAATATCATTTTTAATGCTCTGTTATGCTTAAGTTTGAAATACAATTTTGAAATATCATTTTTAATGATCTGTTATGCTTAAGTTTAGAAAAATCATTTTTAATGGTCTGTTATGCTTCAGTTTGAAATAGCATTTTTAATGATCTGTTATGCTTACTTTTGAAATAACATTTTTAATGGTCTATTAAGCTTACGTTTAGAATAAGATTTTTAATTCTCTGTTATGCTTACGTTTGAAATAGCATTTTTAATGGTCTGTTATGCTTAAGTTTAAAAAGTCATTTTTAATGGTCTGTTACGCTTATGTTTGAGATAGCATTTTAATGGTCTGTTACACTTACATTTGAAATAACATTTTTAATGACCTGTTATGCTTACGTTTGAAATAGCATTTTTAATTGTCTGTTATGCTTAGGTTTGAAATAGCATTTTAATGGTCTGTTTTGTTTACTTTTACGATAACATTTTTAATGGTCTGTTATGCTTAAGTTTGGAATAGCATTTTTAATGGTCTGTTATGCTTACGTTTGAAATAGAATTTTTAATGGTCTGTTATGCTTAAGTTTGAAATACAATTTTTAATGGTCTGTTATGCTTAAGTTTGAAATATCATTTTTAATGGTCTGTTATGCTTAAGTTTGAAATACAATTTTGAAATATCATTTTTAATGATCTGTTATGCTTAAGTTTGAAATACAATTTTTAATGGTCTGTTATGCTTAAGTTTGAAATATCATTTTTAATGGTCTGTTATGCTTAAGTTTGAAATACAATTTTTAATGGTCTGTTATGCTTCAGTTTGAAATATCATTTTTAATGGTCTGTTATCCTTAAGTTTGAAAAATCATTTTTAATGCTCTGTTATGCTTAAGTTTAGAAAAATCATTTTTAATGGTCTGTTATGCTTAAGTTTGGAATAGCATTTTTAATGATCTGTTATGCTTACTTTTGAAATAACATTTTTAATGGTCTTTTATGTTTAAGTTTGAAATAGCATTTTTAATGGTCTGTTATGCTTGAGTTTGAAATAACATTTTTAATGGTCTGTTAAGCTTACGTTTAGAATAAGATTTTTAATTCTCTGTTATGCTTACGTTTGAAATAGCATTTTTAATGGTCTGTTATGCTTAAGTTTAAAAAGTCATTTTTAATGGTCTGTACGCTTACGTTTGAAATAACATTTTTAATGATCTTGTATGCTTAAGATTGAAAAATCATTTTAAATGGTCTGTTATGCTTACGTTTGAAATAACATTTTTAATAGTCTGTTATGCTTATGTTTGAGATAGCATTTTAATGGTCTGTTACACTTACATTTGAAATAACATTTTTAATGGCCTGTTATGCTTACGTTTGAAATAGCATTTTTAATTGTCTGTTATGATTAGGTTTGAAATAGCATTTTAATGATCTGTTTTGTTTACTTTTACGATAACATTTTTAATGGTCTGTTATGCTAACGTTTTAAATAGGATTTTTAATGGTCTGTTATGCTTAAGTTTGAAAAAATATTTTTAATGGTCTGTTATGCTTAAATTTAAAATATCATTTTTAATGGTCTGTTATGCTTAAGTTTAGAATAGCATTTTTAATGGTCTGTTATGCTTACGTTTGAAATAGCATTTTTAATGATCTGTTATGCTTAAGTTTCGAAAAATCATTTTAATTGTCTGTTATGCTTACGTTTGAAATAACATTTTTAATGTTCTTTTATGCTTACGTTTGAAATAACATTTTCAATGGTCAGTTACACTTACATTTGAAATAGCATTTTAAACTGGTCTGTTACACTTACATTTCAAATAGCATTTTCAAATGGTCTGTTATGCTTACTTTTGAAATAGCATTTTTAATGGTCTGTTATGCTTAAGTTTGAAATAGCATTTTTGATGGTCTGTTATGCTTACGTTTAGAATAACATTTTTGATGGTCTGTTATGCTTTAGTTTTAAAAATCATTTTTAAGGGTCTGTTATGCTTTAGTTTGAAATAGCATTTTAATTGTCTGTTACACTTAATTTTGGAAATAAAGTCTTAAGATGCATTCATACATTATTATAAAAGTCTGTATCGGTTGGTTCGTCATGCATAGCATTTTCATCACTAAACGCGCTAATTGAATGGACACATGTGAGCATAGCCGTTGTTAAATTTTTCATCTTCTTTGTTTTTCTCCTTTCTTCTAATATTGTTGTTGTTTTTTTTCTTTTCATATCATACTGGCCCCTAGTATTTCTTTTTTTGCTGTTTTTAAATTGTCTTGTCTTTTGTTCTTCTTCGTGTTGTTGTTCTGTTCGTTGGTGGCCAACCCTCTCGGCCATTGAGTCATTAAGCAAATTCTGCAAAGGATATCATTTTATCAACTTCTTATTAAAGAGTCACCTTCATTGGGAAGAAAGCAGTTTAATCAAATGAGGCGACGGCCATACAAAACTCGGGTTTTCCTCAATTCACTTGACTTGACTTCATTATCGACAAGTTTTACACCTTAATAAATTTATAAAAGCATGATGCACTGGAGTTGCCCGGGAGCTTTCGCTCGCGAGGAAACGGGGCACATATTTTCTGGTTCTCTTTGTTTCTCATTCAGTGTCTTTTGTCTTTTGATACTACGGTTTAATTTTTATTTATTATTTTCCGTTCCGTTTTATTTTTCGCTTTTTGAATCTTTTATTTTTTGGGTTTTCTTAATTTGTTTAAGTCTTTTTTTATTTGTTCGTTTATTGTTTTCAATCTTTTCATTTTTTTCTTTCGATTTTTTTCCCCTTTTTTCAGCTTAAAAAAATGTGGGGAGGTAGAGACGCGATGCGAACGAACATAACATGTTACTAACTTGTATAAGCTACTCTTTTTCTTCGTTCGTTTAGTTTACTCTTTCGTTTTCATTTCTTTCTTTTTTTTGTATCGAGTGGAAATGAGAGACAGTCAAATAAATAGCTTTCTGCTACGTTCGCCTTACTCTAAAAAAAAGATCATTTCACATAAAAGTGCGAACTCGACATTTTTTCACCAATGAAAATGATTCCTGCTCGAGGCTGGTGTGAAATACCAATTTTTTATAACAACAGCAACTGGATGACCAAAAACCCAGAAGTGTCCAAAAAGAGCCAGAAACAAGACAAACATGACACGCCATTATGGTCACCCCCTTGCTCTTCGAGGCCATGGTGGTGTATATACTGAAACCGCACACACATAGTCAAAAGCTGACAAAGGCTGCATATGTACAATGTTTCCTGAACTCAAATAGATATTCACACACTGACATAGGCCGCATACGCACAAGGTCCCCTGATATTCACATAAAGCAAACATATAGACATACACACTTCTAACACTGATTTCTTCTTCCACACTGCAAATATTCTACAAACACAAGGACTTTCAACTTTTCTAACGAATAATTTTTTAAAAAGTGGTCGGCCATAGTCGAGGGCAACTCAAAAGCTCCCTTTTCATGAGCTACTATACCAAAATGTAGGGGAGGATGCCACTTTTTTTTCCTAGGATTACCCCACTTAACCTTAATCGTCACCTTATAATGTTGAGTTTAAAAAGGAGGAATTAACCCTCGTCTTTTTAAAAACTTTTGTTCACCCCCCCAAAAAGCATATTGCCACTGAAACATAAGGGGCTGTTGTGAAAGGGGACAGATTTATAGGGGGAGGGGCAATCAGGGTAGGAAGTTAAGCAGCAAGATGTTTGTTCATATTACATTTAAATTTCTGCATGTCAGTACGTTCGGGGAAGCAGGAAGCAGGGAGGGCATTCCAAAAGCAAGCAATCCGAGGAAAGAAGATATTAAAATAGAAAATCTTATAGCATGTAGGGATCTTTACAGAGAAAGAGAAGGGGTGTGATTTTGTTGCTAATCGGGTGGGTCAGGAGTATTTACGTTGAGGAGATACAGATGCAGTAAGTATCCTGGCTTATTAGTGAATACCCTAACCATAATGCCAAATGAATTTACTCAAAATATCTTTCACATCACTGTAAATTTGTAATTGTGTTTTTTTCTTTTTTCATATTCATTTGTCTCGATTTGCTTTCTTTTTTTTCTCCTATTTTAGTCATATTTTGTTTGTTTTCTTTCTTCTATCACCTTCACATCACCATTTATTTCATTTTTCATGGTCAAGTATTCCTTTTCTTTCTTTCTTTTTTCTTTCTTTCTCTCTTTCTTTCTTTTTTCTTCATCTTCTAATGTTTTTTTCTTTCTTCTTTTCTCATATTTTCTAGTCACGTCTCCTTTTTTTCTTTTTTTCTTTAGTTATTTTATCACTTTCGCATGTTTCTTTGGCTAATAATTTTTTCTTTTTTCTTTAGTGCTACAATGGTCGCATGCATTCTGATTAGTTACGCTATCAATCGTTCTGCATTTAAAAGATCCATAAAATTTTGGTGCTGATGCAACTGGCTAACCAATCACAGACTGTTTCGCATTCCCAGTCAGTCAATGAAAACCTTTGTATGAGGAGTCTCCAGTCAAGCCACAATATGTGGGCTTGATCTTATTCTGATAATGGCATTCCTTCCTAATTATTGACAGGTAAGTATATTACCAGATGTGTCAGGTGCACTTAATAACCGTTTTAAATCATGAACAAAATTTTGTTATGGCCTGGATATTTTGACTTTTTCAAATCATGATTGAAATCTGTCGTTCTGAATTTATAGTTAAATAATCCAACCTTCAAATCAAGTATGGCAGATGCACTGCGTGACCTTTTTAAATTACAAGTGAAAAAAAAAGCTGTTGCCTTCACGATTCAGTTAAATCAACACAGGCGCCTTTCTATGTCTGTGATTAACCCCCCCCCCCCGGGAAAAATTACTCTTTAAATCGTGATCAGACAATTCAAATTGAGTCAGTCATAATCAAAATCGATGCCATTCCAATACGAAAAATATAACCTTTCAGTCTTAAATATTTCTTTTTTAGTTAAAATAATAATCGGTGACATTTGTTGCCCAAACGTGTGTTGATCCCCCTTTCGTTTAATTATTTATTCCATAAGGCAATAATATTTAAGAAAAGCAAAAAATAAATATTTCGACCCAGTCATGGCAGAGAACAATCTAGCCTGGTGGATTTAATAAATAAATTCAGTTAGAAAGATACCAAATTCGTCTAGAAGGTTTCCAAGTTTGAAAAGATTCACCTGAAGAAGGTCGGAGGTTACAGCGGCTGAAACGTTGTGAATATAACAACTAAGATGAGAATAGTAGTCGAACTAATACAAATAATACAAACAAATCAGTATTAAAAATATTAATGTTGTAACTCAGCCCTATTTGGTCCTTTAGTCCTCACATTCCATGAGTAATTTTTGGGGCAAAGGATGAAGAATTGCTGTTCTTTGTGTCGACTGTTGTTTTTCATAGTATTCATCATTATTCAACTGTCAATCTATGCATCTCATTAACACTTTTTCTCAAATGATTTTCAGTGGTAACTAATTAAAATAAAGAGTTCCTTGTGAAATCAGTTGATGCAGTTCATAAGCGGCTTGAAAAGCTGGTGGCGAATGCTAACGCACATATTAAAATGTAAATAAAAGCTCACGCTATATACTTTCTTATTTCTTATCATATTCATTTCTTGTAAGAATTATATTTCATTAATAAATTACGAGCACTTAATAATAGGGAGTTACTTTCTAATGTATATACACACACATGCATACAAGCACACACACACACACATATGTATATATATATATATATATATATATATATTGATATCGTTTATGACAAAAGTAAAATTTTTGTATCAGTCAAATTGCTCTTTATTTCAAATTAACAGCTGTTTCTTCATGACCGCTATATAATCAAAACATTCGTACAGTTTTTAAAAAGTTGTAATCTTATATACATGATGAATCTTCAGAAATGCAAAAATAAATGACTTACTTTTCATATTTCACCAAGAACAACCGTATCTAGTGATACACAGGCTAAAAAAACCTTTGCAAGTCGCCATCTTTGATTATAGTATATATATATATATATATATATATATATATATATATATATATATATATATGTGTGTGTGTGTGTGTATGTGTGTGTGTATGAGTGTGTGTGCATCTGTATATGTGTGTGCATGTGTCATGTAGAATTATAGGTAAGTTTTTTCCTTATGCTGATAAAATACATTCTCTATTTAATAATACTCCCCCAAAATAAACATGCATTGATAGATGCATTTGTATAACTATTATATATTTACATTATTGTCATTATATTTATATAAAACATAAATCTTTGATACTATATCTTAATTCAAGAATCTCATACAGAAAGGTATCCGCACATATGTTCGCAGCATACATGAATTTGCCCTGTAAAAGATTCTAGTTATTTATACACTGATTCATTGTATAAATATATATCTGCCTATTCATTCACGTTTATTTAAGTGTATGGCGATTGTATAAAACTCCTTGAAATAGAATAGTATTTTTTTCCTACTTAAAACAAGATACAAATCTTTGACATTAAATTTATAAAAAATTACTTTGAGTGTAAGAAAAATAATCAAAAAAATATAATCAAAAAAAAGCAAAATGTATCAAAGATAAAATGGAAATAATTTCGTTGAAATCTTATTTATTTATTGTGACCAAAATATGGAAATAATTCAGTAAAAAATGAATAGCGAAAAAACAAAATTATAATTTTAAAAAATACTGGTTATATAATTTACGTGAATTATCTCCCTTTATTTCAGTTATATTTATTTTCAGCCAGATTTTTGAATCTTTTATTTTCTGATCTATAACAATTTTCACTGACTCCATTAGCTTCTTTTATAACTGTATTTTTCCCCTTCTTTGTAACATTTTTATAACCAGGTTCTATATTAAAAATAGATGCATTAAAATTACTATGGATAAGCTTGAATGGATGCTTTGTTACTTTATGACTAACTGGCCTCCTTCTGTCTTGAAAAACAATGAATATGTTCTTAAAGGAGATTATAGTAAAGCAAGTGTTGCACAATCTTACCTCATTTCTCCTGGTCTGATATACCTTAAATCCAATGGCAAGGAAAAATCCAAGACGACTAGAAGAAATGCTAGTCTATGCGGAGAAGGACCAGTTTTATTTCAGGGTTATCCTTATCCTAGACTAGTTGCTCTACCAAGACTTTAGAGTCTAGTTTATTCTAGTATTTTACCCATGGCTGGAGGGGGAAGAGAACTGGATTCATACCTTTTGCAAGCGTATGAGAAAAACTGGCTTACAATCATTTCCATTTACAAAAATTATGTCATATTGTATTCCCGAATAGTCACGAATCAGGATTTACCAAACTATGTCCCCCAGGCCCAAACCAATTCATGTATTTAAAAAAAGATACTTATGCAGATTAGGACCTAAGTTAAAATCGACTTGGCGTCAGTTAGGGTTAGGGATTAGTTTGGGTCATAATCTGCATAAGTAACTAACAATGAAACACAGGAGACAGAGATAGAGAGAAATTATCAGAGTGATTTCTCCCTCTCTTCCGAAGAACATTGACATGTATTGCTCCAAAAAGTACTCAGTATACTAGGTTGGGGGAAAAGTTTGTGCACCAAGTAAAAATATTTAGACGGTGTGAAAGTTTTGACATTGCTCCATCTGATTACTACTACTACTACTACATCATCATCATCATCATCATCATCATCATCGCTTTAACGTCCGTTTTACATGCTGGCATGTGTTAGACGGCTTTTAGAAATTTACTTCCAAACTTATCTCTGTTCAGGTTGATTTGAAAGTCATTTCCTTAATTGAGGCAACATTTTTATAGGCCGGATGCCCTTCCTGACGCAGCTCAGTGAGGTGATGAGGACCATTGTTTTTTATTGTAATCGATGCGACACTTTATGAAGTGTCATCGATTTGAGTCTTTCAATGAACTTGGAGAAACCTACCAATATTTTTTCGATTCAAAATCAAAGGATTCATACTTTGACCAAATCGGAAAGCAGCTGAAGCACTCTTTAGTTTTGTTGGGCAATCACTGGTTCCCATCATCAGACTGGATGGTCCCCATCATCAGACTTAGGAAAGGCATCCGGCCTATAAAAATATTGCCCCTATTAAGGAAATAATTTCTAAAGAAACCTGACCAGAGATAAGTTTGGAAGTTAATTTCTAAAAGCCGTCCAATACATGCTAGCATGTAAAACGGACGTTAAGGGGTTTTAAGAAGAAATTTAGATTCAATTGTTTAATTGGTGTCTAATGACTATGGATCAAATTTAATCACATCTGGGCTGGTGCACTATTCACTAGTCTCTCCCTTTTAGACAAGGTAAAAAAAAAGTATCTAATCTAATAGGTCTCCCACTATCCACCAAGCTCCAGCCCTTGCCCCATCAACGCAATGTTGCATTCTTGTGCTTGTTTTACAAGTACTTCAATGGAATGTGTTCCGATAAACTTGCTCTTCTGGTACCCCCTCAACGTAAATACACTTGACTAACCCGACAATCAACTAAATCCCATTCATTCCCTGTGGAGGTCTCCAGATGCCGGAGAGCCTTCTACTCCAATAGCTTCTTTCCTTGAGCTGTCGGCCTTTGGAACTCCCTCCCTTCTCCCTGTTTCCCGACTATATCGCCATGCAAAAATTTAAAACTAATGTGAACAAGCATTTCGCTGCACAGCTCCCAAGATGACTCCAAAAACTTTCACCCTAATTCTCAGTAGCTTTTTCAAATAGGAGGCCATTTTTATTTTATGCCAACTAAAACAACCTTTAAAATACTACAAAAAAACTAAAATTTAAGGAATATATATTAACTGATGTCTAATACCTATTGTTAAAATTTCACAAAAGTCAGAGCTATCTGGATTTTTATGAAGGGCTTCCACAATCATCTTTTCTCCCATTGCATAAAACTAAATTAAACTAAATATAGCCCATATTACTCACCTATATGCCTATCAGCTGTATTCCAAAATCTATAATAATCAGTTAATTAGATTTTGAGTGAATCCTATACATAAAAATATATAAATATATATACATACCTAACGTTATACAGAGATATTACAAAAATGAAGGATCATATTAATAAAGGATTTGTGAATTTTTGAATGTCATTCATTTTATTAGTAGATTGGAATTTGCTAGTGGTAAAGTAGATACTGGTACAGATAATGGAGCATGTTCATGTTTCTGTAAAAACCTCAATCTATGGGGGGGGGTGAGAAAAACACAATCAAGAAAGTCAAAATATTGTACCTAGTTTCATATGCATTTCATCTATTTGCAAGCACTACAAGAAATATGGTTATCATATTCTGAATTTCACAAATAAAGAATTAATGAAGTTTTTAATAAAATATCTATTTGCATTATGAGGTAGAATAAATAAAACAAACCGAAAAATCATATTAGATGCAATACGAATAATGTATGTACCAACCACTAGTCTCTCTCTCTTGGCCAAGGTGCAAAAACGAGTCTGTAACCTAATAAATCCCATACTGTCTACCAAGCTCCAGCTCCTGTCCCATCGCCACGATGTTGTATCCAAGTGCTTGTTTTACAAGTACTTCCACTGAATCTCCTATGGTGAATTTACTGCACTTGTACCTGCTCAACGTAAATATCACCAACCAAACCGACTAGCAGCAAAACCCCAACCTTTTCACTGTAGCGGTCCTCAGATGCTGTAAAACTTTCTACTCGACAAACTTCTTTCCTCAAACCGCTTGCTTTTGGAATTCCCTTCCTGCTACTTGTTTCCCCAACTGTATCAACATGCAGAAATTTAAATGTAATGTGAACAAGCATATTGCTTGATTCTCCCTATAAATCTGGCCCTTAATTTCACTTGTTTGGAGTGAATAAAAGTTTTTAAAAACATAAACAAAAAAGCCTAGCCCATTCCTCGACCTTGACATACACACAGACGTACACACAGACAACTCTCCTTTATTTCGATTTCTTGAATAATAAGCGAAGTAACTGCTGGCTTAAAAAATGAGAGTTACTTCAATTTAGTACATGAAAATGCCTGGAAAACCGACCCCCCATTCACTGACGAAACCTGTGCCAGTTTAGGGTCAAAGAATAAATATTTTTTTCTAAATTTTAGATATTATTGATTCTGGGCAATGCTGATCAAGAATATACCAACTTTGTGGGTGTTTGTAATATAGTTCTGGAGTTTTAGCTGGACACACATACATACACACAAACAACTTCCTTTTATATAACAAGTTCCATTTATATAATAGAAGATTGGTCATAAATAAAGGAAGGCAGAGTAGTTTCAATCTCAAAGTCGAAAGTCCTGATACTGCTACCTAAATCAGCGGGTACTAATTTTCTAACAATCAAATATTTGGATATTCACTGATGAAAAGATGTTCATTTGTTCTCTCTGTTTCCTTCTCTATTATCTTTCGTTGCGTTTGGCTGACAGGGGGAAACGAACATTAAAAACATTCTTTCTTTTGTTGCATTTGGGTATGTTTAAAATAATAATTTGTGTTCAACTAATCGTATACAAATTCTCATGGGGTAATTATTAACTTAGTATATCAAGATAGATGATTATGGCTGGTCCTCACACGTTCCCTAAATGTTTTATGTGTTGCTCCAAGTGACAAACCCTTGTAAACCATTTCAGCTTGTGGGCTAAATCCTATGAAAGTACCTGCTGCCTTGTAGGTTTTGTCTGTGTAATGGCAAAGACTAGGCCCACCGCTTCAAAAGTTGTTTGTGATATGAAGAGCATCCAACCTTAAAAACGTTGTGCCGCAATCGATCAGTAGTAGGACTGTCGACAAAAGTGTCAACTGTATCGAGGAGGGTGGGCTTGCAAAATGTCAAAAAATGTTGTAAGCCTGGACGAGGGGAAAATAATGCTAAATGAAGAGAGAGAGAGAGAGAGAGAGAGAGAGAGAGAATGCTCAGATTCCCGAGTTCGACACATCAGAAGGTCCGAGGTTAAATCAGCCGAAACGTTCTGCTTTTCCTTGCTTTAATTTATGATATTAAAACAAATTGGTTGTTGATATGAAGAGCATCCAACCGTAAAATATTGCTTTGTATAAAAGACATTACCATCCAACACCTAGCAGCATGTAAAACAGACATTAAACAGAAAGTGATGATGATGATGATGATGATGATGATGATGATTGAAAATGGGCATTGTGCTTCGGCATTAAACGACAACAAAGAGGTTGATATGCTGTAAAACAGAAAAGCAAACTCTTTTCTTTTAATACATTTTCTCCTTTTTTTCATCACCTTTTCATTCTTTCTTTGTTTCTCAACTTCATCGTTTTTTATTATTCTTTTGAATTCTTCTCAAATGTAATTCCTCCCCTTTTCTTATCACAATCTTCTTCTTATTATTCTTCTTCTTTTTCTTTATCCATCTATTCCCAATTTTTTTCTTCGTTTCTTCTATATTATTCATCTCCTAATCCACATCCTCTTGTTTTTCTTCATTATCCACCCTCTCCCATTTGTCTTCGTCTTCTTATTAACTATCCATCCCTTCCCCCTCCTTCTTCTTCATTATTCATCCCTTTCTGTTCCCCTCATCTTACTTCTTCTTCTTCTTCTTCTTCTTCTTCTTCTTCTTCTTCTTCTTCTTCTTCTTCTTCTTCTTCTTCTTCTTATCATTATTATTATTATCCTCTTCCCCCTTCCACCATTTTGTTTTTTCATTATCCATCTCCTTGCATTTTTATTTTATTCACATAATACTGAACTCATATCCTATTTTCTATGGTTACTAAATAAAATCAATAATCCAGAATCAATAATAAAAAGTCATGATCTGTTTTAATCTGTATGGCTTTTGCCAAAAAATACAAAAAATGATTTGCTGTTAATTATGTGAATTCTTGAATCATATTTCGATTTTTGTTTTCAAATTTTTCAATAGCCATGATTAATTTTTTTTCTTTCTAAAAAAAAGATTCTACCTAGACTCTTCCAGAATCGATTAGTTCTATCATTTTATATTCAATTTTGCTAAATAAATGATTTATCAATTTTCAGAAAGGAAATAAAATAGACAAAATAGAAAACAATAAAACATTAAAAATAACTGAAAGAAAATCAAGTTTTGGATATTTTAATGGAAAATATGTTTTATTGAAAGAGATTGTCAGCGTTAATAGTTTCTTCAAGGTTAGAGAAAAACAATTCACAGCCATTAAAAAGTTTAAGACCATCTTGAAATGTTACTCTTTTAGAGCTAAATACTAAAATTAATTAAATATAAAATCGGCTTATTTTACACACAATGGTGGATATGTCTTCTAGTATACATAGTAGTTAAAATATATTTGTTCAGATGGATCTAGCATTATGTTGTGAATAGGATATGTTCTCAACAAAGAACTGGAAGTGGGCAGGAGATAGAATCTGTGGAACCATGGGAGTCAGAAACCGGTGAAGTAGGTAGAAATGACTAAAAATTAAGCACAAAATCAGTTTATTTTACACACAATGTGAAGAACTACACGTTGAATCCAGGAATATTGAAGTTGAATCCTTTACTCTATAGTAAAGACCAATGTGTATACATAAAAGGTAGTGAATAAAATATGTGTCTTTTTCTAGCATTCAACTGAAACCATTTCAAGAGGTGAAGAGAAGCAAAAAAGCAAATAGCAAGTCAGACAACCTGAAATTAATTCAGAAAGAAATCATTCATTTATAATAAAAAGTCGGTACTACTCCAGATGAAGCACCTAATTTCCGTGACTGCTCGGCGGTAACGATCGGGCAGGTTGCGGAAGCGCCCGAGAACTGCGAGACGAAAACGAGGCTGAAGCAGAGCTGACCGATCAGGTTGCTGCCAATCATCTGCGCTCAGCACAACAAAACAAGCGGTAGGAAGACCTTTCAAACCGGCCGCAAACGTATCCATAAACCCTGACCCTCGACGAGAAAATATATGAAATTCCCCCTCCCCCCCCCAAAAAAAAATATACAAAAAAACTTGCCTAAATATCCTAAGAAAAATAACATACTTCTTTGTTTTATGCAAAAAAAAAGAAGACAAAAAAAAAGTTGCCTAAATATTGTAAAAGAAATAGCATTTACTTCTTTGCTTTATGTAAAAAAAGACAACAAAAAAATTAAAATGGTTCATTTGGCTCACGAAAAAAAAAAAAGAAAAAAGAAGTTTATTTATAGTTCTTCAGCTATGGTTTGTTCTTTTTTTTTTTTTTCACTTTTTTCAAATATATGTAATTTTTTCTTTTGTATTCTGCGTCTTATATTGTCGTCTGCCACTCTTCCATTTTACGACTCTCAGTTTTGCTTCAGCCTCGTTTTCGTCTCGGCAGCTCTCGGGCGCTTCCGTGACCTGCCCGATCGTTGCCGCCGAGCAGTCACGGAAATTAGGCACTTCATCTGGAGTAGTACCAAAAAGTCAACAGTGTTTGTTTTCTTTTCTTCTTTAGCTCATTATAAATGAGAATAATAATTTATATATGAAAAATTAAATTACTGACGTAATTCTGGGATTTTATATGAATATTTTAGTAATATATCTTGATAAATATCGAGTGCGAATACTGATGAAACAAATTTGTTTTTTACATTTGTGATAGGGGTGTATGCTAGAGAAACAAAACCCAGAAAATAAAGAATACGATTTGGGAATTGATTTTAATGATACATTTCAAATTAATCTTCATATTTCGTCTATTTGTTATGTCTACTTAGTTAAAATATATTTGTTCAGATGGATCTGGCATTATGTTGTAAACAGGATATGTTCTAGACAAAGATCTCCAAGCTGTCAAGAGATTGACCCTGTAGAACCGTTGGAGCCGGAAGCTGGTGAAATAAGCAGAAATGACGTCAGACATACGATGGAAAGACAGTGACGTTTGCCAAGGAGAGTCTTTTGTGGAAGCTTAGATCGATAAAACGTGTTTCTAAGATGGGCTAGCAATACAATAATAAGTAAGCCATGTAGTTATAAAATAATTAATTGGAGTCTCCCTCTCACTTTAGCTCTCTTCTCTTCCCCCTTTTTTACTTTACAGCTTACTGGATGATCGACTGCAGTAGATATGAATAAATCATTAATATTCTTAAAGACCTTGTATTCATCATCATCATATCATATTAGGTTAAACAACTGTTTTATATGCTGACACGTGTTGGACGGCTTTGAGAAATTGACTTCCAAACTAACGTATATCTGGTAAGGTCTTTATTTATTCCTCTTTCTCTCAAATCTATTATAATCGCTACCTCCCATATTTTCCTTGGCATTTCCCTGTGGACTGGACTTGCTACCTTACCTGTTCTACGTCTACAGACCCAAGAACTCTTATCAATTCTTTCAACGTTGTCATACCATCAAAGTCTCTTGTTCTGCACACATTAAATTAATTAATTGAATAATCATAATTAATGTGAGATGTCCACCACAGTGTTTGTTTCAGCTAATGACATAATTCAGTCCTTGGAGGATAGCAACACACATGCACTACGCCAATGCTGGTGAGAAGAGAAGATATGATTTTGAGTTGATTGAAGAATAAATTTGTTGAATGACTTTTTCTAAGAAAATGATTATGTAGAGGTCAACATGGAGATGACCTCCCAGACAATGTAACATATTGTATTGAAGGCCAGTGGAATGAATAGTTAGAAATATTATTTTAAAGGAGCCTAATGTTGTTTTAAAGATATATAAAGCTTTAATAAGATATCATATAGAGTATTGTACTTAACCCTGGTGTTTAGACATGGATATTGGAATATAATATTGAGATTGGAAAACATACAAAAAAGAGTAACAAAACTAATCAAAGAAGTAAAAGAGTACAGTTACAAGGAGAGATTGGAAAAATAAGATTAACTACTTTACTAAAAATAAGTCTGTCTGTAAAGAAGATAGGCTACCTTCACTAGGCTAAACTTTTACACATCTGCCAGTATCCTATATCTCTATAAAACCATCATTCGCCCGTGCATGGAGTACTGTAGCCACATCTGGTCTGATGCACTAACCACTAGCCTCCTCTTTTTGAACAGGGTGCAAAAAAGGAATTTCTAACCTAATAGGTCCCACATTGACTGTCAAGCTCCATCCCTTGACACATCACCGCAATGTTTCACCCCTGTGCTGATCTCACAAGTACTTCTACAGAATTTGCTTTGATGAACTTACTGCACCTGTACATCCTGAACGACTCATCTGATTAGCAGAAAAATCCTACCCTTTCACAGTAAATCTCCCTAAATGCCCGAAGATTTTCTATTCTAATAGTTTATTTCCTCAGAGCGCTTGCCTTTGGAATCCTCTCCCTGTTTTCCCGATCGTACCAATATGCAGAAATTTAAGTGCAATGTGAATAAAATCTTGCTGTCCAACTCCCCACTCATCCCCCCTCTTGTATAACTATGGTTCCCATCACAATAGCCCCTTAAACTTCAGTGGCAATATGCCTCGTTTGGGATGAATAAAAGTCTAAAAAAAACCCAACAAATTCATAATTTAAAAATTTGTTTCAATCATCAAAGAGCAGACATTTCTAACTGCATATAGAAAAAAGAATATATATCTTCTTCTATTTTAACAATTTGTCCATTGCCTTTGGTTAAAATGATGTTACTGAGTAAAGTGAAAGAGTAAAAAAGTTTACAACAAAAAAAACAACATCTTTTTATATAAAGTCCGTGTCATTAAGAAATCTTCTTTTTCTCCAATGTTCTTCTCAGTGGTAAGTATAAATGTACTGGTAGGCCTGAAAGGCTATTTTCCACTAAAAGGATTTTGAAATCACATACGAATACACACACATACATACATAGATACATGCGTGCATACAGAGAATTATAAACGTACACATACACCCTCACATACATTTATAAAAACACATCCATATACACACTGCATGCAAATGCATTCAAACACATAACACGTACATAAATGGATGCACACATGTATACACGCAAACACACATACACACACTCACATTTGTACACCACCCACATACATGTATACAGCTAAACCACACGAATATGCATACACACCGAGACACACACATGTATACATACATACATACATTACATAATACATACATACATACATACATTTATACACACAGTTACACACACATGCATAAACACAATACACATTCATACACCGACATGCATACCACACACACAGAAGTATACACACCACATGCATACATGCAAATACACACATACATAACACTCATGCATATATGCAGACACAAACATACATCACACAGACATCCATACATGCAAACCATGTATACACATTTATACAAACATACACAAACATTAAATAAATTTTTATACATATAATATATATATATATATATATATATATATATATATATATATATATATATATATATGCAAAATAAAAATGAAAAATATAAATATAAACTCAAACACATATAAAAGCTCTACCAAGATATTTCAGTTGCTAGAAAGCAACTATCTTCGGTTGGAAGTAAGAACTTTAATGTACAGAAATTCAAATTGTACAAGAAGCGTCGAAAAAAAAAACGTAAACAAACAAATCATGTAGTTATATATACGCACACAGATGTAAATATATATATATATATATATATATATATAAAGTGGTGTACTAAAAGCGAACTTTTAGGAAAGGTAAAACCTATTGTGAAGAGTATACAGCTCAATATCCAGCGACTTCCTCTGATGATAAGATTTTGATCTTTGAAAAGCCTGGCTTAAGGAAAATTTAACTTGAATAAATTGCTTTTTTGCGGAATATACCTTGCTCTGAGCAATTGAATTGAATTTTGATTTGGCTTTTGCTTCTCTAATTCCTTTCCATTCTTCTTCATATATATATATATATATATATATATATATATATATATATATATATATACACACACATGAACACGGAATGACTGACTTGGTGATATATATTATTGGTGTATTAGTGAATATGCGCATGTAGTTGTATTTTGAAATATTTGTTTATTCAGATTATTTACTTAAAATAAGATAGCTTTAAGAAAATTTTCTGCAGATAATACACTAGTTATTGAATTAATATAATTAATATAAGTAAAAATGTCAAATATTATATATATATATACATATATATATACATATATATATATATATATATATATATATATATAAATATATGTATGTATATGTATATTATAATTTAGTAGATTACAACATTTATATCATAATAAATATTTTAAATACAATAATCATACTCCCAAAATCAACACCTAACATATAGAAAAACATTGTTAAGCGTTGATTTTCGGAGCACGATTATAATATTTAAATAATAATTATGTTATAAATATTTAAAATATTACTTGTGTTATAAATTTAGTAATCTACTGAATAATAATATGAACATTCTGCTTGATATAAGTTGTTAACGACTGAGCTTAGCTTTATCGGCAGTATTTAATATATCTTGAGGATTCATAAGATCTGATTTAAATAAATTTTATATTATTTAATCTTCTGGGAATATAGCAATTGTTTTGATACTTTAACTTAAATTTTTTATTAAAACTATATATATATATATATATATATATATATATATATATATATATAATAAAAAAGTATTACCATCCACAGCCACGTGTTTTGTCTTTTTAAGACTCATCAGTGTGGCTTCATCCGACCGACTCATCGTCCTTGAGTCTTGAACCTCGAATCTTCAGTCACTACTGACTGTGAACATCCAAAATCTTAGCTGTCTCGGTTTGATTGCTAGCTATTATAATGTATGAGAAATATAATGCATTTAATAACAATAATCGATTTCAGTAGAGGATTCAATTTTGTTTCGGAAGAATCTTACATATTAGTTAGGTAGAAACCGTATCTGATTGGTCAACTATGAAAGCAACTGACTGTCATAAGTATATATTTAGTTGACTATTCAAATCAAATCAGTGGCTATGGATATACAATAAAACTTAGTCTCTGAAGATTTGACATAAATTTTATAATCACCACATTCTAAGTAAACATAAGCCTGTTATTTCCTTTCAAGTAGAGTAGATGAGGGTAGCCCCTGTGAGGGGGGTTAAGATTGGTAGGGAGAGGAGCAGGTACATGCGAGAAGTGATAGTAAATGTAAGTCAGAACCACTGACCATAAAATTTCACTTGATCTAAAAGACTGAACTCTCTAAGCCACCCCTTCAAAATAAACTCTGCTCCTCCTCAGATTTGAAAATCTCAATTTTATTGGTTCTTCTTACTAAAACGATCAGTGCAATGTCTGACGATCCTACGTTGTAGGTAAAAACATATTACATCCGACTGACGTGGTGTTTTGAGTCATTTCAATTATATATATATATATATATATATATATATATATATAAATATTTGCTATTGTTTATTATCTATGTACGCATACGTTTCGTCCTTAATAATCGGGATTCATCCGCATAGAGATATGACTATTCACTACCGGTCATGCGATTCGAAACACCGGATTACGAGTATTTAGCAACTCAAATCCGACGCCTTAACCACACGGCCAATTTTGAACAGCGAATAAACTGTGATAATTTTAACACTTTATCGGCAGCTTAACGTCTAAGAGCGTTCTACTTTTTTTTTAATGAAAGGAACGATGCATTTAAAGCTAGTGACGTCATGCTGTGTTAATACTACACTTACAGTGCTCTACTTTTTCTAGGAACGACAAATAATATATATATATGTATATATATATATATATATATATATAGTTATTCGCTGTATCATAGCTCTTCAGTGTATATAGACAAGCAAGTGCCTCAAACTGAGATTTGAACTTGACCGTCAAGACAAGAGTCGGCTCTCCGAATCACTTTAGCTGTGATACAGTGAAACAGTCTGTCTATGGATGACTATATATATATATATATATATATATATATATATATATATATATATATATATATAATCATTATTTTCAGACTTTTCCCAAATTCGATTGAAAAGATGGCCAGAAATTCGTCAAATGGAATGAATCACTTCAAAGGACAAAAAGAACAAAACGAATTCTATATTTAATGGACGCTGTCATCAAATCAATACCATTGTCCTCCTTACTAATTGCGTACCTACTTGCGAACCTACTTGCGTACCTACCTCTGTCATGCTGTCAATTGCTAATATAACTAATGAAAATGGTTTTCTTGTTTTTTCCCTTTACTGTCTATATAAGAACCTAATGTTAGTTACTACAACGAGACTATCACAGTTGAAAACTGAGATGTGAATATATTTGCACAAACATGAAAGAAGTAAATAGACATCCTCATCATCATTTATACTGAAGACTGATGTCAGAGGGTCCTGATGAACCTAGGCGAGATAATATTGATTATTGCCCCTCTCTCATGAATTGGACAATCACTTAGGTAACATTGGAAAGTGCAATCCCGAAGTTTGCGACAATATGATGCTGAATAATTCCATCTTCAGATAAACCTATAATATGGCTCTTGTGAAACTCTGAAAATTCTAATGCTTCTTTGGTGTGTCCGTGCCATACTTCAATGGTGAAATATGATATATATATACAGGGTGGGCAAAAATAAGGGTCCTATTTTTAAAAATTCATAACTTTTTTATTTATTGATTTAAAAAAATTTTTTTTTTAGAATAAGTAAAGGACCCCTTCCGAAGCAAGCATGAGCCGTATTAGCCCTAAGGAACGTACCCTCATTTAGAAAACATTATTTTTGCTTAAAAAACTCAAAACAGTGTAAAAAACAATACTTTAGTTTTTGTAAGTTTTAAGAAGTGTTTTTCGGCTAAAATTTGTTTTGTTTATTTCAAAAAATCTCGGAAGGGTCAGTCTACACACACATAAAGTTTGGTGAGTTTAACTTTTATTTTGTGGAAGTTATTCAAATTCAAGTTATTCAAATTTAAAGATAGGACCCTTATTTTGGCCCACCCTGTATATATATATATATATATATATATATATATATATATATATATATATATATATTGATATGTGAAACACACACACAACTGTCAGTATTATAAACTGTCGATGTTTTTAAACTGTTATTGACACTTTGTATGGCTCTGAGTACTGGGCATTGACGAAGGAAGCATAAACTTTAAACATGTATAAATTATTTTCCTGGGGTGTATATCTCTATACCTTCTTTCCTACATAAATATGTTACTATTTAATAAAAACTGTCTCTGTTCACAATCTAGACACTAGAAATTAAAGCTACAATAACTAGACTATCTCTACCAAATGAATATATATATATATATTATTTACATAAACATTTAATTAATCTCAAAATTAAGGTTATTTGGTCATATATGTTTATATATGGGTGTATGAGGGTGTCACCGAGGCGTACTGTCACCTGTAGGTTGTTTGATCCACTGGTTACCAAGTGATGCTCAAGTTTCACCAGTGCCTCATAGTAGTTACTTGGGCATAGCAGCGGACACACGCAGGCAACGGTCTTGGCTGACTGGCAAAATCTGGTGGGGCAAGTCGGTTGGCAGATGCCTTCTGGCAAGTGGATGCCTTTTTGATGATTGAAGACAAGCAGACAACGATCTCTCATCTATTATGCTTCTCCAGTAATCTCAATTGCTCCCGAGTTATTGGAGATTTAAATGTCTGAATAATTGTCGTGAACACTGGCATGTGTGCTTATGTAATGATTGTGATAACTACGTCAAAAGCATAGGTTTGTGAAAATATGAAAATTGACTGTACAACACCGAAAAAGGCGTGGTAAGCCGAAATATTTGGATTTATAAAATTGTTTTAATTTATTTGAAATAGAAAAGATCTCTTTGCATTGTGATCTCGTTTTTAAATAATTTTCATTTTTTCACTAATCGATGCTTTTGACGTAGTTATCAAATTCATTAAAATTAAATATCTTACTCTCATGTAAACCACAAGGTATGTAAAAAATAAAGTAATATCTTGGAGTGAAACGCTTGGCTCTCCATTCACTCATATTTCATTATAAAATGTATTTAATTCAACCAAATGAACTATAAAAGTCTGATTTTCAGAAATGAATGCTTGTATTATTAGTGTTCAGAAGAGATGAATAAAATTATAGGTTATCTGGCCCATCCGTTACCATAAACATCTAATTATCATAAATATATGCTAATAGTGAGTATTCAAGAAAGACACAAAAATATAGCTTATTTAACCCATCTTTTTTTTTTATTGATGGGTAACCACTTATCAAGGCCCCTGGGCCACTCAAGGATAAGGGTTAAAGAGATCGTCAATTGGACAATGATCGCCACCACAAGAGGACCGGAAACAGTGGGTGGAATGGGCAGAAGATTACTTATGAGGAACTGATTATCCAAGAAGACTGCTTAACAAGTATTTGTTTGCATTAGACTTTCATGCTGTAGGGAAGCAGACTCGTGGTATCTTGTTCCACAGATGGAATGTTCTTGGAAAGAAACTTTGTTCATGGAAGTCCCGTTTAGTTTTTGGTAAAGAGAAAGAGAAATGAAAAGTTCTTTGCTATGGTTGTAGCTAGACGAGTTCTTGCTGTGAATGTTTTAGACGATGCACCAGGGATTAGACCTCAGACAAGCTGCTACCATAAACATAATGGTACAGTAGAGAGGCTGGTAACATCTCTTCTGTGTGAAAGAGGCTGTAGAGACGAGAAGAGGTCATTCACCACTAGATTGTGAAGTGGATTTTGTACTCTGTCAAGATAAGAAAGAGGGCTCCAAGCGGAACCTACCCAAATATAACTGCAGTATTCCATCTTAGGATTTATATGGCTCTTATACAGTTAGAGGATTGCGTCAGGAGTAAGATATTTTTTTTAGAGTAGAAGAATGTTCCAACTATTTTTCCATCGACCTTAGCAACAGATTTGATGTAAATCTTCCATTTCAGGTCTGGAGTGAATGTCAGTCCTATGAGATTATCAAAGAAGGGGGTTACCTCAAGGAGAGAACCATTCATTTCAACTGAGGAAAAAATGAGGATCCGAGCGTTGGTGGTGAAAGGAGAGAAGCTTGGTTTTGAAGGCGTTAAAAGTAACTAGTCACTGTACCAGGTGCTCCTAGTCGGAAGCGAGGGTGTCAGAAAGATCTTGATTATCAATGCCCTTCAAAGTGCTGCCATAAATAGTTGTGTCGTCAACGAATGATCTCAGAATATGATTTGGAAAATCATTTATAAAGATCAAGACTGTAACTTGAATTTGTCTGTTTTTCTGTATGTGTGCCTAGTTAAAACTCGTTATCACCTTCCACACCCTCTTAAAAATGAAATTGCCTGATCCGCAATGAATTGAAAATTAACTCGTGTTGCTAAGGTAAAACATTTATAATTTACCCATTTTAGAATGAATTGTTCCAAAATCGAATTCTATCGTCTTGTCGACCTAAACATTTTTTAAAACCTATTTTTGCATTCTTTTTTATTTTTTTATCTAAATATAGTTTTAATACACATCCAATTGTTACATCTTTAAATAAATAAATTAAAAAGTGACATTCGTTTAACTTATTAAAATAATCTTTGGTGCTCATATATAAAAATGTACAGGTGAAATATGACAGTTCAAAATAAATTAACAGAAAAGCTCTTTGATATATTTATGTATCAGGCAAAAGTAGGCATCTGCACCAAAAATTAGGGAAAATTATCGAGTTAAATTTTAATTAAAAATATAAATCAGTTTTATTGTATTTTTCCGATTCTCCCTTGATTATAACTTGGCGAAATGACAGACTGACTTATCTCTATTGTTTTACGTAACTCTTCAAAATATGTGTACTTTTATCTATGGAAAATCAGAAAAATAGGATAAAACTGACTTTTATTTTTAATTAAAATTCTACTCGATAAGTTTCCCTAATTTTTAGTGTAGATACCTACTTTTGCCTGATACGTAAGTATATCAAAGAGTTTTCCTGTTAATTTATTTTGAACTGTCATATTTCACCTGTAGATTTTTATATATAAGCACCGAATATTTAGCTGACGATTATTTTTGATGGAAGAAGAAAGAGAAAAAAGTTTTCTTAATATTATTAACCTTTACATACGTCTTTTATTCCAAGAGAAATATTATCATTACCAGTAACATATACAGACCGATTAAGAAAGCAACCACGGAATTTCTACACGGTCCTGCTAGTTTTAATATAGTAGACGGGCAACATCGGGTTTCCCTGCTAGTCACAAATAAACGCGTGTAGGGATAGCCATATTCTCTTCGTTCGATGCTGATGAAAATAATCATTGTGGAAGTCATAATTTTTCGTATTCATTCAAAGATTTAAGACAAACACAACTAATGAAAATTATGCCTAAAAATAAATTTAGTTTAATCTCCTTGAAGTGCAGATGAAAAAGACAGATATTAATAAGCGTTTGATTAAAAATAAAATGCACAATCTGAAAATAATAATAATAATAATAATAATAATAATAATAATAATAATAATAATAACAACAACAACAACACCAACAGCACAAAACACCATTAAAAAAGTGTGCCCCTACCCTTTCGCTCTGGAGCAATTTTTTTAACCCAAATTGTAGAATGTGCAAAAGTCTAATAAGCTTTTATGTTCATTAAACAAAATTAATCAGCTAAGATCTTTCTTGAAATAGAAACTATTTTGCCGCTGCTCAGTTCTTTCAAGTCATCCAGGTTTCAGAAGGTTTAGCGCCGTGACCAGATGAAAACAGAGAGCAGAGTCGTTCAAGTTCACTTTTGTAGATTAATGTTCAATCGGTGCTACTTTAGTAAGCGGTCTACTTACACGTATTTACTTTAATATTTACTGTAATATTTTATTCTAGGTAGTCTACTTGGTACAATGGAAAAAGTGTTCACATGGGCTGGAGACCAGAGTTCAATCCTCGGTCAAGTCATACTAAAAACTTTAAAATGATACTAAATGCCCCCTTGCTAAACACACAGCATTATAAGGTTAGGATCAAGGGTAACTGGTAAATAAGTAGCTAATATACAGAGACCCTTCGGGTCACCTTCGACTATGGTCGACCACGTTTCTTTATTTACTTGTAAAAGAAAAACAAGATAGTGTTTGCTGATATGCCGGTAGTCAGGGACTATGGTCAGAGTTTATTTATCACCAAGAGTATGTGTAGTATGAATGGTAAGGGTTCCTGTGGCAAGTTAGGATTCTCATTGCATCTTATTACGCTAGCACTTGGGCACTTGCTTATATAGATAATGTAAACAGGTGCCTGGCTCCAGGAAGCGACTATTTCAAATTGATAGAAGCCCAGTTTGTTGTTACTGGAACAAGGGTTCCACATTATTATTTGGATTATTCGGACTACTGTTCTCATATTGGACGTTATTCTCACAACGTTTTGGCCGATATAACCTCCGATTTTCTTCAAGTGCTTCTTGTCGAACTCATGAATCTTTATGCCGAACTCGGGAATCTATACAGAATTTTGAACTGAATCATTTATTTAATTGACAAAGGTAGATTGTTCTCATACGATCAGACATAATTGGGTAGAAGTGTAAAATAAATTTAATTTTATTCTTAGTTAGTCTCGCCTGTGCTGAGGATTGAACCTTCAACCTCCAGAAGACTCACTTAGAACTGATTTTTACTTAACACTATATCCGTTATGTTACATGTGTCAAAGGGTTCAGTTCGAAACTCAGTACAGATTCTTGAGTTCAACAAGACACACCTGAAGAATATCGAAGGTTACATTGGACGAAACGTTGTGAGAATAACATCCAAGATGAGAACCGTAGTCTAAATAATACAAATCATCAAACCTTATCTCAAAAATTGCGAAACATAAGATGTTACATTGTTTCATTGCTAACATCTTTATCAATTTTATAGACAAATAAATCTTCAGATGTACAAAAATCAACAACTGACTAGTAAATATTTTCACAAAAAAACATCCATTTTTTTTCCTTCGATACACATGGCGATTAATCTTCATTTTCTGCCATTTTAATTTTAGAGAGTTTGCATTGAGATATTTAACTCAGAGTTATCTTTCCTAAAAAATATACAAAAAATATAAAAAGAACATAAAACAAACCAGCAGCGTTTACAGAAGAAAATATCTAATACAAATCCAAGGGAGATAATCCACTAGATATGTTTGTATTAGCAAGCACATCCGTGTTCTATTCCTTTTTAAATTAAGACACTTTTAAGGGAAATATAACTCTGTGTTAAATATCTCAATACCCTGGCAGTCAGGACAGATATACGACTTCTCTTGTTGTCTGTGCATATCTTTTCTTCAATATATATTGTTCACCTTACCCCGTGTTCCATGTTTTCATTTCGGCCTCTAAACAGGGTCACAACAATATATATATATATATATATATATATATATATATACAGGGTGGGCCAAAATAAGGGTCCTATCTTTAAATTTGAATAACTTGAATTTAAATAACTTCCACAAAATAAAAGTTAAACTCACCAAACTTTATGTGTGTGTAGACTGACCCTTCCGAGATTTTTTGAAATAAACAAAACAAATTTTAGCCGAAAAACACTTCTTAAAACTTACAAAAACTAAAGTATTGTTTTTTACACTGTTTTGAGTTTTTTAAGCAAAAATAATGTTTTCTAAATGAGGGTACGTTCCTTAGGGCTAATACGGCTCATGCTTGCTTCGGAAGGGGTCCTTTACTTATTCTAAAAAAAAATAAAAAAAAATCAATAAATAAAAAAGTTATGAATTTTAAAAAATAGGACTCTTATTTTTGCCCACCCTGTATATATATGTACTAGAAGAATACCCATTCCAGGACAGGTAAAATTAATTGCCAGAACAGCTTTGCACAAATTTTATGCTCCCTTACAAAGATTAAAATAAAAAATATAATGCTACTAAACCTTATGTATAGAATCCTTATTCCAATTTGGATCTAAATCCATTACAGGATTTTGATTCTAGAAAATATCAAAAATTTAAGGATCAAGCTTAGTTCAGGGAATTTTGCTTAATTGGTGTCTAATTGAACAAATTTAATGTAAATCTGAAATATTTTTATTTTCAAATGGGAGGTTGTGCCGATATTATGCCCCCTAAAACCCCTTTAAAATACTCCAAAGAAACCGAAATATGGGGAAGTGTTGTTAATTGATGTCGAATATCTATTGTTAAAATTTCACAAAAATCGGAGATCTCTGAATTTTAATCCTCAAGCCTAGCAGCCGTGTTCCAAAATCAGTAATGATCGGTTAATTAGTTCACAGGGCATTATGAATGCAATGCATTCTATATAAAGAAATAGGCATATGTATAAATGGGGTAAAAGAGTTATTCTCTTATATATAATAAAAAAGAAGTTTAGAAGTATTATTCTCATGTGTATAGGAGTAGATCACTTTAAAAATAACTACCCTCTTTCATAAAAAAAAGATGGTGAAAAAGGTAAGAGTCTGTCTCTTTGCCACCGGCGCCATCCTTGGATTCCGCCCTTACATTGTTTTCTGTAGTTTATCTCATCAATACATTTTACTTTAATGGGAACGTTAAAACTAATGTCGCATTCAACGGGAATTTTCATTAGAAACAGAATGCAATAAACATGAAGAAAGTTATTGATGAAAGTGCAGAATCATTTATTTGTCTTTTTCACAAAACCCATTTGCGAACGTTATCTCAAGAATGAAATGGCTTTTAGGAAACTTATATTGAATAGAATCATTTAGATACATTATGAATATTATTAGGTTTTTTGTTTGTACATACACACACACACACACATATATATATATATATATATATATATATATATATATATATATATATATATATATATATATATATATATATATATATATATATATATATATATATATATATATATATATATATATATATATATATATATATATATATATATATATATATATATATATATATATATATATATATATATATATATATATATATATATATATATATATATATATATATATATATATACGGCACAATCACGTTGACACACCGGTTCCTGTTAGATCACCGAAGTTAAGCGGCGTTGAGCCTGGCCAGTACTAAATGGGTAACCGTTTAGGAATACCAGGTGCTGTATGTGCTCTCTGCTTATCTCGGCATTGTTTCCAGTCGTCTTGTATTACTACTTGCCATTGGAATCAAGCAATGCCGACTCAGGAGAGCGGTTGTTGGACATTGCGCAACCCTTGTAATTACAAATTCACGCGCGGGCAGCCCCAGGCGGGGCACTCATACGTCGAAATCGACGGGAGAGTCCCTCATATATATATATATATATATATATATATATATATATATATATATATATATATATAATTTAAGCGAGTTCAAATATATTGATAAAATGAACTTAAAACCAATAGTTTTTCAAAAGTGCTCAATCCATGGTAGAACTTTATAAAAAAATCTTTTTATTTTTTATTTATTTGAATCACCTACTGGACACGATCGTCGAGTAACTACAGTCTCTCTGTACAAGAGTTTGTCAGTATCACCTGACATAGGGATACTTCGCCCGACAAGTAAACACTGACCAATTATTCAAAATAACATTGTATTCAAAGACCAAATAAGATCACCTATGCACTGGCTCATACGAGGGATGGTGCATCTTCTCCAAGTCATGTTACCTCAAGTAACAGCACTTAGCTGGATACTCCACCAGACAAGATAGATGTTTTGTCCTGGAATCCGGTAAGACCAATAGACCACAAGAAAGATATACTATAATATAGCTCACAGGTCAATTGGGGAGAGGAAAATTAATGTTCTTAACTTCTTTTCTAACTCAACATTTGAAAGAGAACTTTAATGGAATATCTATGTATCTCATATAGATATCAAGTGTTAGCTCCAGAAAGGGGCCCCTTGATTTCTGACAACTTCGAGCGAAGTAAAATGAAACAAAATTGAAATATATATATATATATATATATATATATATATATATATATATATATATATATATATATATATATATATGTGGGAAATGAAAACGGAAAAACCAAAAGATGTTTTTTTTTATGTATTCATCAACGTTTCGTCATTATTTGTAAGATTTCCTCAGGATGATAATTTTAAGAAAAATGTCATGCAAGTACATAGAAATATTGGGTTAACATGATGGGTTAATGAGAAGAAGTAGTAACCACTACTGGGAGCGCAGGACCAAGGTCCGGGCTGAGAGAAGTCGGTGTCAGGGAGTCGGATTACCATCATCCTTCTTTTCTCATATATATATATATATATATATATATATATATATATATATATATATATATATATTATAAAATAGTTACTTTATATTAATTCTTAGTGCAGTAAAAGTATGCTCCATATTGGGGATAGAGAATTATTATAGAAGAGAAAATGATAATAAATAAATGGAAAGTTTATTATATTTACATATTGTTGTAATATGTAAATATAATAAACTTGTAAGGTATGAAAGGTAAGAATAGTTATTAACTATTTTTGTTGTAATATTTAAATATAATAAATTTGTATATTATTTGGTTTATTATCATTTTCCTTTCTCTCTCCCACTTTTTCTCTCTCTCTCTCTCTCTCTCTCTCTCTCTCTCTCTCTATATATATATATATATATATGTATATATATATATTTATATAGATATATATACAGGGCTTTACGGAGCCCTCCAAAAAGGGGCGCGCTCCAAAAGCAAGCTCCTTTTTACTGCAGTGAAGGAGAAGAGGGCTCATTTAATATTAAGCGGGAGTGGAGCGTGAGCAACTCCATTTGGGACTAAAGAGCGTGGTTTTATTGCTCCGCGCTCCTCACTCCAAAATTATTTGATTTTTTGTAAAAACATTATTTTTTTTTTATTCAGCAATAAAATGGAAAAGAAAAGAAAGTCTCAGCTAAACTCTTTGAGTTATTTTTAATATCATATCTCTGGTAAATGTATATGAGATAGAGAGAGAGAGAGAGAGAGAGAGAGAGAGAGAGAGAGCGGGGGGAGAGAGGAAGGAGAAAAACGAGAGAGTTACATATGAAAACAGAACATTTGAACTTCTTAGGGTTTTTTTATAAACGCCAGTAGATTTTCACATCTACATGTTACATTTTTTGATAGGACTGTTTTCTTAAGGCAGGAGACAATTTGGCAACAAATAATTAGACTTTCTGACTAATTTGTTTAGAACCGAAAGTAGATTAGATATCTTTCTTTATCTAAAAAATCTATTATCGAATATTAAAATTGTAAACAATTTGTTTTTGTTAGAGATTTCAAATAAAGACGTTTTCACCTTTTATATTCGAAATTTTATTTTAATAAATGTTTTTGCCTGACCTAGAAAAACTTGTTCCAGTTAATTTTTCGGAGGGGGAAAATTTGACCCGATATTTTTTAAACTCCCAATGTCTAGGCTAGATATTTTGTATGAAATTTTAGGACATTAAATGGATCTCTGAATTGTTTATTGACAATTTATTGATATTTGTTGGCCAACTTATGAAAAATATATTTTTTATTCAATCTTTAAAAAAAAATTCAATTTTTTCGCCCCCCCCCAAAAAAATGGATAAATCGATTTGTTTGAAAGTACTTGTGTAAGATAATGAAGAGTGACAAAAATGAATCGTGGACGAGTCTATTGTGGGTGGGACGTCGAGAAAGAAAGAAATAGACTTGATAACTGCTAAAAAGGAGAAAGTTCCGCTGTGCAAAAGAAACTTGAAAAGACGGCGGTTTCAAAAACGCGAAGAGCCAGAAGAATGGGAGTTTACCGATGTTTATGGCATCGATGAAGCTTTATTGGCTATGGTACCCAAGTCCGTCTTGCTGTTAGACTTTTGTGTCCGCTGACTAAAAATGCGGCTGATAAGCAAGTAGGTACCCTGAAGGAATCCCCTGACTTGTACTTCATCAAAGTGCTTGTAGAACAATTGCTTCAGTTCACGCTCGGATAGACAATGCAGACCAAATTGCTTTCCAATCAGATGTATATACGAACGAGTTTCAAGCGGAAACCAAGTCGGTGACCTCAGCAAGAATAAGACTTTCATGAGACAAAAGTATGTCAAAGGATTGTTTAATATGTGTGCGTAGCCGGCGTAAACCATCCGGTAATGGCAATTAAAGAGAACCAATGTTTTTCCATATACGTTCTGTTCTTTGTCATTGTTGTTGGATCTTACCGGGTACCCTGAAATAACGGGTAATGCAACACTTGCGCATTTCTCTGTGGTAAATAATGATATACATTATACAATATAGTTACGTTCGTAAAACAAACAAATATTAAACAACAATACGACGATTAATGTGTCTCTGGCTGCCTCTCCTCACCCAGAGAAATGTTTTCTTTAAAAAGTAAATAATCACTAATAATGTTAAAGTAAAACTTTATTTACTTAAAATAACTCTAAATTTCCTTCCAAATAGAAAAAATATCGGGTCAAATTTTCCTCACCTGAAAAAATAGGTTGTAATGTAATGAAAATTAAAATTGTTTTAAAATACTTCAGGGATTTTTCTATTTCTATTTCATACCTCAGGAAACGAAAATTTACGTAGAACCCTATGCTTCATCCGACATGTTTAGCACATCTCAAAATATTAGCGAGATTTTGTCAAATATTAACTTACGGTCTTACACTTAAAGTGACATCCCCGCCCATATTGACGAGATCCTTTGACGCCCACCCCTATCCTTCGACTACTCATTGGCAGAATAGAACGTTTATGAATGAAGGTACATTTTCATTATGGAGCACTGAAAAAGAGCCGCTCCTTTTTTTATAGGAGTTTGAGCTGGAGAGGCTCCTTTTTGAAAATGGAGAGCGTGAGAGGAGCCAGCTCCAATTTTGGGCGTTGGAGCAGGGGCGGGAGCAGCTCATAAAGTAGTGGGGCGCGTAAAGCCCTGTATATATATATATATATATATATATATATATATATATATATATATATATATATATATATATAGTTAGCTATATATAACTGTACCACTGATGATGATGACAATGAAGAAAATGATGATGATGATGATTGTTTCAGACACGACTGTTGGTTACTGAAGGTAGCTGGTGCTGGTGCTAGCATATATGTGTGTCCGCATGAAACTACATAATTATAACTTCTAAAACGAGCCAACATTTTGTTCAAATATTTTTATGTTATTTATTAATTTTTTTTTTCATTTGATTATCGATACTCTTTATTTATGAGCGGATAGCTTACAAATGCCGAAATGTTATGTTAAGTGACAGATTATACGTAATTGTTTTTGTTTTTTTCTTATGTCTAGCGGCTGCAAGACGTTATTCCAGTAATTTAAGCGAATCAGTAATTATATTTCGCTATCAACGAATTTTTAAGTTATTTGTTTAAAAATTATGAAATCTTAAATGAAAATACGCCATAAAATAAACAATTGAATATAGTTCATATGTATTAAAATTGTTTTTAATGGAGAATTAGAAAACGAAAATAATGAAATTTGTTTTTATTAATAACATAAGCGGACTTTTCCTTTCAGGTTATCAGTAAATATTGTCTCTATTTTACCAATCTTCCGAGCCGGAATAAGTATTTTTCTAAAGAAACTATAACCAAGTACATTTTTATTGGTGCAACAATAATCACTAAACATTGACGAGTCAGAATAAAATATTCATTAGTTAGATGCATATGGGTCTTAGTTGGAGAATCCGACCAACTTAATTGTATAAGAAGAATAACAGCTTCCGTTGAGACTCAAGAAACCATGAATACCCCCTGTAAGGGTACCTGTGTGAGGAGACTACAGTGAAGAAAGGGTGGCAAACTTTTTTGAAGTAATCGCATGAGTTCAGTTGCAAGGAGAAATCCAGGACGTCTTGAAACAATGCTGAGATAATCAAAAAAAGACTGTTGTTATTAGGAGGTTACCTTCTCCAAGACTAGTTGCACAATCAAGGCTTGAGAGTATAGTCATCATAATCATATCATAATATTCTGTTTGTTTTACATGCATGCAGTCATGTGTTCGATGGTTTTTAGAAATTTACTTCCAAATTAACCTATCTCTGGCCACGTCTTTATTTAACCCCCTTTTCTTTCAAATTATCTTATGACTTCCTCTCATATTTTCCTTGGTTTTCCCCTACTATCTACATTGTTCTACATCTATCAACCCAAGAACTTTCATCCATTCTTCTAACGTGGTCATACCATCGAAGTCTACTCTTCTTCACACATTTCCCTATATTGTCCACATTTAATTTTTTTCTGACGTCATCAGATCTAAACCTGTGTTTAAGACTCACATTAGACATCCATCATATCATTCTCATATCATTTCTCTCCATATCTTAAAACATAACTGGACAGGTTTCATTCCATACATCATCACACTGCATACACATACCCGATAGACTCTTCTCTTTGTCGACAGTGCTAATGCTCTGCTGGTTAGTAATGGCAGAAGTTCCCTGAACTTATTCCATCCACTCCTAATTCTTGTATGTATTAAATATATAATTAATATTGAGTATTTAGTCCATCCTATTAGTTAATCCATAGCTGGAGGATAGATATATGGATCTATACCTTTCCCAAGAGTATTAGTGAAAGTTATCTAGTAGTCCTTCCTGAACTCGGACACGGCACAAACTCTCATTTCTACTCGAACTCTGACTGATAGCAACTCTCAAGGTGGCATCTATTGTTTAAATCGAATCGATCGTTTACAGAATACATATTAACAAAATATAAACCGACGAAACAAAATAATCTACATTTTTTTTTGAAAAAAAAAATTTCTCTCGTGATATTCTGTGACGCAACGTGCACTTTAGTGGACAAATAAACAAAAACAGGCACATTTGAATTGAATTTAATTATCAACATGGAGGGCAGTACTCATGTATTGAACACTGTTGAAGTTAATGCTGAAACAAAATATGTATGTAATATATATATTTATATTTTATAATATATATGATAGCGTAATAGAGAGAGAGAGAGAGAGAGAGAGAGAGAGAGAGAGGAACAGATAGACAGAGATACAGAGTGAGATACAGAGAGAAATACAGATCTCTTTCTGTCTGTCTTTGTATATCTGTCTCTCTCTCTCTCTCTCTCTCTCTCTCTCTCTCTCTCTATATATATATATATATATATATATATATATATATATTAATTAATAAAGTTCAAATATGTTAATAAAATGAAATTAAAACCAATACTTTTTCAAAAGTGCTCGATACTATCGACCTTGTAAAAAGTTCAGTTTTACTGGCCAATTTTATATTTTATTATGACTGATTTCTTTTGAAACAATTTACTATTTAGTTGATCTTGCAACCCTGTAAAGATGTGAAAATATCGAAACACTGGTTTATTCGCATAATATGCTCTAATGTTTTGTATAAGTGTATATATATATGTATATATGTATATATTTCCAGAATTATTATTACATCATTTTATTATTTCTTATGCAAAACATACATTTAAAGCACATGTGAAAATATCAGAATCTGAAGCATGAAATCTTTTACTAAAATAACTTTATTCAATTATAACCCCTACAGTTCCATGGTGCAGTGTATGGTACACCTTTTCAAATGCTTGTAAATCATAAATTTTACGCAATACAAGTATGGGCGTCAAACTGTCCGGTTTACTGAACACGTTTCAACAGGGAGACACAGATTGACTGGCAGATCAACTTGTGAAGGATGACTAAAGTTTTTCAATTAAATAAATCTTATTTTTAATCCGTGACTGAAGGGGTTAAATAATCTGAGAACGGTTTATATGTCATAAAACAAAACGACTAATCAATTGGACCGCTTTGCATAACATATCCTCAAAGGGGTTGACATGCCATTAAGCAAAAATGATTATTATTATTAACAAGAAGAATAACCATCACAACACCGGTAAAATTAATTTCTTGAACAGAACAGTTTTAAAACCAATATATAATATTACTAAACATTATGTCTAGAATTCTTATTCAAATTTGATCAAAATACATTACATGGTTTTGATTCTAGAAAGCAGTTCAATTTAAGCTGAAGGGGTCTTGAGAAGAAAATAAAATTCAAGAAATTTTACTGAATTGGTGTCTAATGACTATGGATAAAACTCGATGCAAATCTGAAATAATTGACTGGTAATTCTTACCACGAATTTTAAGCAAGATTTTCCAGTAATCAAAACTGATGGCTTTAATTGGCGTTGCAGATGTGGCTACTGTGCAAAGGAGAACGTCGATTAGACATAAAAGGGTTAGGGTTAGGGTTAGGGTTTAGGGTTAGGGTTAGAAAAATATTGTTCGAAAGCTAGAGCTGTTGTGAAGAGTTACCTGCCCCTTATTTACCTCTCCGACAGTAAAAGAGAAAAAAAACTTTTTTTCGGCTTTTTATTATACAAGCACCGAATTTTTAAATAAGAGGTTGAGCTCATATTACCCCAAATTTCATTTTTCTTGGAGTATCATACTCCAAGGAAAATGAAATTTGGGGTAATATGTATTAACCGATGTTTAATATCTATTGTTCAAATTTCACGAAAATCAGAGGTATCAGAATTTTACGAAGTGCTCCCATCCCCTTTGGCCTCCTTTGCATAAAGCTAATTTAAACTAAATATAACCCACATTACACAGAACCTGGCAACACGTATATTTTGCCGTCTCGGCAAACCATAGAATGAAGATCAAGGAGACAGAAAAACGAAGCATATACACGGAATTTGCCAGAGAACTGAAAGGAATATAGAACATGAAGAAAGTCAATATAATACCAATAATCGTAGAAGTACTAAAAACAGTCCCGAAAACATAGAAGAAAGACTAGAAGAAATTAGAATCAAAGGGAAGACTGAGACTAACAATGGACGGCAATGATGAAAACTGCTGAAATCAAGGCATTTTATGTTCGCACGTACCTTATCACCTTTCACACGCATCAAAATGTTTTTAGATCGTCTGATCAACAAAGCTAAAGTAATAAAAAACAACCCGACTTTACCCATTTTAAAATAAATTGTTCCAAAATCTAATTATGTCGTCACGTCCACTTACATGGTATAATTTTAAATAAATACATTTCAAAAAGTCTTATTGCCACGGACATATTTTCTCAAGCTGTTCGTGTCCGTTTGGCAAGATATTTTGTTTACAGTTTAAATAAAAGAGGCTCCGAATAAACGCCATAGCTGGCAAACAATGTTGTTACAAAAACAAATGAACAAACAAACAAATAAAAAAAAAATAAAAAAGACAGCCAGAAAATATAAAGAGCGAAACGAAAAGAGGAAAAGATGCAACGGAACGAAAAAATTGTGTTGCTTAACCTTAACAATCCATTCCTTGATTAATTTTAATCTTCTCCATTTGTTTAACGCGTGTTCATGCCATGCTCCCCCCTCTCCCCTCCCGCACCCCAACCCATCTCCGTCTTTTGTAAAGTTAAGTCGATGCTCTGAAGAAACGGGGAGGTTGGTTGTTTGGTCGGAAAGGACCGAGAATGAAATCAAATTCACATGAAAAAAGATTAAAAGAGGAAGTTAATAGACTTGCTTTAATCAACAGCATTCAAACAATCATGGCCGTCCTTTGAAATTTCTGCGAAGATAAAAAGAAATTTGACAAATACATCACAGCAAATGCTTTTAATAAATGCGCTTCTTCATCAATCAATTTTACTTTTTCCCTTAAATTCATTAAATTTTAAAAAGTTTTCATTTGTCAAAATGCTTTCGCATATATATATATATATATATATATATATATATATATATATATATATATATATATATATATATATATATATATATATATATATATATATATATGTGTGTGTGTGTGTGTGAGAAATGACAAACGGAAAACTAGTTAAAATGTGGAAGAAAAACAAAAACAAGAGATTTGACCGGTTTCGTTCGTGTTAGCGAACGTCTTCAGAGAAAGTGAAGATTTGGAAACTATATATATATATATATATATATAATTTTACTATTTCATGTATATACTCATATAATATTGTAAGGTAATATCAAATATTGTGTATATATATTTTCAATATTTACTTCAACAGTGCTCAATCCGTGAGTAAAGCTTAGTAGTAATGTTACGTTTTGACTTACCGGTGCGTGTATAAACCATTATACACCCATGTTGTTGTCAAGAACCCAGGTTCTAGCTTGTCTGTGGATACAATCACTCGGATGCCGATGTTTAGTTTTGAATAAACGTTTAGTACATAGAGAAAAACAATCACAGAAAACATTAGAGATACATATTACTTTTGTAAGCGTGTGTGTGCGTGTGAAAGGGAGAGAGAGAGAGGGGAGAGAGAGCGAAAGCCAGATAGATAGATAGATAAACGGATAGCTCGTCCAACTACACCTAGTTATATTGTGTGCGTCAACACTCCATTGGGGACGGCACTCAGGACATATCTTTCCTGCTTGAAGTCTCGCCAGCAAAGAGACAACAAGTCTCCATCCATCATTTCGTCAGCTTCAGTTCTGGGGTCACATTTGACCTTTAAGATATATATATATATATATATATATATATATATATATATATATATATATATATATATATATATATATATATATATACCAGCTGTTCCTACTCAGCATTGCCCGGTATCTTTTTTACTTTAATTTTTATATTTAATCCTGATCAACATTTGTTTTTTTTTGTCTAATTTAGAGGAAGATCGTCCAGTACTTAATCAGTAACTGGGATCTATATTCATTAGCCTCATCAACACCGTTAGTATGAACATAAATTCATATGTAAATCCAACTATTATTTCATTATTGCCCTTTTCTTCTTCCAGCTTTGTGTGTTATTGTCAATGACACAATATACACAATGGTGATCACTAGTGCTGTGCACGGTACCCAAACACGTGGTCGCAAGAAATCGGATCTCGTGTAGAAGACGAGAAAGTTATTCTGGAGTCGTTGCAATGATGTTCTGTGGAAAAAAAACCCTGGTAAACAGAATTGTGCCGACTCTGATGCTCATTCATCGATGCGTGGCTTAACGAAATACATTGTTTTCTAGAATACATATGGAACATGAATTCCCAACTCATGTAAAAGCGACGAATGATTGTGATTCGTAAAAATGATGCATTGGATGGAGTGTATTATTTTTATTTATTTGGATTATTATTCTCATCTGGGTTTTTATGTTAACAATGTTTCGACTGATGTAACGCCCAACCTTCTTCAGCTGTACCTTTTCGAACATGGTAACTTTCTATTCAAAACTTCAAGCTCCAGAAGATTCAAGCGTTACTACAGGCGGTAATAATAAAGAATGATATAAATTAACTCCTATACACGGACGGATTAAATAAAGAGTTAAGTTCAACATAAAGATTCCCAATTTCGACTAAAAAATTACCAAGTCCAAAAGATGCAACTGCAGAAGGTTAGAGGTTATATCGGCCGAAACGTTGTGAATACAACAACCAAGATGAGAATAGTAGTCGGACTGCCTGTTTCCCTTTCTGTACCAACATGCAGAAATTTAAATGTAATGTGAACAAATATCTCGCTGCACAAATCCCCACTTAAGATGCTCCTATAAATCTGGCCCCTTAATTCACAGTCGCCCCTTATTGTCTCACTGGCAATGTGCCTTGTTTGGGGTGAATATCAAAAACCAAATTGGCAATTCTCATATAAAACCTTCAAAAATGTCAGATGGATTGTTGCTCATTTCATGGGGTTCAACTTTGTGGGGAATTATAACATAAAACAAAGAACGAAGAAGAGAAAAGAAAGAAATGGTGAATTCCATAAGAAAATAAAAGAGAGACAAAAAGACAATCACGCTGGTAGCAGTTGTATTTTATTTAGAGCGAATGTCACCCTCTAAAACCTATCGGTAAAATAAAATCAATTTTCCTTTTAGTAAGTGTGCTGTCTTTCACTAACCATATTTTATTTTTCACTAGCCATATTTTATTTCTGTACCCCACCGAGCCAGCAACAATAAGCTAAGATGGGTATATTCCTATGCTTGTGAATAACATATAAAACAAGAGACCCCCCTCCATAAGGTTATGTTTCAACCATGTACCATATATAAATGGAAGTTCATAACCATATCTTATTAGCTCCTTGTTCTAGTACGCACACTTTACATGATTTTTCCAGACTGAGGGGATGCCGTCTGCAAATAAGTTCTTTCATACCTCGAAAAAGGTCTAAGTCAAAACAAAACTGTTGGAAGAGGGAGGAGGTTTACTCGCCTTGATCTTCGTTCCAAATCTCTGGCCAGTCGGGCGAGGTGGAGGAGACAGTGAGAGATCGATAATCACTGTTAAATCATATCTCATCTAGAAATTGTTGAAGTAACATGTTTACACGTCTAGGGCTTCCAACGAACTGATAAAACATCTCTCTTTCTCTAACTCTCTCTTTGAGCCATGTGACGTCACATCCGTTTCCAATCAATTCCTACAGTGTAGTAAATCTAACCTTGATTTCAACAAATTGACCTTGATTAAACTTTCATTTCTTGTTATTTTCAACTAACCAATTTATATACTAGCGGGTCTACTTGCCAACTATTTAACAATAATAGGGTGACGGTATTCCATACTAAAGCATAACTTGTGCAGAACTTTTCTAAAGTTTTAGCTATTAATATCCTGAAATAACATACAAGGTACTCACAGGAGGGACCACACGAATGTTTCCCACATCCATAAGTGAAAGTGATACAATGAAACCAACAAGATTCGAACTCGGCCAGGCTTACCCTGGTACAGCATTCACCATGGATGGGTTGAGCTGGCTTCCTCGAAGGAAAAAGTTTCTAGAGATTATTAAATTAACAGGCAGTCTTCAGGTACATGTATTTCCCGATCAGGAAAAATAATTTTGACAACGTTAGTTTTTGAAGTTTTTTGTAGCAAGGTGTCGAACTTGACACACACAGGCCATCAGTCTGCATTATAATCCACTTAACCACAGCCACCTCATAACGGATGTAATAAAAGGTGGTTGAACATTAATAAGTTTTGATAACTTGAAAATGATTGAGTCACAAGTAACAAGGCAGACAATACCCTTTTATGGTAAGTTAACTGGCAGCTATTTAGACGCTCCCTCGATTATCTAAATGAATAAATTCAAAAGTTTAAAAAAATTTATTTCTATTATATTACCATAAAAACAGCAACAATACAACATCATATTTTGAAATACTATATATATATATATATATAGTACAGATGAAAGACCCAAAGACATCTATTTGAATGCTTAATTTGCATAACTATTTTTTAAACAGTTCATAATTAATTAATGTTTGGTTTTATTCATTTGAAATTTTATTCTTCTATTTTCCTCTATATATGCAATAGTTTTGTCGATATTAACAGTAATTAATTTAAATGATTAAAAAAAAGAAGATAAATTATTAAAGCCTTTCTTTTTTCACTGATTTTCAAGAGAATAATTTAAATAAAACTAATATCGCTAAAGTGAGAGCGAGCTGGCACAACCAGCTTGTTTGGACTAAAAATGTGTTCTATTGCCCGGTTACTTCTGACTCACCCCTGTATCACTGAAAGTTTTCTCTGGCTTGACTTGTATGATAAATTATCAATGAACAAACTTGCATTTCTGTTCCATTTGATTATTTCTAGTTTGGCAAAAAATTATTAAAAAAAAAGAAGTAAAATCTCAATGGATATAATTACAAGCATATGCATCTGAGTTTGTGTGGATTTTAATAACGGCAATATCTAAGTAGTATGTAAACTCTCATATTGTTTCCACGTTTCTGTCTTCAAATCAGTTCAACAAAATGCTGCGGTGTAGCCGTACAATAATTTATTTGATAATTTACGTGATGTTGATCTACCCTATTTCGGGTGTAGATGGAATCTTCCAGAGACTATAAACAGAGTTACGACTAAGTGTCATAGCAGTCATGGTAGCAGTCATAGCCACAGTATCGGACGCAGACTTTCTGTTACATACTATTTCTGTACATGTAAAATACACTCTTGTAAATATACCACCATGTTTTCTTAATTATTATCGACCATCCAAGGTCACAACACTCATGAAAGGCAGACTTTTATACAGGGTGTGCGAAGAAATGTCTGTCTCCTTGAGGAAGCCCCTTACTTTGATAAGCTCCTAGGACTGACCCTCACTCCAAATCTAAAATGGAAGACTTACATGCAATCTATTGCTAAGGTCGCTAGAAAAATGTTTGGATCATTCTACTGCTCCAGAAAACACCTGACTCCTGCTGCAATACTCTACCTATATAAGAGTCAGATACGCCCTAGGATGGAGCACTGCTCCCACATCTGGGGAGGCGATGCTAAGAATACTCTTTCTTGCCTTGACAGAGTACAAAACCGACTTCAAAATCTAGTGAAGTATGATCTCTTCTGTTCCTTACAGACCCTTTCACACATAAAAGACGTTGCTAGTCTCTCTCTACTCTATTGTTATTTTCATGGAAGGTACGCAGCTGAGCTTCAATCTGGTTCCTTCTTTTAAGACATTCATAGCAAGAACTCATTTTTCTACCAAAATGAAAACAAACTGTCCTTTCTTCCTCCGTGTGCCTAGCGCAGGAAGAATTTTTCAGAGACAGTGCTTCTCTGTAGAATACATTACTATATACTATATGTCTGCTTCCTTGCAGATTACAACATGATAATTTTCAATCCTCTCATAATATTCTTCATGTTTCAGCTGAAAATCATTCCATCTCATAAATCCTTATCCTCAAGTGGCTTTTGGCCTTGATAAGTAGTGACTTATGAGTAAGAAAAAGATAGTAACTCTCTATTATTAAGTGCTCGTAATTTATTACAGAAATATCATTCTTACAAGAAATGAATATGATAATAAAGTTTATATCATGGGGTTTTATTTAAAATATAATATGGGTGTCAGCATTCGTCACCAGCTTCTCAAGCTGCATGGGAACCGCATCAACTGATTTCTCAAATAACTCATTTTTTCGTTTGATAATGAACACTACGAGAGGATTTAAAATCTTCACATAACACTCAACTAAAACAACAGTCGACCCAGAAAAAGCAATTACTCGCATTCCATGAGCGATGGTTCTTACTAAGAGGAAAGAATTACTGTTTTCACGTGCCACTCTATCCATCTCATTAACCTTTATCCTCTAGTGGTTCTTGCCTCGATAAGTGGTGACTTATTAGTTAAACAAAAGAAAAGAAATATAATTCTTACAAGAAATTAATATTATAAGATTGTGTATAGCGTTTTATTTAGAATTCAATATGAGTGCTAACATTCGCCACCAGCTTCTCAAGCTGCATAGCCCTGGTTCTACCAGATCAGGCCGTCTGAAGATACTGACTCCCTGACCAAAAATGCACCAAACATTGATGTTATTGTTTTTTCCTTTCCCTTTGCAAAACCCAATAATATTCTGCAAAGACAAAAACCAAAAACAAAAACATAAACAACAATTTTCTTCCAAACCATGAATAACTATTTGAAGATATAAAGAACTTGAAACATAAAAAACTTTTATCAAAATTACCGAAAATGGGTGATATGCCGTAAAACAAAACAACCAAACCAAAATCAAGCTTCATGCGAACCACATCAACTGATTTAACAAGTAACTCACTTATTATTTATTTTACTAATGAGTCATCACTTATGAAGGCAAACAAAACATTCTAGGATAAGGGTCAATGACATAGATAGATTAAAAGTTACTAACAGCAATTATTCCCTCTTTGTCAGAAAAATCGCACATAAAATGTGAGGATTTGCTGCTTTCTGGGTCGGTTTTTGTTTAGAGTCTGTTGCATGTCAAGATTTTCAACCATCATCATTCAACTAGTAAGAAAACACGAAAACAAAGAGTTCCTTGTGAAATCAGTTGATGCGGTTTCCATGTGGCTTGAGAAGCTGTTAGCTAATGTTGGTACTATATAACATTCTAAATAAATCTCTACGCTGTACACGTATCATATTCACTTCTTGTAAGAATTATATTTCAGTAATACATTACAAGAACTTGATAATAGGAATAAATATCTGCATATTAAAGAAGTATATAAAAAGGGAAACTTAGGTGTTAGCTAAAGTTATAGGTAATTATGACAGTGTCGCGCGTACCTCCAATGACTGCTGCCATGTTGCAGTAGAGAATGAGCAGCCCCCCCTGGAACAGTGTCTATTGTTTCTAAATTATTTAAAATCAGAAAAAAAGCACGTGTGTTATTATCAAGCAATCGACTGAACAACAAGCCACTGCAGGCGCACATCGGCATTTATCTGAAGTGATTTCAACAAAGGAGAACATAACTGTATGAAGCACATCATATAATATTGCGATCTCATTCTGCTAGTAATCTTCAAGCTGGGTTCCTGATATACGTGGAATCATTTTCAGACATATTGGCATCATATTTCTATGCAAACAATATAATTGCTTCAAGGTGTGGCTATTATTAATACAGACGGTTCAATAGATCGACTTCTAGAGAAATTTCTCTAACTCCGCATTAAATTAGAAGAGATAACTTCATAAGACGAGACAGCAACAGCGATCACTTAACTAATTACACACGTACACACATATATTAATTAGAGAATGTAAGTTAGTCATACACACACACACACATACACACACACACACACACACATATATATACGTTAAAATTAAAAAAAAATCAATTTGAAAACACTTTCCTTTTTAGGCGACCTCTTTATTAATAAAATTATTATATTATATTTATTAAAAATAACTTGCCACCCCTCCTCCACACACACTTTACGGTCATCAATAATTAAGTTGATATGTATGTGTTTAACCGGGTCCCCCACTTTTTAGGAGAAGCCCCCACTTTTATAACTGTCCCGCCGGCCCTGTATATATATATATATATATATATATATATATATATATATATATATATATATATATATATATATATATATATATATATATACTAGATAACCCGTGGCTCTGCGTTGCCCGGGAAAGTAGATTAACTTAAGAAATTCCAGGCCTCAATCTTGAATTATTTGAAGGGAAATTAGAATTTGTGCGCGATAGAAAGATGTATGGGTCAACTAAGCTTATATTTATTTTCTGTCCAGAACAGAAAACTTTTTGTGTGGTGATGGGGACTCATTTGGAATTAGAAAGGGAACTTACAGAATTTTCTTGATACCCTTATTACTTTTGCCAATTTTCATTTTGAATTCTTTTTTTTAAGATGATCTGTGAATTTTGGACATGAAACAATATGAAAACCATGACCCTTCCGAAAATATTTTAGAGCAAATTTATGAATTTTACCCGGTTTAAAAAAAACAAAACAATCTTCATTTTCGGCTACATCGCTTCCTTCTACTTCTATACTTTTAGGTTTGATATACTTACAGTCTATATATGTCTGTCCCCTTCTCAATATCTAAATTTTTAATTTTTTTCATTGCTTTAAAAAGAGCCGCCCTCTGCATTGCTATTTATTTACATGTTATAATTTGTTTTTGAATCAGGAAAAAAAACTAAATAGAATAAGGAAGAAATTATGCTCTCCCCCACTCTCACCCCGAAAATAAGTTTTACACTATTTTTAATTGTACTCTAAAACATTAAATATTGTTTTCGCACGTAATTTTATTGTAACCCCCCCCCCAATAAAAGCTTAGGAAACCCACACCTTCCACCATCTCACACCATTTATTAATTTCCCTCCAAATAATTGTAAACAAAACAATTGGTTACACGTCTCTGATTACCGCTAACTGGTCAAGAAATAAGTGCTCATTTTACGTTAAATGTATATAGGAAATTGATCCCCACTCCATAATAAAAAACATTAAATTAAAAAAATCATTATTTGGGGATATGTTTTCAGGCTGTTAGTAAGTAGAATCTGATTTTTAGAGTGGAGGGTGGGTTGGTGTGGGATGTTTAATATATCAACCCCCATATATATGAGAGTCTTTTAGAAACCTTTTTTACATGTTTAATACATGCCAAAAAGTTTGTAAAAAATTCTCATATATTTGTAAACAACACAATAATAATTAGAAATCAACTTGTTTGCACTTCTTAAAAAACATTTTATATATTTGTAAATAACAAAATAATTATTAAAAACCACCTTGTTTTCGCTTCGTTGTAACTTGTCCATGCTAATTTTTGACCTATTTGTGTTAGTAAAGCAATTTATATATTTGTAAACAATAGAATAATTCTTAGAAACCTTGTAGGTACTCATTTGTGACCAATTTGTGTTAAGAAAACAATTTATATAGTTGTAAACAACAAAATAATTCTAAGAAACTGATTTGTTTTTGGTTCGTCGTAAACTTATACCGACTTATTTGTAACCTATTTGTGTTAATAAAAACAAATTTTATAACAAAATAAAAGGACCCGTGTCTCGGCGTTACCCAGGAGAAATATAAAATAATAAGTAGTAGAGTATTAATTCTTGAAAACAAATCAGAAAAGAACCCATTTCACTGTAATTTAGGTGATTAAAATAGGATCTGTCGAATAAGTATTTATTGTTTTAAATCAAGCAAAATAAATTTCTTTACTGTATAGTTTTAAATAGGAGCTAAGATGGTTAAATCCTATTTCAATCATCTGAATTACTTACAGTGACATGAGGTCGGCTTTCAAATAGCAGAAGATGCCATTCTAATGCTATGCGTGATAATAAACACCACCGCACAAAAAATAAAAGAAGTAAATGTAACCTCAAAAGTATTCATGAAGCTTACTTTACAAGAAACAGAAGCTGTGATGAAGGAAATTAAGAAAAGAGTTTACCGCTAACTGGCCAAAATGTTGGTGCTCATTTTACATTAAATTTATATAGTGAAATGACCCCTAATCCCCAAAATTTAAAATATTAAAAAGTGTTTATAAATTATTTCTTCGCGAAAATTTTTCCAGACTGTTTACATGTTATGCGCCAAAATAATGGAATCGGATACTACGATTGGTTGTGATAGAAAAAATGCATCATAACAAAACATTGGAAGGTAAGTATTGATTTACTCCTCTCCAGGAGTTAGGCACAAGGCCAGTTTTTTTTATCTTACTCCCACAAGTAAGATGTGACCCAAGGTCGGGTCGGGAAAGTGGGGTTTAAAAATTGCCTGGGCAGCCCCGTCGGCATTCCCCGGTAGGGGCGCCTCAGGCAGTAAGCAATAAACTTACTCCTCCCCAAAGAGGGGAGGCGAAGCCTGGGAGGGTGGACCTCCTAGAACTGCACAGGACAGACCCATAGACCGGCGTAAATCAAGCCCCGAAGGCCAAGACAATACCAGTCTATGGGGTGCAGTATCCATCGGAACAGATACTACACTTTGATCTTAGCCAAAAGGCCAAGACTAGGCAAAAATGTCAACTTGTGACCTTTTCCAACTCTTGTATGGAGATGGTTTTCTTTATTTTAGAGTGTGGGTGCTATTTGCTTTCCAATGTAATCTTCCTAATGCTGCTATGATAATTAAGAACTGAACCTTTGCGAGTTGAAAGAAAATGCGAGTCATTTCTAATGACTTGAAGAAAAAAACGTTGACATAAAAAATTCTACCATTAATTCTCTTCGTTTGATTATTGGGAGGAAGACGGGCGGCTAGACATAAAAAAAATGACGTCGGACTTTTTAACATCAAAGTCGTGAGCATAAATTTAAAAAAATAAATAAGGAATAAGAAATTGTCTCAAACTGGAAAGAAAAAAAAACGTGGAAAAACGTATAAATCGGTATAGAAAGCAGAAAGAATAAAAAAAAAGTCTTATTATGGAAATAGATATGGGTTCTCCCTTCTTTTATTTGTCTGGCAGGACGGATATATATTTACAAATAAATACACATTGTGGGGGATTTAAAAAAATAATCCATTTGCTCTAAAGTTTTGCTTATTTTCAAAACTAATATTAAATAAATAAAAACAAATGAAAAATCCACTACTGTAGTCACTGTAACTTATCTCTTTTGGCTTAGAGCAAAGTGTAGTATATGTTCTGATATGACACTTCATCTTTTCTGTCCTCGGTCAGTAAAGGAGGAATCCATCTACACTGAGGCAACTTTTATTTTTGTTCCAATCCAAAGTTTTTGGGGAGCTGGATTACACATTAAAAACCAAGCCTGTGTCTAACTCTGCCCCAGTGGGGAGGAAAATGAATAGGAACATGCTATAACAGGATGAATATATTATGCATGCTTATTTTCAATAATAACTTACCAGAATTTCAGAACGTTTTACGATTCTCGTAGATTAGCAACACTCCTTGAATCCCAACCGATAAAATGTAATTTTTCACTTATCTATTTTTTCTCGTTTATCGGCAAAACACCAATAAACAGCAGCAGCAACAACATATACAATTTCAAAAAACAAATCAGAGTAACCTTACGCCGTTAAACACTTTTCTCGGGTTTAATGCTAATTCCATAATGGATGCCTCAAAAGGTTGCTATATTTAAAACGCCGCCCTGCAAAATAACACTATCTCAAATATAGCTTGTAATAGTTCTTTTGACATTTTCTCTGACCATCATTTCGTTTGCTACTCATTTTCTTTTCTTTTATGTAATAATCTATATAATAATACGCTAATGCATTTCATATTTGTAAGTACGTTATCACCCTCCACCTACCTTTTAAAGATGGGATCACTCGATCGCCGAAGATGCAATGCAAATAAAGTTATTGTTTATATTTCATCTGATGCCGTTATTTTGTCGACCATGAAACTCGAACTAAAACACTATTTCTTGGCCATTGGACTAAGATCAAAGTGTAGTAAATGTTCTGTCCAACGATGGTGTAATAATATCGTGGGGTGTGCATTCGCGCTGGACATCCATAGAATGGAAATATGTTACAAGTTCCAAGAAGAATTTTCAAGATAGACACTCATGACTAGATATGTTTTGAAACTGCATTAACTTAGATAAGTATGTTTCAGTTTGAACAAAGGTGGTATGATAATAACATGGGTCTATGTTCGCGCCAGACGTCCAC
>OY744521.1:101074164-101099164 GCA_963556195.1 Sepiola atlantica | reverse complement strand
AGGGGCGCCTCAGGTAATTATCAATAAACTATCCCCTTCTCAGGGAGAAGGTAAAGCCTGGGAGTGTGGCCATCCTAGGACTGAACACAACTATACCTCAGTCACACAGCAACAAAGCCACTGTCGGACTGATTGTCAATGACGTATCCACCGAATCAAGCCGCGTATGTACTTTAGAAATATATTGGATGGGATATAAACGTGACAACGACAGGAGAAAAGAACAAAAATAATCTTTTTAATACATGCTGGAGAGAAAGGAAGTGTGTGTGTGTGTGAGAGAGAGAGAGAGAGAGAGAGAGAGAGAGAGAGAGAGAGAGAGAGAGAGAGAGAGAGAGATATGTTGTTTCAAATACTGACATTTACGGGACGTTTGAGATTTCTTTTTCGTGAAAATAGCAGTGCTTAAATTTCTTTCATATAATTCTGTGCGTGACTGGACGAAAGTACATACATATTTTTATATACACTAGCAAATATATGCCCCGATGCAATCGCATATTTTCGCTAGCCTGGGAGGATGATATCATGACGAACGAACATATACTACACTACTTCCACCCCTAAAAAAGAGTAGGTTTATCCTGGTAGGATGGTCTCATGACAACAGAACATACTAGACTATCCCTCCGAAAGGAGGAGGTAATGCATATGAGGATGGTCTCATGACCACAGTACAAATATTACTCCACCCGAAAAGGAGGAGGTAATAGGAAGATGGTATCATGACAAAATAACAGATACTCTATTAATTCTTATGAATTCAGTATTTAAATAGTCTGTAATAGTATAGTAAACTGAATTGAGCATTACAAGATAGTACAGTGTTGCACTAATAGAAGTCATAGTATAGTTACAACTTCAGATAGCCACATACCAAATATACATTCGTTATAGATATACATATATAAATATACACATGAATACACGTTGGACTTTATTATAGAATAGAGCGTAAACAGAAAGGACAAGTAAGTTCTAATTCGCTTGTTGGCTTATTATTGGCAACAAAGAACAGGAAAAAAAAGAAGCAAAAATCAACGCAATTATTCAAAAGCAGGAAGGGTGGCAAGATTCACATCAAAGAACCTTATCTAGACAAACCCTTACTGTAGTTGCGCAGTACAGGATTAAAAGCCGAACTTGGAGGTTTTATTCTTGCTGCACGGAACCAATGCTTTCCGACTAGAAATTGTCAACCAGACAGACTAAAAAATAATGTTGACACACCAAATGGAGGTTCTGTAATAAATATACAGAAACAATTGATCGTTTAGCGTCAAGTCGTCATATATTAGTATACGTCAAATTTAAAATTCCGCATGATAGCGTTGGTCAATATCTGCATAAGAAAACCTGCAATTCTTATGGAAAGGAAATTGCAAACATCAACCAGAACTCGTACGATTTTATGGGACACTACACACAGACAGAACAATCAATTCCAATCGCTCATATATGATGATCAAAGAATAATAGAATGTGTGGTACTTGTGCAAAATAGTGTGTCACGAATTTAACGGAGATTCCAGCGTTTTCACGACAAATTCCACACTTGGCCGAAATAGGCAGATGATAGATTAGCTGATACGAATAAAAAATGGTGGTTAAAAACCAGACAATGTAATAATAATGAACGTTATTAACCTCACTGATTTCATTTGTACTATTTCGCCTTCCGTAGAAGGTTGCATATGTTACTACGGAAGGGATTTTTTATTGAACTAAATTTCCTGGAAAGAAAATGCAAATATCAGGTTAGATCGAGATGCGTAGCGCCCTGACAATACCATTGCCCCCCCCCATGTTCGAGCACTGTCAGGAACTATGCCCAAATGAACCCCGAGCACACTATTTTGCCCATGTAAGAGAAAGTGAAGAATGAGCGTAGCTTGTTTCTTATTCCACCTTACTCGTACTAGCCTCTAAAGGCAATGCCTTCTTTCGCAAAAAAAAGACTGAAAAAATTATAAATACAAAAAACAAACACTACAAACGAAACTCATCAATCTAAATAATATTAAAAAAATGAAAAACAAAATAATAAAATAAAGAAAAGAATAAAAACATGTCCCTCTTCTGTGAAATCAGGTAAAAATACACAATTTTTGTTGTTGAATAAATTGTTTGCAAAAAAAGTTTGTTTTATTCGCTGAGCGTTCGAGTATTTACGTCAATATTCAAGAATTCAAAGTGATATTCCGTAAGCACCGGAATTCTTTGATGCGCTATTTTGCAGAAGTATCGAATGAGCTTTCTTACTGAAATGGCAGTTACTGTTGGGTTTTACGGCATGTAACGGTTGGGTGTTACAGTATTTTATGACGAAACAGTATGTTTTGTATAAAATTGGTTTGTAGGTTGATTTTACGAGACTTTTGCTGCATATATTATCTGGGCTTTACTTTGATTCTAGCCATTTTGTCTGCAATGAAGCTTTTACGATCTTCAAAAGATATAAATGATCTTGAAATAAAAATTTCAAGAATGGAGCACATGTAATATTTCAATAATTCTAGTGGCATACGGTGCACGTGGTTTGATTGAAAACGATTCAAATAATCTCATTAAACACATCCCTGGCAATTCATGCCTTATAGTATGCAAACAATTCTTCTTACAAGCGCAGATTAGGCACAAGAAAGAGATTTGTTCGTATAAAATCTGTAAAGGTTTGCGTACGGTCATGTGTGTTTGTGAGTGGGTGAAAAATTGTGTGGTGTAAGTATCATGGCGACATTTCTGACGATATCTCTTTGGTAGAAACCCAGACATAAATGAGTATACAGAAAAGATCAAAGGAAATAGAAATAAACAAAATAATATTTATGACTTACACGGCCAAAGTTTCGATATAATAGCCACTTCAGAACCACATCTAAAGAGAAATTCTGTTGAAACTATGACACTGTTGATGTAAGACATAAATATAGACTATATATATGACCGTTTGTAATACACATACACACACATATATATATATATATATATATATATATATATATATATATATATATATATATATATATATATATATAATATATACTAGTAGAATACCCTACTGAGGACGTGTATAACAATACATATATCATTAGTTTACCATTTTAAAGTTTTTCTTTCTTTGGGGTGTATAGTACGGTTTCGGCGGCATCCCCTGAATGGTAAACTTTACAAAAAATAAATAACACAACGTAACAATTTTTTACAAAAGTTTTGTTTATTGTATTTTTTTTACTGTTTTTTAATCAATCTTCTCTGCTGATTCCAAAAATGTTATTATTTTTTCTGTATTATCGACCGTTATAGAAATACATCGCTTTTCAATGTCATCATATATTGGAAAATGCTATATGTTCTAATACTAAATGTATATTTAATTTTCTCTTTCAGATCAATTACTAAGTTCTGTTCTTATTAAGATGGCTACTAGAGGATGTAAAAATTCTCCAGATACATTTTGCTATGTGTGTGGTTATTATATTGAAAAACAAAAGGCAGGTTCAAATTGTGGATAGCATACATACTCTATTTTCGGTGACCAGGTGACTGAGATGTCATGCTACAATTTCTATAATAACTGTCACTCGACTGGGTGGCACTCCATTGGGTGGCACTCTACTAGGATTAGTAAAATAGTTTGTGAAGGCCTTAGATTTTGGAGAAGCTTTTCAAGAAATTCGTCTCATGTTTCCAAAGCTATCAGATGCTAACATCAAAGGTGGTATATTTGTTGGACCCAAAGTAAATGCAATGTTGAAGTCGGAGAAACCTGAAAGAGCGATGACAAAAGTTGAAAAAGAAGCTTGGTGCGCATTTCGTTATGTAGTTCGTGGATTCTTAGGAAATCACAAGGATCCTAATTACAAACAACTGGTATCAAAGCTTATTGAGAACTTCAGGAAACTGGGGTGTCGTATGAGAATGAGATGAAAATGCAAAAAATGAACCATTTAAGTTCACTTTTTGCATTCTCATCTAGATTTCTTCCACGAAAACTTGGGTGATATCAGTGAAGAACATGGTGGGAGATTTCATCAGGACATCGCTACAATGGAAAGAAGATGTCAAGGACGATGCGATACTGCGATGATGGGAGATTATATATGGTCTCTTGCCAGAAAAGATGAAAATGTGCACTTTAGAAAATCTCGATCGCCAAATCACTTCTAAGTTTAAGAAAAGAGTTATCAAAGCATTTACATTGCAAAGTTGTATGATTTGTTTTGTCCTAACTAACATTGTATTTACTAAATACCATTCAATATATGAAAAAAGTACTAAATGCTGTGTAATTATCTTTACAACATACTGCTGTAGAAAAAGGTTGTGTGTAAAAGACGAAAATATTAAATTAATAAAAAATTAAAAAATATCGATGTTATGCAAAAACGAATGTGATTTTTGAATTCAGTAGCAAAAAAACATTAAAAAATACAAATAAACAAAACATGTGTTACATTGTGTAATTTGCCAACATTACTCACCCTGTTGCCTAGAATACTTACCAAGACCATGCATATTATTGACGCTCACGCACGCGCATCGATCATTTAAAGAGAGTATTACTTTATACAACTCAAAATTTTATGTAGAGCAATTTTTTATGTATTAAATCTTTCATATCTAACTTATTAAAAAAAAAAAATTTTTTTTTTTGGGGGGGGGGAGGATACAATTTGGGTTGGGCGCACTCTCTAAATTGTAAACATAAAAACAAAATAGCGTGGCCATGTTACTCACCGTTTTGCCAAAAATATATATTCCAAAATTCATAATGATTGGTCTATTAGTTTAGGAGTTTATCCTGTACAACGTTTTCATTTCCCATATATATATATATATATATATATATATATATATATATATATATATATATATATATATAATATTATATATATGCACCCCCTTGAATGTTAAAATTTACAAAAAAGATAATGCTCTCATATTACTCACCGTTTTACTTAGACTATATATGCCAACATTCATAATGATACATTCATTAGTTTAGGAGAGTATCCTATACATAAGAAATAATATATGTATATATATATATATATATTTCTATTTGATATTTTGGTGATTTGGAGGAAAAAACAAAAATATGATTGTCGCAGTGTTATTTGATATATTCCAATGTTGGTGAAATTTACTGTGCATGAACATAGTCAAAAAAACAAAAACAAATAAGGTTAATTGATATGGTCTTTAAGATATTCAAATTAGAGGAATTTGATTTTGTTGCAGCATAAAAATTAAAATGAATTCCCGATTAAAAACTGGTTATATAATGAAATTAAAAAAAATGAAAAAGTGGAACGTCGATTGATCAAATAAAACAATTTCATATTATTGAGTTATTCAAACTGGTTACTTTGTGACTTTCGCCTTTATTATTACAGACAGAAAAAAGACTTCAGGAATAGTAAAAAAACTGCTGTAATTTAGAAAGATTAGAGGTCTTTTTTCTTTTAATGACAATGTTAAAGTCATCATCATCATCATCATCATCATCATCATCATCATCATCATCATCATCATCATCATCATCATCATCGGTCTTTTAGGGTATTCACATATAATCGGCTAAAAAGAAAAATCTCATTTTTTTAGGGGAAGGGGGGTTAATCTACAATAACGCCCACACTTTTAACATTTTTATTTACGCCTTAAAAATAAGATATTTAATTAGCCAAGTTTAAAGAAGTTATTTATTTCATTTTCACGAGAAAGGTAAACACAACTAAACAAATCAATTGCTTAAAATTAAAATTTTAAAAAGAGATGTATAGTTGAAAAATATAAGATTAGAGAAATAAAGTATAGGTAAATTTGTATATTAACAGCATCCGCTACCCCCCCAATGAAATTATTCTTTTTTAGGCGATTACGTGTGAAGAGTGAACACTGTGAAAACAGAAAGACGAAAAAAAAACAATTATTTTAGAATTTAGAGTGGGCGATCTGTTTCTGTATATATTTAACGTAAAATGATTCTCCATTCCCGGGCGATTCTAACTTGTTAGGGTGAATTAATCAATTTTTTCAACAACTAAGCCAAAGTCCGAGTGGCAACATCACAAAACCACATGTAAAGTAACCCCCCCCCCCCCACACACACAAAAAAAAACCACTACAGATTTAGCTCTCATAGCAAAAAAAATATTTTTAGTTAATTTCCCTAAAACGCTAGAATGGTCCCGAAATGAGGGGATAATTTCAAATTAAATGGATATACGAAACAGATCCGTACTCTTCTAAAATAAGCGTTGTTTTCGTTTTCTCGCTAAGTTTTTAAATGTGTTCATACGTAATCGCCTAAAAAAGAAGAATATATTTATTGTTTTCTGGAAGGTGGGTGATTTAACAGAGGATATTAATCTACAATTATACTACGAATCTATTTTTTTGTAATTTGAGTAGTAAAAAGGACGTTTATAAACAAAACATTAATCGGTAAGTTTATTGTTATTTATTTATTTTTCACGGAACATGTAAAAACTACGAAAATTAAATGCTTAAATAAATAACACCTTTTAAACTTATAAAATTAGATATAAAATAAAATTAGTTATATAATTATGTTTAAATTCTATATCAGGAATAATAAATGCTGTTTTTTAGGTAAAAAATGAGGTATATAAAAATAATTAGCAAGTTAAAAAAAGGCGGCAGAGGAAGATTTGGAAATAAATAATTTGTCAAAAGAAACTATGCCCCTTGAAGAAGTGAAGGGGCGCATGTTCTTTGAAAAGTAATGAACATTATTTCGACATTTTGTCATTTTTTGTTATTACTTTAATTAATTACTGGTAATATAAACAACACTATTCCATATATATATAAGCAAATAGGACAATCAAATTATAATCGAATAACAGCGAACAATTATTTATTTTGAACTTTTTAAAAAAATATTTATGTAAATTAGGTAAATAAAAGAATGTGTTTGCAACTTTAAATAAGAAAATATTTCGCATTTCTTGGCCTTTTGGCTAAGATCAAAGTGTAGTATCTGTTCTGATGGATACTGCACGCCTGTCCTGTGCAGTTCTAGGAGGTCCACCCTCCCAGGCTTCGCCTCCCCTCTTTGGGGAGGAGTAAGTTTATTGCTTACTGTCTGAGGCGCCCCTACCGGGGAATGCCGACGGGGCTGCCCAGGCAATTTTTAAATGGCCAGAGTGCTCACCTCTCGAGCGCTGGCTTTTAACCCCACTTGCTCGACCCGATCTTGGGTCACATCTTACTTGTGGGAGTAAGATAAAACTGGCCTTGTGCCTTACTCCTAGCGAGGGAGTAAATAAATAACTGGCCTTGTGCCTAACTCCTAGAGAGGAGTAAATAATATATTGTCTCACCGGGCTTCTTGGCTTTTTGGTCGAGATCAAAGTGTAGTATCTGTTCCGATGGATACTGCACGCCTGTCCTGTGCAATTGAAGGAGGTCCACCCTCCCAGGCTTCGCCTCCCCTCTTTGGGGAGGAGTAAGTTGATTGCTTACTGTCTGAGGCGCCCCTACCGGGGAATGCCGATGGGGCTGTCCAGGCAATTTTTAAATGGCCAGAGTGCTCACCTCTCGAGCACTGGCTTTTCAAACCCCACTTTCCCGATCCGATCTTGGGTCACATCTTACTTGTGGAAGTAAGATAAAACTGGCCTTGTGCCTAACTCCTGGAGAGGAGTAAATAATATATTGTCTCACAGCTTTTTACTGACAAGATTGATACTCATTATACATTAAACACTGACTCTAATAGTCCAAGTGAAACAGTGTAATAAAATACTATAATAATACTATCAATGTCATAAAATACTATGATAATACTATCAATGTCATTATATACTATGATAATGTTATCAATGTCATTATATACTATCATAACACTATCAATGTCATAAAAATACTATGATAATACTATCAATGTCATTATATACTATGATAATGCTATAATTGTCATTATATACTATGATAACACTATCAATGTCATAAAATACTATGATAATACTATCATTGTCATAAAAACTATGATAATACTATCAATGTCATAAAATACTATGATAACACTATCAATATCATAAAATATTATAATAATACTATCAATGGCATAAAAACTAAAAATGGAATAAACAGAGTACATATTACTAGGGCGATAGTTTTTACAATGTTAATATCCGAGTTCAAATCTCACATAAGTCTACAGGATGGTTTAAAACTTGATACGTGTTTTATAAATTTAAAGAAATTAATAATAATAAGATGAAAAAGCATTACATGAATATTTTTTTAAACTAAGTGACCTGTTTTTTGATAATCTGCAAAAAAGTAGATATAAAGGGTATTCGTGATTAGTTAAAATTTATTATTATATATATATATATATATATATATGTATATATATATATATATATACACCGAGATAATAGCTTTCTAATAAAAAAAATTACTCAACATTCTGTTAACCAATTTCAGTAATTGTTTTACGGAAATTCTGGCACATTATGATAACATTATTTGATTGATTTACATATTGTTGTGAATAGTTTGTACTATCATTAACGGTTTTTTCTCATTTCAGGATGGCCATATATAATAGCTTTTTACTTCTTAACAACAATGAGACGCACAAAATCACTAACTGAGAGGGAAAATGTAATTATAATAAAAGAAACAGTAATCAACCGAAAAATAAGTCATCATGCGGATACTGTAAAACGATTTCGTAACGACCCTTCCCCACGGAAGAAACAATAAGATGCTGAAATATATCCAAGACTATCACTATCAGGGATTAAAAAAAATATTGGTTGTCAACGCCGTAGAAAACCTGAACAATCAAGCAAATGAATCGTCACAGCAGCTGAATGTCATGACGTACGAAAATCAACAAAGAATGCAATTCTTCAAACAATGGCTTCCGTGAGAGTTCCAAATGACAAAGCCTCCTCTTACACCAAAACACAAAAACTAAAAGAAATATATGAAGATGGATATGAGTAAAGTTCTTCTAACTGATGAGACCCGGGAAACCCTTGATGGACCTGGTCTCTGGGTAAAAAGGATGAGTGACTTCTGGAGATGAGTCACCATCGTTTGAGACGACAACAAAAGGGTAGGGAGTCATGATATGGCGGTGTAATTGGAGATAGACTTGTTGGTCCTATAACAGTATCTGAAGGAGTAAAAATGCATGTTTGCTGCCTATTGCAATCTCTTGAGAATGCTGGTACTTTGGCTAGGTGACATATAACGTGCTCTACTAAGGAACTTTGTTTTTATGCACGACAATGTCCCTTCTCACTCCGACCATGCCACTCAAGCATTGCTAGCATCTTTGGGCATCAAAGATAGAAAGTTAATGATCTGGCCTCAATGCTCCCCAGATTTAAACACAATAGAAAACTTTTGGTCTAGCATCAAACGAGATGTTTATGACAACGGACGTCAATTTTCGTGTAAAACGAATTTATGAAGCCATTAATACTGCAGCAATGGCAGTGCCACAAGCCACTAATAAAGAAAATAACGGATTCAGTCAAGACAAGACTGTTCGAACTTATAAAAATCCATGGTGTTATGTTGGTAAATAAGGTATTTGTTCAGTATATGTATTGGACTATATATTATTATATATTTAATTATATCAATTAATTGTTAAATATAACTGTCATTCATCTTTATTTTATTTATTTATTCCTTATTTTCACTAATAAATGTTAATTTTAGTTGTTTTAATTGACAATCTATTAATATTGGGTCTGTAAACATTCAGTGATTTCAACAAATATTTTATTTTGCAAAAACTGGCTATTAGTTCATGCTCACATTTTTAGCTACACTTTCATAACAGAGTGCTAGATTACCCGTGAACATTTTCCGAAATCGAGTCATAGAAAATTGAGAAATCACTATTCCTGTTATCTTTTAAGGCTTTTTCATCTAATTCCTATTATGGGAAGTATTTATTTATTTATTTTATTATTTAAAAGAAATCAATGTACACATATGTTTCACGGTCTACCGATCTTCAGTTGTTGTCTAGAGTGTCACCCGTGGGCCATAAGAGCTTGCATAAAATATGTACGATTTTTTTATAAATAAAACTATTCTAGGATATTGACACACACAAGCCATTTAATATTTGAGATGATAAAGTAACCAATCACTTATATATAGACACCCAATCCTATTTTTAGATAGATGTAACATTTAATTATTGACATCCCACCCTATTTTTAACTAAATATAACGTTTATATAACAAATGATTTTGTCTGAGTTGATAAAGATAAGGTTCTTATGTAAGGAACATAAGCACATTTTTAGATTATCTCCCTTTAAATCAGACGCGGATATTAATTTCAAATTAAAACAGGCCACGGATTCTGAAAATTATCGCTTTTTATAGACAGACACACACACATTAAATATTACGATTTATTTGATTTTATAGGAAAACCTACGCTGAAGATTTTACCAGCGAAAAATATGAGAAATACCAATTAACAAAAGTAGATGAAAAATTAAACAAAAAAGATTTTTTTCGAATTCAACTTTTAGAATTCATTCAACATTTTTAATCTTGCGAAAGAAAATTATTTTTCTTTTTTCTCTTTCTCCCTTTATCTTTCTTCTTTCCCTAATTAATATTTTTCCAAACTCCCGTTTTGAAGTCTTCGTAAAAGGACAGACACTAGTTATCTACTGAGAGCAACAATAGATATATTAAAAGTAAAAACAGCGAATTTCTCCGAGAATAGCCTACGATTATTCTTATAGATCAAATATGGCTGAAGATAGTCGGTGAGCGATTTATAACTATCAATTAAACTTAAAAGAACTTTTCTAAAATTTCACACACATCAGAGTCATCTGAATTTTCAGTAGGGCTTTCATCCCATTTTTGCACCCTTTGCATGAAGTTAAATTAAACAAAATATAGCCCATATTATACACTGTTACGCCTTGCAGCTGTGTTCCAAAATTCATAGAAGTCGGTTTATTAGTTTAGGATTTTACTATGAACAACAGAAATATATATATATATATATATATATATATATATATATATACTATAAATATTTTTAATTAAATATTAAAGTTTTTCATACCTACAGACGTGCACGAGTGGTGGTTGCAGACGGTCGCATGGGCTTGAACGCAGTCCGTAGATTCAGCCTAGAATTACGAGACTGGTGCCCAAACCGACACGGCCGCGAGAAATCTCCACAGACAGTAATTGAAATTAAGATACACTTACGCAGGAGGCGGGGACAAGCGTCATGTTGTCGATAGTGTTCAACGCTCGAACGAAACTTTGCTTTATGCAGGATGACAACAATATTGTAATTTTAAACAGGGCTCTACTTTTAAGACTATAAATCTTAAAGGGGCATTGACTATAAATATTTTAAATTAAATATTAAAGTGTGTTATACATACAGATGACGTCGTTTCGGGCTTACACCATATATATATATATATATATATATATATATATATATATATATATATATATATATATATATATATATATATATCAACCCTTAAATGTTAAAATTTGCCCCCAAATTAATGTGTCTATGTTCTCACCTACAATATATTCGAAAATTCATAATAATCCATTGGTTAGTTTAGGGTATTATCTTATATATATATATATATATATATATATATATATATATATATATATATATATATATATATATATATATATATATATGATCTGCGCTGACCGTCAATTCGCTGCTACGTTTTATTTCTTGTTTACGCTTTTTAGTTACGTGTTGAAATAAATAAAATAGAAAAACCTCTAGAAAGTTCTGCTTGTCATTTTCATCCGAAACAACTTTGACCTTTCTCTGCAGGGCTGTATTCTAGGCCGATTCATGGCCTCCGGCAACGCAAGGAAGACATTTGAAAGGGAATCTTGTTGCTGTGTTGTAACAGGAAGAAGCTGGAGTTAGAATCCGACACTTTAAATGTGACTGTATGCGCCATGGTGACACTAGAATGTGGGAAGTATTGCTCGGCTTATAGTATTCCTTAGACTTAGACACACAGAATACCTTCATCTCATTCTCTCTCTCTCTCTCTCTCTCTCTCTCTCTCTCTCTCTTTAATATGCCAAAGTAGACACAGCGACTACACCCACTGTATACACTAGTTGAAGCCTACGGCTACACAGGATAGCATATATCAAGCGGGGTGTTTGTGACTCGCAGACTACGGAATGGTCTATTTATATATTTACTAGCGGCATTCACCCGGCGTTGCTCATGTGGAGATATATTGCTTGTCGCAAATAAATTAAAATATAATTATGTTTACAAGTTTTGCCTTGAAAAGAAAAGTAAAAAATAACACTTGCAATATGAGGTCAAGAAAAAAACTGTTAGTGCTGTGTTTTTTTCTGAGAAAAAACTACATGTTGACGCCTCGTCTCTTACAGACAGCTGTAAACCGGAAATAAATTTAACGAACCGAAATTCGTTTTTATTTACGAATAGGCTATTTTGCCGGGACCGGCAGAATAACGACCCCCTCGTTATATTGCCGGTCCCGGCAGAATAACGATGGGGCTGTTATTTTGCCGGTTCATGTTGATTTAACCTAACTGTTACAGTTACAGTGAAGATTTCACGAGTCAACTTAACTGCCGGTTTATTTTTTTCCAACATTTTTCCAATAAAATAGAAAAATTAAAACTTCTGACTATTTTTTTAGATTAAATAAATAATTCATACGGCGATTTTCGCCACGACTTACGAAAAAAAAAAGTTTTATTTCACCATAGACTAAGTAACTACGATGAATTTTTATATCCATTTAAATGCATTTACATATTGTTTTTATTGTAAAAAAAAAATACAAATTATGTTTTTAAGTACAAATAATTCGCTTTGTACCCCGTTTATGTCTACTTTTTTAAATATAACTCTCTACCGGATTAACTCACAATGTTTGTTTGTAAAACAATTCAACTTTGCATTAAAATTCGTTGTTACATGTAGCAGTTGAAATTATTGACAATTACTACTGTTGTTATTTTATCGCAAGAAAAACATTCAATTTAATGGTTAATTTAGTGAAATGATGAGAAATAGTCCTAACATTTATCTTAAAAGATAGTGAAAAATCAGTTTTAAAATTGCTGTTTAGACTGTTTATAAAACTGAAATTATATAAACGTACACATACTGTTGACAAAAAAGTATATCTGATTTAATTTCTTTAACGACTTATCTTTAATTAGTTTTAATAATCAGATTTCTTCACAAGAGTTATTTATTTTTTGTATCAATGAATGAAAACTATTTTTTTTCTTAAATAACTAAAACATTTTTTATCCGACGCAAATTACTTCTAAATCTGACTAAAAAATCTAATTGTCTGTAATATTTTCGTTCATTTAATTAATTTTTACTTTTAATGTTTTTTGTATTAAAAGCAGATATTTCTTTTATATTCAAAAGATTAAAATAACCGACAGAATAACAACTGATAATGACAATGAAAATAAATTATTAAATATTTGTTCCTTATTTATTTCATTATCCTTTCTTTCACAAAGCCATAACAGTTAGGTTAAAAAAAACATTAGCCGGCAGAATAACGAACCCTCTTTATTTTTCCGGTCCCGGCAGAATAACGAGGGGCTCGTTATTTTGCCGGGACCGGCAAAATAACCTCTTCCTTTTATTTAATTAATTTAAATCTAACAAATACCAATACAAATAGTTATTTAAATGTTTAAACCTTTTTTAAAACATACATTCTTCCCTGGTATATTGTTTGTTCAATTCAATTTTTATTTTATGAAAGGAAGTACATTTATTTAAAAAAATGAATTTCGTTTATTTACGTTTTAATATATTTCAGTTATTTCATAGACCTAACCGATAATTCCCCCTAGTTACCACAGATAGAATCGAAGGAAAATTTCAATGGTGTCTTTAGATTGTGTGAATAATGTAACCCTTATTGAAACCCATTTAAATGTTCTAACTGTTAACATATCAATTGCTATAACACATAGACATTCACTATATATATATATATATATATATATATATATATATATATATATATATATATATATATATATATATATATATATATCCGGCCTACAAAAAATGCCTGAGCTGCCCCATCGACATTCCCCAAGTCGATTAGCGATAAACAAACCCCTTCTCAAAGAGAAAGTAAAGCCTGGGAGAATAAACCTCCTGGGACTGAACAGGACCATACCTCAGCCCGACAGAGCAGGGTCAGAAGAAACCAAAATGGATTAATTGTTGAGAACGTATCCTCCACCGATACGAACAACACCTTCTCAAGCTGTGTCAGGTTACAGAGAATGGTATGGCTAATTTACATATTGTTTGTTTAAAAATAATTTTAATAAATATCCCTGAGACATTTTAAAGACTTATTTTCTTACTGTAAATTAACTGTTATTCAATAATTGAATTTCAACTTTCATATTGATTTAAAATGCATCATTATATTTATTTTATCAAATTGATTAATTATAAAAAATAATATCCTGTAAATCTTTTTTCTGGTAAATTTTGGTAAATAATAATAAGCTCACAAAATTATTGAAAAAATGCCTCGCCAGTGTTCTCACTCGCTATTTATCTAGATATATTACTAAAATATTAATATAAAATCATAGAATTAAGTTAGTAATTTAATTTTCATATATAACTTATTATCATTTCCGATGACCTAAAAAATGAAACACCTACGGTAAACTTTTTATTATAGAGTAGAGGGTTTTTTCCGAATTCATTTCAGGTGGCGGGGTAAGTCTGCGGTAGTTTGTGACTTGCTATTTACTTTCCTGCTTCCCTTAATTACTTGAAATATGTTTTTCCAGAGGCTCGAAAAAGGCACATGTTTTACTCGCTAACGTTTGCGTGACGGAATGGAAGTACATATATATATATATTTTTGTTACAAATAAATACACATTGGTCTTTATTATAGAGTGGACGATTCTTTTAATTCTTTTTACACTGAATTAGTTTCTTTTAACGTCTTTTTAATTGTTTGGTTTTTAGTCAGTTGTCTTTTTAAAAAGCGACTGTAGAATATCCTCCCAATTCTTTTCATTGTACCATTAAATTAACTCGAATATTAGAGATTTGCTGACTGTCGATACGGAACAGAAACTACGTCACTGCGTACGTAGCAATACTCATAGTTTTTTGACGTCTTATTCACCAGGATTTTATTTTCGTCTGCTAAAACCACATGTTTTATAAATGTTTTTTTTTTCATTTATGGATGTAATTAAAATTTACAATTGTGCATTAAATTCAAGTATACGTAATGATATATCTACTAGCAGGACCCGTGGAAATTCCACAATCGTATCCATCATATGATGTGTATTGCTGCCGTGCTTCAAAATATTTCCATTCTATGGACACCCGGTGTGAACGAAGACTCCACAATATTATTGTATCATTTTATTCAAACTGAAGTATACTTATCTAATGTAATTTCTTAATATATCTAGTTATGGGGGTTATCTCCAAAACTCTTGTAGGAGTTTGTGACACATTTCCATTTTATGGACGTCCGGCGTGAACGCAGACCACACAATATTGTACCACTTTTATTCAAACTGAAAATATTTATCTAAGTACCCTGGTTAATGAAGTTTCAGAATATATCTAGTTATGGGGATCAATCCCCAAAACTTATGTAGAAGTTTGTGACATATTTCTATTCGGAAGCCACGATATTATCGTACTATCTTTGGCAAAGAAAGTGCATTTTACCTCGAGTAGATTTGTTACGTTCGTTGGCATTTCAACTTCACCACGATATAAAAAAAAACTGAAGCGTTAAATCTATTTAAAAAAATGATTGGATTCGGTAAAACAAAACTCACTGAGTGCTAAAATGTCAGTTTACATTAAAATATACTTAACAGCATTACACCTAATGAATAAACGAACAACTAAATACAAAAATAACCATTTATTAATTGATATTTCGAACAGAGAAAAGCCAACGCTTTGTAAAAATTAAATGACAGCATTAAAAAGTAAAAGTAGAATCAAAATTATCGAGAGAAATTTGAAAGATAATCAAATGTGAATTCATTCAAATGCGGCCCTTGAAAGTTCAAAGGTAAGAATACACTGGAAGTAGGATAAAAGGAAATGTCACATCTGACAAGTCATCGTGTCTTTGTACTTCCAACTCAATAGTCACTCGCAGAGAACGCGGTTGGCGGCCATATTTGATTTTAGTGTAAAACGATCGGAGGATAAGTGTTCTTGGTAATTGCAAATCCCAGTGCGAGAAATGCTGTTCAGGCGACGAAGGGAAAAACGTTAAACTTGGATAAGTCTTAGGCGGCTTTTAGTTTATTTGTTTTGGTTTTTATTCCTTTTATATATATTTTTTTCGGGGTGTATAGTTTCTTTTTTTTCTCTCTCTTTCTTTTTCTACTCCTAATCCTGAGTATCTACTTTGGTTTTCGACAGAGGACGCCAAATACGATTAACCAGCTGAATGATTTTTGACGAATCCTCGATTTGCTTGTCTGTGACAGAGCACGGTAAATTTGTTGTGATCTACAAGGTGATAGCGAACGGTACCGTAACTTGATTTTAAAAGACTATTTCCAAAGTTAGAGTTTTGGTTTATTCCATTGCGTCGTATAATAGAAGACCACTTCATGGGGTAGTGGGTTGTCATGACTAGAGGCCGATAGGTCGATAGACTGATACAAAGTAACAAAAGTCGAATATAGATTACGTCGTTTATTCCCTCTTCAAACAGGGAGACAACCTAGTTCTTTCATATCTCCATAAAGTTCTAAGTCAAGACAGAACTTGTTAGAAGACAGAGAAGATTTATTCGCCTTGATCTTCGTTCCAAATCACTGACCAATGATACATCTTTAATTGCTGTTTAATCATATCTTATAAGAACATTTTAAAATAACATGTTCACATCGTGGTGCTTCCAACGAACTGGCGACTTCTCTCACACACTCTCTCTTCGATCCATGTGACGTCATATTCGTTTCTATAAATTTCCACAGCTCCAGTAATTGTAACCTTGAGTCCAGCAAGTTGACCCCGACTGAAATTTAATTTCCTATTATTCTTGAAAAACTGTCTTATATACTAGTGGGTTTACTCGACCAATATTTAGCAACAAGATTGTTTCACATATCTGAATTGCACTGTGCAATATATAAGGAAGAACATAGATTCCCACTTCGCGTACATTCATAGCTCTCTGCTAAAGAATGGAGCACTCTAGATATTAAATAATGTGAATAGATAAATAAGCATTATAAATTTATCTGACAATACAGTGGTGGCTCATAATATAAGGATAAACATCATCGACTGCTACCAAAGAATTCGGGTTTCGAATCTCAGCTTAAAGTACCAACTCTTTTTTGCTAAACTGAAGAGACCTGATGTAGATTAATATATATATATATATATTGTGTGTAATTAGACAGCATATTTTCATTTAAGCAAACATTATTGAATAACACGGAGTGTTTTTTTGCTTGATAATACTTAAAAAAAATTTTTTTCAATTTTCTGAAAGGTCAATTTAGTGTTTCGGTCAAATAGCTGTATGTAAGTTCCATGTTTCTTGTTCCATTTTCTTTCCTTAAAAATATATCTTTACTGTTGAGCTTTTTTTATTATTATAACGGTCAGTAATTTACAACTTAAAAGCATCGTCTATAATATTGAGATGTTACATAAGAGCGTGATTACGCTCTAAGAGCGTGCAAGATTCAAAAGTTTGATTGCTTAATCGCTAAGAATTTGATTACGTTCTGAGCGCGTTCAAGATTCAAACGTATAATTGCTTAATGGCTAAGAATTTGGTAACGTTTATTACTATGCCAGCGTTTATTACTATAACGTTTATTACGAAACACTTTAAAATATTGTGACTGGTTTCGTAATTCAAATGTGGGATGTTTAGTTTTTATGTAGAACCTTTCAATAATTTTTAATCTTTTGGTATTGGTATCGTGGTGTATTATTTTAGTATTGTTAATTAGTATGTGTCTATATTGAAAAGGGGGCCAGTCATGTTTTTTAAGGTTAGTCTTTGGGAAAGTGTTGTCGCAATGAAACCGATGTAAGAAACACATGGAACTTACATACAGCAATTTGACCGAAACACTAAACGGACCATTCGGAAAATGGAAAAAGTAAAAAAAAGTCTTATCAAGCAAAAACACTTTGCGTTATTTAATAATGTTTGCATATATATATGTAAAAATAAAAATGGAATAAAGAATAAGCAATTGCACAACTAACAAAAATAAACTCAAAAACTCATGTTGTAAAGTTCTACCGAGATATTTCGGCCGTCAAGATACGACCATTTTCGTTCGGTTGGTAAACTTTATTTCAAAACGGAAAAGTTTTCAAATTTATACAAAGAATGCGATTGGAAGAAAATGTCACGTGCAGAGAACAACAAAAAGGGGGAGTAGGGACGCGAGGAATGTTATGAAAAGAGAAAGAAAAAGAAGATGGAGAAGAGGAAGAAGAAGAAGAAGAACAAGAAAGAAAGACCAATCAACCAGTGTCTTTAGAACGTCAGTTGAAGAAGAAGAAAAAGAAGAAGAAGAAGAAGAAGAAGTAAGAGCAAAAGTAAGAAAGGGTAAAATCGACATTTGACTGTCGGAAGCTACTAAAGAAGAAAAAGAGAGAGAGAGAAAATCAGTGCTTGGATATCGCCTGATGATTGAACAGGTGTATATATATATATATATATATATATATATATATATATATATATATATATATATATATATATATATATATATATATATACCTGTTGTTGAATATGACAGACAACTTATGTTTGGATATCTTTGTTTGGATCTTTTCCATTCGCCGAATCAGGGTATTTGTTTCGCTGGGTAATCAGCCGATGAATCTACCATTACTTTAGGTGTTCCAAGTACTCTCAGGCCCATCCGGGTCCATCTTAAGGTAAATACCATGGTGTTTATGTTAATATTAATAGGTAGTTTTTTGGCGGGAATTATATTATTAATATGAAACTAAAGAATGGAAAGGATCCACACAAGGATATCCATACATAAGTTGTCTGTCATATTCAACAAAATTTGTATCGCATACACCGCATCGCATGACTTCCAAAAGCTTACTTAACCGATGTATAAAAAACATTCCTCATTGGTCTTCAGGCGTTGCTATCATGCCCCTGTTACTTTTACGTTTGCGTTTCTTGGTAAATTGGTATGAATCGACCTTTTTGTGACCGACGTAATTCTGCTGTGTGCATCGGGGGAAGGGGCACCTAAATGTTGCTAATAACCATAAGTGAAAGTAGTAATATGAAGCGCATTGGATTCGAACGTGGCATACACAGGTCGTCAGTCCGTGTAATTATTCAATTAACCACCGTTATCGCTCTTTGTACTTAATTATTACTATTATTGATTGACTAAGAGGAAATCGTTGGTCCATCCCTTTGCTAAACCGTATTAGTGCGTAATTGAATACAGTAGATCCGATACAATTTAAACACGATATAGCCATCGTCCGTAATCGCATCCATTAAGCCAATCATGTCCTCCTATCTATTTAGTAAAGTGATGTCAGGGATGCAATATTTGACATTTTAGTTGATATATGGTTTAGTATCAGTTAATGAAAGAGCTTCGTTTTGAGTCTCTCTCTCTCTCTCTTCGTATAACGCTATGCGGAGGACATTTCAGGCTTTTTCATGAATTATAAATCTTCCATCTTGTGATAAATTTTACTAATGCTAAACAAGAACCGTTTACAACATATCAACTCTTCATGTTTTTTCTATCATTAATCCTCGTAATGATCTATAAAAATCTATAATATAATTTTTTAGATTACAGTTCAACGGTTTGGTGTGCTTGTTCTTACGACATATCAACTCAGTATTACTTTTCTTTATTAATCATCGTAGGTCTTAAATAGGATGAGTAAATCGTAACGTTTATCACAAGATGGACGATTTATGATTCATGAAGAATCTTGAAACATCATCTCCATAGCGTTATACAGAAAGAGACTCGAAATGAAGTTTTTTGATTGACTGATTCCATAAGTCAACAAAGAAAAAAACATGTGTGTATCCAACGAAATGAGACTAATTGTACAGAAAGGACATAATTAAAAAAATCCTCTGAAACTCTTCATGACGACAGAGTAACATCTCGGAAGACTCACCTTTAAGCATTTAAATGAATGTCACAAATCTTACCAACAGCTCGGAAATTCGATCAAATTAGTTGAATGTATTGTTTATTATTATTATTATTATTATTATTATTATTATTATTATTATTATTTGAACTCACTATGGGTTATCACACAGGTCATCATCAGTGATTGCGAACCGACAACAACCAGTGGTGTTCCCTGGAGTCTGAGTGGCAACAAGTCTCCCCAGATTTCCAGTGTTCTCCACCTCTTTTCGATACCCACCGCAAATGGTCTTGCGGTCTCGCAACAGTCGTCCACCAGTGATTTCTCGCTGGCAGCGATCATTGGTCTCCTCTGGGATTTGGGTGGCAATAAGCCTCCTCAAGATCTCAGTACTCTCTGCACTCTTCCAGTAGAGATCTGTTTGGTGCTCTCCCTCCTCACTCTTCCCATCCTCCTCGACCCTTCGCGACCATTGATGTGGTATCAGCCGAGGCTGGTGCCATCACTTTATTTGGGGGGGGGGTATGAGATTTCTTGAAGTTCCTGTTCCTTGGTTCTTGCTGTGGTGTTCTTCCTATGGTTTTGCTTTTTTCCTATTGTAAATTCCATGTGTTTGGTTACACTTCGTAACTTATGCGGGTTGGTTACCGCATTCGAGGATTTTCCTTAGGATTGCAGCTGTTTTGATCATCGCTGTCCTTTGTATGGTCTCAGTGATCCCTTTAATGCTAATTTCTTCCAGTTTTTTCCTCCAGGTTTTTTGAGACTGTTCATAGTGCTCTTACGATTATTGGCATTATTTTGTACTTTCTTTATGTCCCATATTCCTTTCAGTTCTCTGGCAAGTTCCGTGTATTTATTTCGTTTTTCCGTCTTCTTGATCTTCACTCTGTGACTGCTGGAACGGCGAAGTTTACGATTTGGCAGGATTTTTCTTTTTGTCGAATATTATGGCATCCAGTCTGAGTATGAGTATTTGTACATCCATGCCCCAGAGGATTTTGTATTTTTCGTTTTTTTAATACTGTCACTGTTTTATCTTTGTACCATTTGTCTGCGTGTTCAAAATGCAATCATTTGCACAATTCCCAGTGTACTACTTTTCCCACACAGTCATGTCTGTTCTTGTATTCTTTTGGGGCCAGTATGTCGCATTTACTTATTATATGATTTACTGTTTCGTCTCTTTGTCCACATAGTCTGCATTTACTGTTTTCCTGGCTTATATCTATTTTAGCGTTAATGTAGATTGTCCTAATCGCATTGTTCTGTGAGCAGTCAGTAAAGATTCCATTTTCTTGTTCAAGTGTCTTTTTCTGTCTGTGTTCTGGGTTATGTATTTCTCCAGCTCGTTAAAAAAATTTTCCACATAGTCTTCTATACTTACCAGTCCTCTTCCCTCTTCGTTTCTTTTCATGTAGAGTCTGTTCATATCGTCTTTTGGATGTAGTGCCTTGTGCATGGTCATTAGTTTTCTAGTCCTCTGATCAAGGTGCCTGAGGTCTTCTTTAGTCCAGTCTATGAATGGTCCAGAGTATCTTATTAGTGATTATTATTTGTACTCACTAGGAGGTCTCACACAGTTCATCAGTGATTAGTTGGAGGTTGAGTGACAGCAAGTCTCCACAGATTTCCAGTATTCTCCACCCCTTTTCGATAGCTATCGCAAATAACCTTGCAGTATCGCAATAGCCGTTTACCATTGATTACTCACTAGTAAGGATCATTGGTCTTCTCTGGGATTTGGGTAGCAATAAGTCTCTCCAAGGTCCCAGCATTCTCTGCACTTCCAGTGGAGGTCTGGTTTGTGCTGTTTCTCCTCAGTCTTCTCATCCTCCGTGACCCTATGCAAATATTTTATGTTGTGTCAGCCTAGGCTGGTACACTTGTTTTGGAGGGAGTAATAGCAGGAGAGGAGAGCGGGGCGTGGAGCGGGGTAGGAGAGCAGGGGGACATTCAGGTGTTTCTTGCCATTCATTGGTTTATTTTGGTGTGGTGTCAGCTGATGCTGGTGTAATTTATTGGGGGAGGGGCTCATAAAGTGATGTTTCTTGCATTTTCTATTCCTTAGTTTGTGATGTGGTGTTCTTTCTGTGGTTTTGTTTTCTTCCTGTTGTCGATTCCATGTGCTCCTTCGTAGCTTATGCGGGTTGGTTACCGCATTCGAGGATTTTTCTTAAAATGGCAGCTGTTTTGATCATTGCCGTCCTTTTTTATAGTTTCAATAATCCCTTTGATTCCAATTTCTCCCAGTCTTTTTTCCAGTTTTTTTGGGATTGTTCCTAGTGCTCCTATGATTATTGGTATTATACTGACTTTCTCCATGCTCCATATACCTTTCAGTTCTCTAGCTAGTTCCGTGTATTTGCTTCGTTTTTCCGTTTCTTTGATAACTCTGTGGTCTGTTGGGACGACGAAGTCTACGATTTGGCAATATTTTTCATTCTTGTTGATTATTATAACATCAGGTCTCCTTGCTTGTATGAGTTTGTCTGTTTGTATATCCATGTCCCGGAGGATTTTGTGTTTTTCGTTTTCCAATACTGTTCCAAGTGTATTGCTTTTCCCACACAGTCATGTCTGTTCTTGTATTCTTTTGGTGCTAGTTTGCTACATTCACTTATTATATGATTTACTGTTTCGTCTCTTTGTCCACACAGTCTGCATTTACTGTTCTCCTGGGTTTTACCCATTTTAGCTTCAATGTAGTTTGTCCTAATCGCATTGTTCTGTGCAGCCATCAGTAAAGATTCCGTTCATCTGCTCAAGTGTCCTTATCTGAGCCATGCCTAGCTATTTTCGTTGGTTTCTTCTCTTGTCAGTCTTCTGAAGCGTCGATGTAGTTGTTTTTCTTCCCACTTTTCTTTTCTTGTTGTTTAGTTTCTTGTTTCGGTGCTTCCCGAGTTGCTCGCTGGAACGGTGTTTCTTGTGTGGTGATCAGCCTTTGCGTGTTTTGAGTAATGTATTTCTCCAGCTCTTTTTTGAGTCTTCCACACAATCCTCTTCCCCCTTCGTTTCTTGTCATGTAGAGTCTGTCCGTATTGTCTTTTGAATATAGTGCGTTATGCATGGTCATTAATTTTCTAGTCCTCTGGTCAAGGTGCCTGAGTTCTTATGTCCAGCCTATGAATGGTCCCGAGTATCTTATTAGTGCTACTGCCCAGGTGTTTATTCCTTTTACTAGATTCCTGCTATATAATTTCGTTTCTATGAGTTTTCTTGTGTTTCCTAAATATTCTTTTCCAATCTTCTCTTTCATTTCTGTAGATTTGATGGTGTCTGCTTTCAGAACTGCAATATATATGTAGCTATGCTGTTCGCCTAGCGCCCTCATTTCCTCTTGGTTGGGGAGTTCCATGCCGTCTGTTGTCTCCAGTTTTCCTTTTTATTTCTAATAGTGCATACTTTTCAATTCCGAATTCCATTTGGATGTCATTGTTATATTATGAGGGGCCCTGTATGCCTAAAAGCGTGTAGTTCCACTAGTTTTGATTGTGAGAGGGGTGAACTTTGTTCGAGTTAAGTGCAGGTCGAAATGACATCAATTTTGGGACAAATAGATTTGTTCTCAGAATGAGTAATCCCAAGAATTCATAACAACGGGTGAAACCTGGCCGACTTCAAAAGTTGAGGTTCAATAAAGGTCAGGCCAGCTCTGGTTATGATTTGTATGACAGGACCAAGGACGGTGACGTCAGTTGTTGTTGTCGAAAACGGGAAATGAGATCAGTCCGTCATGGGAGCTCGAAGCGACAAGATCGTCGTGAGAGAAAGCGGACGAAATTGTCCAAAGATGTAGACAAATAAGTTAAGACTGCGTCTCTAAAAATGAGACAGAAGATCGACATCTCACCCCGTCTACAGAATTTAGAAGTTAGCAGATAAGACAAGAAGAAAAGAAGAAGCAACATTAGATGACCACTCTCTCCCGAGTAAAAGAATATTCAGACCAATAAATCGTTCACGACCCTCTAGAAACGTCCTCAGAGTTCTTTCTGTCCCGTTGGAAGAGTTTTCCGTTTTAGGGGACCGATACTCCACGCTAGCAAACGAGAGGCCACTAGACGAAGGAAAAAACCTCACGGCAGAACTATCAACGATGAAGAGATCCGACCAAATTAATTAATTGGGACCGGTATGTAACATCATGACTGAAGATTATTATTATTATTATTATTATTATTATTATTATTATTATTATTATTATTATTATTATTATTATTATTGTTGTTGTTGTTGTTGCTGTTGTTTACTAGCAGGAACATCCGGTGTTGTCTGAAAATGAATAACGACCCCTTGTTTACTTTGCTATTTATAGATGTCTGGTGTAAATGCAGCCCCCACAATCCTTAAAAAAATCCCTAATACGAAATTAATGCTATCATTATATTTCTCATAAGATTTTACTAAAATAAAATTCGTTTGATCCTTGTATAAGACTTTGTTTTCAATTGCCTCTCTGGATCTAGAGACTCATAGAGAGAAAGACACCACTTTGTTTTTAAATTTCGATAAACACCAATTCTTAAGTCGTTTTATTTATTTTCCTCCCACGGCGGAAGATTAGACACAAGGTCAGAAAAGTGGAATTTGAAAAGCCAGCCCCTTAGAGGAAGAGCACCCTGGCCAAACAAATATTGCCTGAGCAGCCCCGTCACTATTCCCCGGATGGGGAACCCCAGGCGATTAGCGATAAACTAATCAATTCTGAAAGAGCGAGAAGGTTAAGACTGAGAAGGTTGACCCCTACAGCTGCACAGGACCATACCTCTAACCGGC
>OY744521.1:101024164-101066664 GCA_963556195.1 Sepiola atlantica | reverse complement strand
TATTATTATTATTATTATCTAACAACACACATAGACGTTGCATTCTTAAAAGTGTTAATTTCTATGAACTAAATTCTAAATATTATAACATGCGTATAGTTGAAGCTTTACACATTACGAAAACGAATGTTAACCTTTGAATAAAATATCTGATATTATTTTTTTCTGTTAGCATAAAATAAAGTTTAAATACGACCAGTTGAAGATAAGTCAAAGAAAATGAATTGGATTTAATTCAAAGTTAATAATAACATAATAATATGAATATACCGTTATTAATAGTAATAAAATAATTATAACATTTACGTAAAAGCATAATAATAAATAGCTTTAATATCTATAATCTAAATGAATAAATGCGAAGTTTTTTTTTCACTTATTCTAACAGTAAGACATCAAAACGGTTCAGACTTACTTAATTCAATGGTACAAAATGTTTTTAAATACATTATATATACTAATCAGCAAACACTAAAACACACCTTATTTTGCACGAAGCAAAATAAGGTGATTAAAGAAGTCGTTCTAGTACAGTCATGTTCTTCTCGACTATAAACTGTTAATGGTTTTGTGTGCAGGTGTATTGCTGTGACAGAAAAAGAAGAGGCGGGAATAAAAACATGTAAAAGATGCAACCATTTTATGGAGCAAAATCAAGTTATAAACTCCCAACATATAATGTTAGATCTAATCTTAGGAGTATATGTTAGATATAAACACATCCACTTATACTACTTCCGCCCATGACATGACCCACCTCGTATTAAACATATATCAGCTGCGTAATATTATAATAGATCGCTAATATTATTAATACTATAGAAATGTTGCGCCACTAAAGAGGTGTCGTCCACGGTGATAGGGTCCATGCTAGACAGCTTACCTAATGCAAGAGTAATTAAAATATTGTAGTCCTGCGTTGCCGCTCATTGTGTCGAACTCGGTATTACGAAAATAAACTGATCTTTTATTGCATCCTTGAGCTCTATCTTTGTTGGCCGGTAGTGAGTAGATGATTAAGGTAGACGTTAGATTCACCTTGTGACTGGTGGAAAAGAGAGCAATCCTAATTTTTGGCTGTTCTTTTATCTTCATTTTTATGCTCTTGTTTCGTTGACTTAATGTTCGAGTTCTCAATCTCACGTCGTTTTCTTGTACGTTTGCTCATGCCCCAGTCTGACAATCTGGCATAAGGCTATTGTCTTTGAGAGCTTTTGATAATGCATGCATTGCATTACAGTATAACAACCCACTTTCACACTTTTATATTAGTAAAAGAACGATTACTTTAATATTTTGATACTATTGAATTGGAGAATAAACCTTAAACATGTAATGGCTTTTATCGTCAGTGATGGCCCCAGCTTTAAATCAATAAGGATTTCGATTCTCTCTACGTAATGACCCCTTACCAAGGCGACCCATGCAATATCTGATAACATCTCTGTTTGCAAACAGCACAGTTTCATATACTTCTGCATCTGATTTGATGTGACAATTGTATTGCTCTCAGTTAAAAATGACATCGAAAAAACTGCACAACCATGTCGCACGCTGCCAGATCGCAAGCAGGAATTTGATCAGTCCCTCATAAGTCGCCTTTGTGTGGGAGGAACTGTGAAGGAAAACTCAAAGTTTTCACAGCATCGGTCGAAACAATTCTACTCTACGGATCAGACTCTTGGACACTAACTGTAGCTCGCTCTAAGAAACATGATGGATCATACACCAAAATGCTACGCGCCGTCTACCACATATTGTGGTGAGACTATGTAACAAACAAAATGTTGTACTTCCACGCATATCTGCAGTTGTTAAACGCCGGCTTTTGGCACTGGAAGTAAATGTATCTTGACAAGAAGAAAACTGTCTGAAAAGTCCTCCTGTGGTCTCAAGAGAGCAAGCGACGTAATGGGAGGCCTCATATTATAATCAAAACTCTTCTAGAGAAGGATACTGGCCTCTCAAGATTGGAGCTTCTGGCCGCAAGGATTGTGCGAGCATCGCAGTGCACGTATTTTGCGTATGTTTCACCGTGAATTGATGCAAATGACTCAAGTCAATTCGAAGTCGATTGATATTACAAACAGAAGTATTATTAGATAATAATAATAAAACAAATGTATATATTCAAACCAATTGCACAGGTAAAGAAAAGTAATATATATATATATATATATATATATATATATATATATATATATATATATACATATAGTACATGTATTAGTTTCTGTAGATGTAAATCCGTTGAAACTCAAGTGTTTATAAAAAGTGCTCAATAACATGTAGAGCTGTTCATAAGTATAACTTTTTATTTATACAAACATTATTGGTTGCATATGTGCATACATGTTTCGGTGGTAGTCTTCGCAGAGAGTGCACCTCTTCAGACTAAAGACTCCAGAGAAGTAGGATGGATTTGGAAAACTTTTCCTTTAAATAAATCCTTTTTGGGGATAGTATATGTTTTATTAATTAGTACCGATACTAATTCACGGAAATGATACTGGCTTCTAAGAGTCGTATGTGCGTTGGTATCATGTGCAAATTTAATAATTGAAGCCTTATGGAAATTAAATTCATAGTTAAAACTTAACATGTGTTACTAGAACATTTTCAGTATCGCTTAGTTTCACGGATCTGTTATGTTAATACAGCTTTTCATTAATGGGGGCGTTGGGTTTCACCAATGTAGAAGCTGTTACAGTAGCTACATGAAATTATCTATTTACCTGCTTGTGTCGCAGGAGTTATTCTGGTGTTTTTGTGTTTATTGTATATGAGAGACTTGGATTGTGTGGCCTTGAAAACATTTAGTTAAGGCAGTGTAAAGATAGATGTTGTGTGAGTTAATGGGTCGGGTGATGGATCTGGAATGTAAGGGAAAAGGCTTTTAGTTTTTGTGTTGTGGAAAATGTGGAGTGCCTTTCTTCTAGCTCTTAAAATAAAGTGTTTAAATATTTTAATGTTTTAAATGAGGATTCCATTATGTAGACATTATCCGACCGATAGCCCCAGGATTTGTAGCCCCAGTATCTGAATTTACTAAATTTGAATTTCAATAAATAGTAACATATCGATCTCTATAATAGCCAAAAGAACAAGTAAACTTTCTCTTATATATATATATATATATATATATATATATATATATATATATATATATATATATATATAAATAGTGGTATGGTGTAGTGGTTACAACCGTGGACTGTGGAGTTGGTGGGTTGGGTTTGAGTTCTGTCGACACTACTGCATCACCTTTATAATACTCTTGCAAAATGTATGAATCCATAAATCCCTCCTCCAGCTGTGGATTAAATAGTAAGGTAGACTAGACTCTCAAGCCGTGGTTGTACAACTGACAAGGCTAGAAAGAAAAATTCCAAAATAACACCAGTCTTTGTCTGCTCACTCGGCATACTTTTCAGTCATCCTAGACTTCTACTTGACACTGGACACAACCAATCCTGGTTCAGAAGTGCAATTGAGGATTGCACAACCTTTACTTCACTCTAAACTCTCCTGCGAGCATCTATTGTCTTTTAAGACTGAATGGAGACATTTTATGATATATATATATATATATATATATATATATATATATATATATATATATATATATATATATATAACATATATATACACATATCCATATACATATATATATATATATATACATATATATACACACACACACACACATATATATATATATATATATATAAGTATACATTTTTATTTATACAAACATTATTGGTTACATATGTGCATACATGTTTTGGTTGCACTTTTCCCAGAAAGTCAACCTCATCCAACCAAGAATTTCAGAGAAATGGATAGATTTGAAGAATTTTCTCTCCTAAATAAATCTTTTAGTATTTTCTATTTCTTATGAATTAGTATCGGATTACCTATTCCACTTGCTGACCTTTTTTGTTAGTGGTTGTCCTTTTTATTACTTTTTATGACGTCTCCCTCACCTTTTCCTTTCCTTATTTTATTGCCCACTTCTTTCTGGGTTTCTTTAAACTCTTTAACCTACCAAGTTTTACAAACTCACTTCAGTATAAATATCTTATCTATATATCAAGAATCACACATATATAAACAAACTCTAATAGATACACAAGTACAAATAAATAAACAGACATTGATATACATACACATCGAAACATGGACACACACATAGATCCACTAACAATCAAGCATATATTCAAGATACATACGTGCTTATAAATATACTCTAGATGTATAAAAAAATTCAATGCACAAAATTTATACGGCTACATAATTAAATACACAAACACACATATATACAACTATATGCACATACACACGCATATCTATACACACACACATATACTGGTGATACCAGATCAGGCTGCCCTGTGGCTCCCTAAGACGAAATTCACCTACATTGACGTTTTTTTTTGTTGTTTTTTTTTGTTTTTTTTTGTTTTTTTTTTTGTTTGTAAAACTTAATTATGTTCTACAAAACCAAAAACAAAAACAACAGCCCCTCTCCCTTTCTCCCACCCCTTTTTTATCTTTATTTTTCCTACCCTACTCCCGGTCCTGGATATGACCTTAAACTACATCCGATGGTGAGATCCGGCTTACGGACTTTGGGGAATGTGGAGCCTCCTCTTAATTACCATTGCTCCCAGGTCCACCCTGACCCGGAGTGGTAGTACCTGTTAGGGTCCCAACTATGGGTTAAATAGAAACAGATATTAAAAGAGGAAAGAAACAAAAAAGAGAAGAAAACAAGACCAGATTCGGCATTAAATAACCCAAAAAGGCTTGATATGCCGTAAAACAAAACTACCAAACCAAAAACCCTGATTAAACATTTGAAGATATAAAGAACTTGAAGCATAAAAACTTTCACTATAATGACCAGATGATGAGAATTAACACTGCTAATTTTTGACACGATCCGATTCCTTTGAAAAACATGACCCCCTCCTCCCCCCTTCGGTATCTGTAGTAAATTTTGTAATTCCCCCTCCCAAGCTAGACTTAAGGATAAGAGATGCTTCAATTTTCCCCTCTTTCTAAATATGTATTAGATGGGTTGTTACCACTTCTCTCTACAATTGAATTGCTGAGTGTGAATTTAACTCTTTTTATTTCAGTTTCAAAAATGTAATCGTTTAGATCGGATGCTTGAAAAAACCACATGGTTTAAATAAATTATTGCATCGATGATTATGTAATTTCGTCTTATTATACTTCATTTTATTCTTGCTCTGTTTATCACATTGAGCTCTCATACCCGGATCTCCTGGAATTATTTCATTATAACACAAATATATATATATATATATATATATATATATATATATATATATATGTGTGTGTGTGTGTGTGTGTGTGTGTGTGTGTATGAGGGATTGTTGACATTTCACCAGAGTCCGGAATTGGAATCAACCCCACTGACGGAGTCTGGGGAATGGTAGACACTAGTTTCCCAATCCCCCCAATCAGCACCAAGACGACATCTTTAGTAAACAAACTACCAGCCATTAAGTCACATCTGACGAATCTCAACTGTACGAGATTAAATAAATTATAATGTAAATAGGTGAGATGTTTGTTTGAGTTTCATCTTTTTAACTTTTATATATACTAGCTAAAACTACCCGCCCTCCAAGCAGCAATTAAACTAGCTTTAGCCTTATCTACAGAAACACAAAGAAACAATGTTCTGTTCACATTTTGGTAATTTGAAGAAAAACAACAAAAAAGCGATTGTCATGGTGTTATTTGATATATTCCAATGTTGAGATTTGATTTTGTATAATTATAAAATGAATTTGTCATGATAAGAGGATTAAACGAAAAATCAGAGTGAATCTCAAGAATAACCAACAGAAAAAAGGGCGAAAAAAAACAAAACAAATAACTGTTATCAAATGCAGTAAAGTTACTTTTCTACCTAGGTGCCTATGTTTTTGTGTTTTATAGTTTTTTTAAGCGTTTGTATTGCATTTTAATAATTCGTAGACATCAGATTGTGTTACAGTTCCATTTTTAAGATGGCGTATGCAGATATCCCCGAAGTTTGTTTTTTGTATTTTAGGGTAAAACACAAGCAAATAGTAAACAGATACCTGTCTCAAATACCTTTAAATTTACTTTCTACATAATTGAAGGGAGAAAATACCAAAAAATCATCAGACTTCGTAGACAGTCGGCGAACGACTGTAAGCCATGTTGTTTTTCAATATAATGTAATATATTTGACCTAACTTTTAAATTTAAATGGAAAAAAACACTTTAAAGTACTTTAAAACACAAAAAATAGCCAGGTAGGTAGAAAAGTAACTTTTATTGCTTTTGGTAACAGGTATGTTTTACTATTTTTTTTGGCACACCCTTTTTCTTCTATTGGTTATTTTTGCAATCGGCAAATGCGAAAAATCAATTGGTCAAAGAGTAATTTAAAATGGTTACTTTGTGTTTTTCGCTTTTATTAATTAAGACAAAAATGTAAAACCAAACTTAATTACGATAAAAAAAAATTCTATTTTTCATTTGTAATTTTAAAAGGTGAAATGAAAGAGGCTATCTTCTTTATTCTTTTTATGGCAGATGTAATAGTTATCTTCATAATCTTAATATTCATCAACATCATCATCATCGTTTTTAATAACAACAAAAACCAAAAGTTATCTTTCGAATTTCAAAATAATTATTTTGAATGTAAAACGTTTTTCATTAAATCGTTCTAATTAATATTACTACTACTAATAATATAATTATATGAAGAAAATTATTACATATATATATATAAGTAAATTGGAGAACAAAAATAGAAATAAATTGTTCAAAACATTATTAGAGAGTGTTTATAAAATAATTATTCAAATGAAGCATTTGGATATGTGTTCTGTTGAGTATATATAATGTGTTTGAAAATTTTTAATGTAAAATTGAATAGACTTATATGTTTTGACATGAATATAGTAGGAATAAATAAAAAAACTTTTGCATTTATATATATATATATATATATATATATCTTTATATTTATATATTTATTTATTTATTTATATGTAGGGTGATTGTGATAAATTTTATAATTTTTTATATTCTTTTATTTCAGAACAATTTCAAGTATTTAATAGTGGTAAAGTGCAGTGGATAGCTATTTCGATATACTATGGGAGGTCTTGAGAGCTAGAGACCATGGACGACTGCCAAATACCGGAATATTGGAAGATAGAGAAATGTTTCGGTTCATTTCTTCATGATATGAAAAGTGTATTGAGCAAAACGGGGTGGGGTTAGAGTTAGGCTTAATTTTATGAACATTATAAAATTACCTAAAGTAGCCATAACTTTTTATTAAAAATTAAGTTACTATCTTTTTGTTAATTGTACTGTCAGTATTTTTTAATGAGTATTCTTACTGTTCTACTCTATTATCAATGTTGTGTGCAAGTCAAAATCAGTAAATTGAACGAGTTATAACGATTTGAAGGGTGCATACATACTTTGGGGACACCCTATCTATCTATCTATCTATCTATCTATCTATATGTGTATACATATGTATATCTATATATATAATTTTGCAGTAAAAATTCATTGACTTAAATAGAATATAAATGTACAATCGAATATCTTAACAATAGTTGATATAGGTAAAGTTGATATAGGTAAAGTTGATATAGGTAAAGTTGATATAGGTAAAGTTGATATAGGTAAAGTTGATATAGGTAAAGTTGATACAGGTAAAGTTGATATAGGTAAAGTAAAAATACAGGCACTAAAATACTCAAAATACTGCAGTTACTCATATCAGTGCTATGATTGAATATTTAGATCAAACAGCGCTATTGTAGAGTAAATATTGTAGAGTAAATATTGTAGAGTAAATAAAATTAGCACATTATTGATATCAGCTCCGATATTTCAAACACAACACATTTATTGTGCATTCATCGCAACCTACTCTCTCTCTCTGTATATATATATATATATATATATATATATATATATATATATATATATATATATATATATATTACTTAATATTGCTTAATATTTTTTTCAAATTTTTAATTTTAGCTTTCCCATTGCCAACTTATCTATCTATGTAATTCCTCTGATGATAAGATTTTAATCTTTGAAATGCCTTGGCTTACGGAAATAATAATAAACATGTTTTTACCGAGCACACCTTGCATTTAACAATCGAAGTTGAAATAAATTTGTCATTCGTACATATTTATCCCTCCTCTTTCATCCAGCTTACAAAATAAAGGAGGTAATACCTGGAAGGATCTCGCCATAAAAGCAGAATGTAATGCCTGTGAATACAGTATCATGGTAACAGAAAAGGTACTACACTACCACCTGCCCCTCCTCACACCTACAAAAAGAAAATAGTCCCTGGAAAGTTGGTCTCATGACAAACCAATAGATACTACATTAACCCTCACTCACAGGAAGATGTAAGACCTGGAGGAATTTTAAAATAGGGGAGGTAATTCCTGGGCGGACAGTCCTATGACAACAGAACCGATACTACACTTACCTATATCTAATAAAAGATAATACCATAATAGATTAATTCAATTTTTTGGGGTGGGGCGTCATTCATTTATAAATGCCGAGTCATAAACGCATTTTCTTTAGTTTCTTTGTCCTTTCCCTAAGATTCAACTTCTCATTTTAATTCTATGAATTTCTGTAAATAAATGTATTGATAAAAAAATATTTTTTCAACAATTTGGATATATTTTAAGTAGGATGCCCGCCAAGAGTAAATGTGGTATTCTTGTGGCTGAGATGATTCTAGTTAAGAGTAAGATAGGCATTTTTATAACTGTTTACCAATAATGACCAACGACTTCCCTTTTTTCACACACTTTTAATCGCCTTGTGCCTAATTCGTTCATAATTAAAATTTTTATATTTTGTGCAAATAAATAATTCAAAGTGTAGTATCTGTGTTCGGCATCTCATTTACTCTGTTATCATCGATGAAACTATTGCTTCAAACAATGATATACAAAACAATAACATTATAATACGGCGTCGTTAACAGTAAAAAGAGAAAGAAAGAGAGAGAGAGAGAAGGAGAGAGATGAGATTAGTTTATTTTCCTAAGTAAAACATACCCCGCATTTTAAAAAAAAACTTTACACGGGTATTTCTTTTTTAGTCAGATGTAATTCACACATTTGTTTATTTTTGTTGTGTTTTCGTTGTAGTTGTTGGGGTTTGGGTTTTTGGCGGGGCGAGGGGTAAGTTTAACTTCGATCAGTTGTTTTCGATTCGTACAGTAAGATTTACTTCGCGTGTTACAACAGTAGGACATCAATTGTTATTGATAAAAATAAATTACTATTCCCCCAGGCAATACCAGGTAACCCTGCTAGTTTAAACTATTAAACTTTTCAAACATTTTGGTTATTTTAAAACATTTATTTACCTTTTAAATGTGACCTAAAGAAAAGAAAAGATAGAAGAAACAAATTTGTCTTTTCACTGGCAATTTACAAAAATCTAGTCGGTCGCTTTTTTTAAGGCGACCGATATTTGAAACATTTGAAAGACATCAGAAAAAATTTGAACACAAATACTAAATACTTGTTCAGAAAATAAAACAATATTGCGAACTTTGTTATATTAAGATTTAAAAATCATTGACTTAACAAACAATACCAAATAATAGTTCATTAATGAAATTAACTTTTACAAAACCAGTATGCAAATTAGTTAACCTTGCGAATCTGATATCACATATATATATATTAATGGTATATAAAAAAGATGATGCACTAATTAAAAAAGTTGAATTAATTGGAAATAGACCGTTTTTAGTTTAACGTTCGTGCGAGAAATGAGCCCAACTTTTGCATTTATTCATTTATATATATATATATATATATATATATATATATATATATATATATATATATATATATATATATATATATATATATATCTTATTTCAGACCCAAGACACATTTACTTACGACGTGTGCCACCCCCCATAAATAAGGAAGAAAATATTCAGATGTATAAAAAGTGCAAACTACTTACACGTAATCCAATGTGTTAAGTTCGCGTGATCTACCTTCCTAGAAACGCAAACGAACGGTGGTGATTCCAAATTGAAACATTCTTTTAAGACAGCCTAAATAGGTGTTGTTACGTACCTGGAAAATACAAATTAAAGATACTATTTAGCTTACAAATTGTCACAAGGTGCCAAAAATGGTAATAATAGCTGAAAGTAACTAAATAAATAAAACAAAATTAAATAGATTGATATAATTAAAAGTATTAAACATATCATTATAAGAATACTACTTAACCTTTATTAAATAATTTAAAAATAAAATAAAACAAATACAATAAACAACAATATTTTACTCGTTTTAAATAAAAAATAATTATAAAAAATAATACTATATTAATATAAAATAATACACTAATTAAAAAGTATAATATTACTAGCATAAGAATATAAATTAATAAAGAAATAAAATATTTTATATATTCTACTGAACCTCTATTTTTTTGCGAATCTACTCTCCTTTTAGGAGCAGCCATCTTGGTACTTTTCATTTCTGTATGAGGAAAGAAGTTTTTTTTTTTGAGAAAAGGTGTTTTTTTCCTAAAATATCAAAATATATTCCACCATCACAGATTTGATTAACAGTAACTGAAAGATTTGCTAAAAGAGTATGTAAAAGATTATTGAAAAAATAAAAAAAAGTTGGTGCTTATGTATCGTAGGGCCGAAAAAAACATTTATCTTTTATTTTGAAGATTCAAATAAGGGGGAGATTACTCAAAGATTTTAACCATGGTATGGATTTTAACATTCTGAACTTACAAGATATTTTATATTTAACCAGAGATAGGACACTTCATTGAGAACTATTTTCGAACAAATTGCTAAATTTTACCCAGTGTAAAACTTTTCTTTATTTCAAAAACTTTATTTCCCTTGTTTCATGTTTTTTCCTTCCAGTTACGTATTTTTTAATTTTTTCTTCTTCTTTGATAATTAATTTATTTTAATAAATTATTTTATTTTTCATTGGTGCCGAATATCATAAAGCGTTGCGATTGTTTTATTCCTAAAGTACCATTTTACGTATACATTGTTTTACCTTTATTTTACATTAATTACAATAGTAAAATCTATTTAAAGATAAACCGTGGTTTAAAACTTTGAGTTACCTCCCCTTTATTTAACTCTTAAAAATTAAAGATGAAATATTTTTTTCCGGACCTACGATACATTAGCACCAAAAAGTTATCTGAAGAAAAATACTACATATATTGTATAATATAATTATTTGTTTTTGTTCCTCTTCTTTTTCACAATTCCAGTCTGTTCCACATTGCTTACATTCCTATCAAAAACCGATGTACTTATAAGTTGTTTAGATTTTTCTAGTATTGCGTCACCAGTTATCAAGGCCAAGAGTCACTTGAGGATAAGGGTTAATGAGACAGAATAATTACTAGCCGAAAGATGAAGAACACTATGGGAGTACTGACATTGATCAATTGTATCAAATGTGTTTGATTACTTATGAGGCGGTCCACTACAAGAATTCTAATACGTTTAAATGTATATTCATTTCTTTTTTACGCTGTTCAGTGATAGTTTTTCTTCGATTTCAAATGCTATAACCTGTCCCCATCAGTCGCTAACCAGAAACAGCTATCCGTTACATTTTAAACACTTCAAATAGTTCTGCAATTAAAGACGATGAAAATAATCAAATGTGTCTTGAAAACCTTGTATTAATGATAGTTCCTGATCAATATATGATCAAGTAGCTGTCTGTTATCTTTTAGGACACTGAATTCTTGGCCTTTTCGGAATTGCACTCGGGCACTGACGATTAGCAACTGAATCCTGAATACTGTGAGGGTAATCCGGATTCGTTATCCCATCATTTGATTTACGTACTTCAATAAGAAGATTACGTTGCTTGGACCCGCGTGCCTTATGAATGCGTACTCTTCATAGGCTGTTGAAATGTCTACCACAATCACAATTGGTGGTCAGGGTCAGATCCAGGTTGTTAATCCTTAAATCAGAAAAATGGGTGATAGATCCCCACCTCCCCGCTACAGTCACCCCGATGGCATTCTTTTCTTTAATTCTTGTCACGTTTGAGATTTTGTTTTTGTCCTTGCAGAATGTAACCCGAAATTTCCTAGGAGTCAACTCGTCTTTCCGGGGAGTCATCATCTTCCTTTTCAGAGAATCTTGTTTGCATCAAACCGATATTATTTTTTTTTACACTGCGTAACCATATATACGTTTGCATCAAAAGGAATTTCCTTTTTTTCTTTCATTTACATTCAGTAAATATACGATGTCGATTTTGGCTTGTGTATTATAGCAAGACATTTTGCATGTAATTTTGGTTTAGGAAACATTCTTCCCGGCGTCATGATCCTTCTACCCTATTATTTTAACCGTTGACGTGCGAGAAGGAAAGATGTGTTACAATAATCTGTTTGTTTGGCGTTCAATGTTGACAGTAAGAACCATCTCACATTGCTGTTTATATAGCTAGTCGGGTCGCCTATGATTGGTGCTTTTGTGACGAAATCACAGTAACAAATATTGCACAATCTCTATATTGATAAAAGTGTGTGTCAACATATTGTGTGTCTCTGTGTGTTCTCGTGACTATGTGACTTACGCATTATTATCTTTTATTTACTATTTATCTATTATTTATTGAAATAATAAAAAATGCAATAGCGAAAAGTACTAAAGCGAACATTAAAAAAAAATACTGTCTAAAAATAATTTAATGTAGCGACGTGAAGCGAGGTAAAATGGTCACTGCTACATAACAACGAGAGAGAGGTAGAGAGATAGAGAGAGATAGAGGGGGAGGGGGAAGAATTGCTTACTTAGTATTCACTCTCTTCTCTCCTCGCAGTTCATGATTCTTTTTACAAGTCCTCCTCCCTGCATCCATCACGTAATCAGACATCCTGTCTCTATCGGCCTGCTGGTTGATTTGATATTTGTGGCTCTTAGCTTCTCATTTTTTAAAATAAATTTAAAGTAAAAACGAAAATAGATATGCGATTTAAAAAGAAAAGCAAAACAAAAATACAAGTTTTAAAAAACTCCCAGCAAACGCCGGTAAAATAAGATTTTGTTTGTCATTGGACAAGAAATATACAATGGGTATTTCGGTATTTTTTTTGTTACATCTAGGCTGGTGTACAAGCTAATAGCCCCTCCCTCTTGGAAAGGGCGCAAAAAAAATTTCCAACTCAACAGGCCCCGCACTGTCTGCAAAGCTCTATACCCTATCGCATATCCACAGTTTTGCATCCCTGTGCTTGTTTAATAAGTACTTTCACAGAATGTGCCCCGATCAACTTACTTGACTTGTACCCCCTCCAACGAAAATAACCTCGGCCCACCCTAGCAGCAAAATCCCACCCCTTCACTGTAGATCCCTCTAGATACCGGAAAATTTTCTCCTCTGATAACTTCTTTCCTTGGACCGTTTCTATGTTTCCCCGAACGTACCAATATGCCGAAATTGAAATGTAATATAAACAAACATCTAGCTGCTCAACTCCCCAACCAGGCTTCTCCTATTAATCTATCTTATATCACAGTAGCCCTTACGCTTCAGTGCAATATTTCTTACTGAACAAAAATAAAAAACAACAACTAATTATTAGATTAAATATTTTTCAAAATTAAAGATGTATTTGGAGAATTAAAATATGTACAGGTTAAGGCTAATTTCGATAAGGAAATATTTTTAATGAGTTTTACTTGTTAAATTCAAGGTGCCTATTGTGTCATGGCGGCCAAATCTGAAGTCGGATATTTCGACCGGTGTTAGCGCAAAAAAATTACCAAATTTTTTTTTTGCAAATAATAATTTATTTTCAATAAATTGTTTAATTACTAACAAATAATAAAATCAAACTTTTGTACAAATATTTTATTTTCAACATTCATGAAAATACGTAATACCAATATTTTTTTATCTGTGAATGTAAAGGATATGAAAGTAAAAAAAGAGCTTATACAAAAAATTAAAAACAGAAATAATAAAATAAAGTGAGAATGATCACCTAACTGGCGTCAGAATCACTGATGCGCACATGCATAACGCATACAAATGCACGCTCAATTGACTACGGCGCTCACAGCACTCTTCGTTGCCTTGACGTAATCTAATGAGGAATGATCTGCTCTGTTCCTTACGCCCCATTTCTCACAGAAGAGATGCTACTAGTCTCTATCTACTCTATCGTTATCTATATGGAAGGTGCTTGAGTGAGCTGTAATCTCCGATTTCTCCTTGTAAAACATTCACAGCAAGAACTCGTCTGTGTACCACAACGGAAAATAACTTTCTTTTCTTCCTCTGTGTGCATAGCGTCAGGCAGAATTTTGATTAGTGGTGACCCAATTAAAAGAAATTATACAATAATACGTAGTATGAAGATTTACCATCTCTACATGTAGATTATATGAAAGCAAAAGAGAATTTATATAAGAAATTTAAAGCTAGAAATTAGTTTGATCGTGTGAGAAACGATAAAATCAGGTGAGAATAGTCATCCACTTGTTAAGTCAGACTCACGCATGCTCAAAGGCAAAACACCTACAAATACACATTCAACTGATTATTTAGTACATGAAGGACGGAAACATCTTTGCAATAAGGAAAAAGCGATTCAGAGAGAAATCGATGTCCTGCATGATAGCATGAAGATCCAAGTCATTAAAAATAGTCATGTGTAAATACTTTGCGGTTAGTAAGTGAATAAATCCGTAGCAAATCAAATGCCGATTCTTCGAATCGATCAGCAGATTTGGTGGGATTATTGTTGTTTTTGTAGCATTACCTCCCCTTTTCTGCACATTTACAAATACATTCACCAGATGGTGTTTCAGACCCGAATTATCTCTCCTTTCGCGATGGTGTGTGGCGCTCCAATCAGCATATAAAAACAGACTCACAAGAAAATGCCATCTCTTTCTCCCGGTCTCGCATCTGATGAACACACTCACCAGCACACGTGCGCTACACACACGCATTTCACGGTATGTAAGACATTTCCCTCAACTTCCACACAACCGTACACATCCTTTTCAGACTTTATTGTAAACATTTTTATGGATACAATCTCTCTGTCGGGTTAGCGAGGAATAAATGTTTTTTTGTGCATACATTATAGTTTCCGTGTTGTTTCTTTAACGTCGGCTAATTCTTTCATTTTGTTGTCAATGTTGAGAATAAGGTCCTGTATTCTGGCAATGTGGTCATTTTTTGTCAGTATTATTTATTAGGGGTGGACAGGATTATTGTAGCAATATTTGAACGTGGCTGACTTTAAATGACGTAGAAATGGAATTTTCCACGTAAAGTTAGATTGTAGAAAATGATAGTAAAAAGGTTATAAATTGAAATTTAAAACACAAATGTCTTGAAAACTTTGAATGCTAGTCGTCTTCACCTTGACCTTCTGGCTACACTTCATCTATTCTGTCCTCGCTCAGTGAAGCAGAAGTTCTTCTAGACTTAGATAATTTTAATTTTTGTCCCAATCCAGATTGCCTCTTTTTGGGGAGCTGGATTTTCCCTACATTAAAAACCGACCGTGTGTCTAACTCTTCCCTCGTGATGAGACAAGTAAATAATAAGGACGAGCTTTCTTAAAACATTTTATTTCATTTTTATTTTCAGGCTGCTATCCATTTGTAAAGGTGGTCTCCGAGTTTCGACTATGATGATAAGTAGACGTAGTTCGTCCTAGAAATTAACGATGATACAGTAATTTAAGTATAATAAAAACTCTATATTAAAAAGAAGTCAAATTAATACTTTATATTAACATTCATTTATTAATTAATAAATATTGATGAATTCATTAAGATTGGATAATTCTCTGATTTTTTTGTGGATTTCTTTCAATCGATTTTTTGGTTAAAAAACAAATAATTTCACTTTCATTGCTCATCCCTAGTGTACACGCCCGTGTCAGTGAAAGAGCGAAACATAGAGTGAGGGAGAAAGTGTGTGTGCGAGAGTGTGATATAAAGAAAGTGTGTGTGTATGAGAGAGAGAGAGAGAGAGTCTATGAGAAAGAGAGAGAGAGAGAAGGGGGGATAGTGTCTGATAAAGATAAAGAGATAGAGATAATGTGATACAGATTTATAGTGAGTGTGTCTGTATGCTTGGGGCTGAAAAGGAGTATAAAAACATCACCCCGATCAAGTGACTAAATATTTCCCATAAAATCTCTCGTGCGATTCTTGCATTGAAATCGCAGAGGGCGGTGTTGTTTATATTCATTTGCATCGAATCAATTTGTCGGTGGCGACTTGAAAGGCAGATATGGATTTTGTGTGCATGAAATCAGAAAAGATATCGATCAGCAGAGTTTTTCGCATTATTGATACTTTCACACTGAACAAACCTGGAACCTCTCCCAATTATTCGAAGCCAAAAACATTTAAACAAACATAAAAAAAACATTTCTATAACGTGACCTTGTTTTATTTATAACAGATTTTTAAAATAGCAGATTATATGAAACAACGAATATACCATTTGGCATATATATATATATATATATATATATATATATATATATATATATATATATATATATATATAAACAGGACGTCAAACACAATAACCCCACTAACGCACTAGTCATATACATGAATACTTTTAACCACAATTTCGATTTCACAAACTACATCCTCTTCAAGACTGAACCCTCTTTTCTACAAAGCAAATGCAGCAAAATGCCCTCATCCTTCTCTCATCACATTCTGAATCAATCTTAGGTTTTGCTCTGTTTAAACACACATCTTGCAAAAGTCATTCCTAAACAATGTAATATACTAATCATTACACTATACTCACCGACCTCGGCTAACACCGCTCATTTTTACAATTATTACCTGTTTTTCTTTCTACTTTTTCCTTGTAACGGTCTTTTCTCTTTTCCTACATGCAGCGTTTTGTCTAAACCGCTACATATACACCAGCATCATGTTTCGCGATTCTGTTTCCAATGTTTTCTGTTTTTTTCAATAAGTTTCAAATAATTATTTCTGAAGACGTTCGTGAATCCTAACGAAACCAGTCAATCTCTGTTTTTTAAAGAAATTGTTAAATTCATTTGTCTTTCACCCCTATATATATATATATATATATATATATATATATATATATATATATATATATATATATATAACAGTAATAAGTAATTAACAATTTATTGAAGTTTCACGATAGATCCTATCATCAGAAGCGTCTGTATATATTTGAATGCAATTTAAAACTAGCCCTGTATCGGATTCTAACGTTATTTTAAAATTTATTTTGCATGACGTCAGCGCACGACGTCATCTTTTCATTATTATGTTTTTAAATATGCGGCTTGTTTTTCTATTTAAATTATTAATAATATGTATTTTTGTTTTAAATGTGAAATGTTACGGATAAAAGTTTATACTTATTTGTGTTTAAAAGTGACGTTGGTTAAGTGGATGTCGACACGGACTGAAGACCTGGGTGTTCCAAGTTCGAATCCAGTCGGTTTCACAGTACCACGTTCACTTAGGGATGATGGTCATTCCCGTAAGTACCTGATGTCCTTCCAGAAAGATTTCTAACTAGAAAAACATCGGGGAAACTAACACCAGAATCATCTGATTCACACGAAAGAAGTGCATATTTAATTTAAACTATTAGAGTTTCATGAAGCCTGGTACTATCAACCCAGATGTGGTTTGCTTTTGACCTTCAGGGTCTGTCTTTTTCTGGTACCGGGGATACGTTCACTTATTAAGATAAAATAATTATTTGCTAGTTAAATTTTATCTTCTATTTTAATTAAACTTGCTACCAGCATGAATAAGATATTTACTGTCTTACTGATTGTTTTGTCTGTATTGCTACTTAAGATATCACTATCATTGTTGGTGAATGTTTTATTTTAAGGGTCTATCATTGATCTTGCCTTAACTTAGGGTTCCATAATTATGCAATCTATATTGGACGCTTAAACTAAATATCCAAAAGCGTATTAAAAGTATAACTTTATTTCTTATTTGCAAGTTTTTCAACGTAGTTACACAATATTAACTATCTATGTGTGTAATTTTACCATATAGTTTATCCTTTAGTTAATCGTGTGGTTTTCTTTTCTACCACTTCTGACGAAGTTGGACGGGTTTTAACCGGGCTTTCTACTTTATTTTTTTTACCAATTGCTCTACTACTACTATAAACTTTAGTACACTTATAACCTTTTTCTCATTGAAAGATCATATATGTAGATGATATTTCCTTTTAGCAACTTTCATGGCATCGATTTTCTTTAACTTTGAACCCTTATATATATATTTAAACTATGTTTCATTGTGTCTGCTATAATTTGAACAATGCTTACATCAACTCCTGCCTCTCTTTCTAACTTGCTGTGTAAATGAGGATGTTGGTATGCGATTCCATTGATACTGTATACATGCCTTTAATTTAGTGTCTATACCAGGTTCTGACGATGATATCAAATACTAATAATACAAATGCATGGTCTCTGAAACGATCGTATACTATTCTATTGTTTGTTGATTTCCTGATAAACAAATTGACCATGCAAAGGTGGTTAAATATTTTTATGGTATATACAGGGTGGGCCAAAATAAGGGTCCTATCTTTAAATTTGAATAACTTGAATTTGAATAACTTCCACAAAATAAAAGTTAAACTCACCAAACTTTATGTGTGTGTAGACTGACCCTTCCGAGATTTTTTGAAATAAACAAAACAAATTTTAGCCGAAAAACACTTCTTAAAACCTACAAAAACTAAAGTATTGTTTTTTACACTGTTTTGAGTTTTTTAAGCAAAAATAATGTTTTCTAAATGAGGGTACGTTCCTTAGGGCTAATACGGCTCATGCTTGCTTCGGAAGGGGTCCTTTACTTATTCTAAAAAAAAAAAATTAAAAAAATCAATAAATAAAAAAGTTATGAATTTTTAAAAATAGGACCCTTATTTTTGCCCACCCTATATATATATATATATATATATATATATATATATATATATATTAAATTATATTTTAATATTTTACCTACATACGACGTCGTTTCGAGCTTTCGGCTCTCCTCAGTGTAGGGAAATGGCAATCTCAGACGGTCACGGGGCACGAATCCAGTTTACGGAGACACATTGATTCTGTAAGCGGTCACCTAATCTCCTTTGGCCATGGGCGGTTGTCACGTGATAATGGAGAAATTAATTTATGTTTACGCTGAGTATCGCACTGAACCATCATGTGAATGTCTATGTTTTAATCTCTCTAAAAGAGCTCGACTTTAATTTTTGTTAAAGGGGCCTATATATATATATATATATATATATATATATATATATATATATATATATATATATATATATATTTGAATAAGAGCTAAAATAAGCAAAAGTATTATTAGATAGTTTCCTGTAAATCCAGACTCATCAAAGAAAACATTTTCTTCTCATTGAGGTGGAATCCTGTTTTTTTTTTTTAATAGATAAAACACTTTTGCTTCAATTATTTTTTGAAAATTATATAAATTATTTTAGTTTGAGCAATTTTTGTGAAAGGAGCCAAAATCCCTCCGAGAAGAAAATATGACGATTATATCGAAAGTCTGACAAAAATTGAAGCGTTATATTTTTAAGAAGAAAGAACTCATGTAAAGTCATCACACCGCAAAAATATAATGTTATAATTCTGTTAGGCATTCACTCGTCAGCGGATATATTGTGAGAAATTGGGGAGGATTTAAATAGTTATCCTTGTACAGAATAATCACCTACTGAATGCCTAACAGAAGTATAACATTTTAAAATCGTAGAGTAAGAAGTAAAGAAAAAAGATGATAAAATCCGTCGGTTGAAAAAAGGGAAGAAATTATTAAAGAAAATAACATCGTTTCTGCGATTGCCTGTTTACCTGTATAATTGATTGACCATTTACCTATATAATTGATTGACTATTTACCTATATAATTTATTGACTATTTACCTATATAATTTATTGACTATTTACCTATATAATTTATTGACTATTTACCTATATAATTGATTGACTATTTACCTGTATAATTGATTGACCATTTGCTTATATAATTGATTGACCATTTGCTTATATAATTGATTGACCATTTACCTATATAATTGATTGACCATTTACCTATATAATTGATTGACCATTTATCTATATAATTGATTGACTATTTACCTATATAATTGATTGACTATTTACCTATATAATTTATTGACTATTGATCTATATAATTGATTGACTATTTACCTGTATAATTAAATTACTATTTACCTATATAATTGATTGACTATATACCTGTATAATTGAATCACTACTTACCTGTATAATTGATTGACTATTTACCTGTATAATTGATTGACTATTTATCTATATAATTAACTGACTATTCACCTATATAATTGATTGACTATTTACCAGTATAATTGAATGACTATTTACCTGTATAATTGATTGACTATTTACCTATATAATTGATTGACTATTTACCTATATAATTGATTGACTATTTACCTATATAATTACTTAACCATTTACCTATACAATTCATTAACCATTTACCTATATGATTGATTGACTATTTACCTATATAATTGATCGACTATTTACCTGTATAGTTGAATGACTACTTATCTATATATAATTAATTGACTATTTACCTATATAATTGATTGACTATTTACCTATATAAGGATGCAACTAAAATTTATTTTTTTGTCGGCTATGAAGGAAAAAAAGGATAAATAAGTAAAATGAAGTGAACAATTTTGATGTTAACAGTTCTGTCTTTTTTGGTGGGGGTTGTATGTGATAAAGAAAATCACTTAAATAGCCGTTATAACACATATTGAATCTACTTTGAAAAAAATGTATTTCAAAAATAGGCAGAAACAATTGCATGAATAAAATGCTTTTTAAAAAAATTCGAAATATTAAATTATTATATTTTTAGCTCTAGTAAATGTATACACTCTTAAGCTATTAACCCAAAATTTGTGTTAATTTAAAGAATTTAAAGTACATACATACATACATGCATACATACATGTATATATATATATATATATATATATATATATATATATATATATATATATATATATATAATTTATGGAAGGCTATATTCTGGGTTATAAGAGGAAAAACAAAATATTGAATGGCATAATTTATCTTACTTGCTTCTAGATTTTTCCTCGGTCAGTAGTATCGTATGTGTTATGCCGGAATATTAGAATATTTCGAGGATATCACCCCTTTCTCAAGTGTTTCTATTTCTGATTCTGCATCTATTTCTAATTCTCTATAAATTATCTAGATATTACGCACAATGCTTCCAGCAAACTAGATCACATTTATATATATATATATATGTGTGTGTGTGTGTGTGTGTGTGTGTGTGTGCGCGCGCGCATATAAACACGAACTTAGGAAATGCGTATTCTAAACGTAAACATTCCACTTTAAATTGATATACGTATAGTGGCCCTCACACATGCACATTTCATATAAATATATATATACATATATATATATATATATATATATATATATATATATATATATATATATATATATATTAATAATATCAAATTATTTTATATGAGTGAATATATATATATATATATATATATATATATATATATATATATATATATATATATATATATATATATATATATATGCGTGCACGTGTACCTGTGGGGTGAACGTAATCTTTCTTGACGGTTTACGCTGCATTTTATTTGCCCACACGACAGAAAAGAAATCTCGACCCTTCCTTGCCAATCTTAGCCACCTCTCCCCCCATTTGTTCCCAAAGAGAAACCTGTTATTAAAGAAATCATGGGTGGTGAGGTCCGCTTGCCACAAACGCGGGGTTCACGCTAAGCGCTTCTGACGTTGCATTCAATTCCGGTCCTGTCTTGTGCAATCAGACGCGGAACTTCATCATTGGTCAAAGGATCAGCCCACAAAAGCCGCATCGATGTACTCTTCTCTCGCGCAGTCACGTTTCTCCAAGTTCCACCGGGTCGATGCTCCGACGGTTGGATGAATGTGCAGGGCCAGACCGTGTGTGTGATAGGTGTGTGTGTAGTGTGGGGTGGTGTGGTGTGTGGTTGCTAGTAGCGAAAAGAAGAACGGATGACAGTCTCAAAGAGGTTTTAATTATATCCTCGCACCGGGCCCTTGTTCGAGGCGATTGATAAATCCTTCTCTCTTGAAGATAAAGAGTATCAAGTGTGTGTGGGTCGGGTGCAGAGAAGAGAAAGGTGGTGGATTTTAAAGTTTGAGTCCAGGAAGAAGCTGGTTTAATGTTACCGTTCAATGGGGCTGGCAGGAGAGATAATAGAATAATTGACGATCCAGTAAAAGCAATTATTTAAACCGGACAAGCGACGCACGTAATACAGACGCAGCCGTGCACGGGCATGCACATACAAGTCCGATGATGAACACTTTCGTTCGAAAATCTATACTATATTAGACGACCCGCGATCCGTTGGGTAAACGTTCGTACATTGTACAGTAGATTATACATTTAGTATACAAATAAGACACAGCTGAAAAAATAACATTATTTTTTCTTTTTTTTACCAAGCGCGGCTCATAAAAGAAAATAAACGAAATTTAGAAAATAAAAAGTCATGTAATTTTTCTACAGTACATCCGCAGGCTAAAGACTTTTATATGCCAAAAACCCAACAGTTCAGTAGAGCCGGTCGGTTTTAGGTAAATAAAATTTAACGTAGTCACAAAGGTCAGTCAGCCACGAGCAGCAGTCACAGAGAATCCGGTCAAAAAAGAGGACGCAACATGTACTTCTTTAGCAACTTGCTGGTGTAAGAGAAGAAACTCCTATTAATTTCTTACATAAGTTCCACACATACTCAATACATGCTCTCACACTGACAAAAGAATTTCTACATTGATTCATACTTTTTCACTACTATAAACGAAGGAAAACAAATTAGCATTTCAAACTTTCAAACACAAATAAACAATTCACTCATACAAATAACTTTCATAACTTGTAAGGTTGTAAATCTACAACTATCTTGAGTTTCATTATCCGTGTTTTATCCTTCTATTTTATTATTAACTAACTGTCCTTACCCGGCGTTTCCCGAGAGTAAGATTATTTTCATAACACATGAGAAATAACAAAGCAATTAAAAGAAAAAACACGAAGTAATTAATTAAAATGGCTGACTTATTTGCTAAGAAACAAAAAAGCATCCTAGTGGATAAAATTTAATGAGTAAATTATCTTTTGTAAATAAATTATCTGTTTTGATTCGGATGGTTATTTCACGATATTCATCATATTTCTAAGAGTCCGTCGTTAATTTAATTTTATCATTAAAGTAAATTGTTTAAATAGATTATTTACTTAAAAGGATTTTTATTTCATGATGTAATTAATTAAAATGGCTGACTTTTATGTCCCCTTACGAATATTAAAATCAAGATATAATCATACGAAACCTTATGTCTAGAATCCTTATTCTACTTTTGAGCAAAATCCATCACATCATTTTGCTTCTAGAAAATGTCTAAACTTGAAGGCTTGGTCTTGAAATGAAACTTTAAGGGGGTTCGAGATGAAACTGAAATTCAGGGGCTCTTGCTTGATTGATGTCCAATTACTATAGATAAAACTCAATGCAAATCTGATAAATAAGAATTTTCAAATGGGAGGTTATGCCTATATTATACTCCCTAAAATCATCTAAAATACTCCATAGAATCTGGAATTTGAGGACTATTTAATCATTGATGTCAAACGCTTATTGTAATAATTTCACAAAAATCGAAAGTATCTGAATTTTAACGAAAGGATTTTAATCGTTTTATAAGCGTTTAGATAAAGCTAGATTAAAGTAGATATAGCTCATATTATGGTTCTTTATGCCTAGAAGCTGTGTTCCGAAATTCATAATGATCAGTTAATTAGTTTAGGAATGAATCGTGTACATACAAATATATAAATATATAAACTCACTAAATTGATATATATATATATATATATATATATATATATATATATATATATATATATATATATATATATGCAAACATTGTTAAAAATAACAGAATCCATCTGTTTAATTATACATTTTTAACATTCTTTTCCATTTTTCTGATGGTCTTTTTTGTATTAAAATTAAAAAATTAAAATAAATGTTCCATAGGTTTTACGAACGTTTTCGATTCTTCGTCGAATCATCCTCAGGTGTCAAAAGCAAATGAACAAAAAAGCTGGAGAAAGAAGATAATCTTTTAAAAGACGGCGGAGGAACGTGGATATAATGTTTTTCGCATTGCTCCAGGAAAGTCGTTGACGATTTAAATTCAGCAACGCTGAATAGCATCGCAGTACACAATCGAATTACGTTAAGCATTTTAAAATGTTATCACTGGTTTCATATGTGATGTTATTAATTTTAGGTTGCTGTGTTTTTTATGTAGATAACTACTGGTATTTAAAATTTTTTAAAATTGGTTTCAGAATGTATAATTTTAGTGTTAATAACTAGAATTTGTCTTAAATAATAGGGAGAGCAGTTATGTTTTTGTAGATCTTGGTAAATTGTACTAGAGTTTACAAGATGCATGGTGAGGCGGCGGGATAGGGTAGTGCTTCAAAAACCAATATATATATATATATATATATATATATATATATATATATATATATATATATATATATATATATATAAATGTAAGTTAGTAATCCGAGGCAGGAGCAATGTGATTTAAGTACCTAAATCACATTGCTCCTGCCTCGGATTACTAACTTACATTTATATTTACCAGCGATGCTTCAAGCAAACTACAACTTCCTTTATATATATATATATATATATATATATATATATATATATATATATATATATATATATATATATATATATATATAAATAACTAAATAAATTGCCCTTTTGCGGAATATACCTTGCATTGAGCAACTGAATTGAAAAAAGATCTGCCTTTCGCTTTTCTAATTCCTTTTCATCCTTCTACCTCTACCTCTCTCTCTCTCTTTCTCTCTCTCTCTATCATATATATATATATATATATATATATATATATATATATATATATATATATATATATATATTCACAGAGCCGGAATTGAAACTAAACCGTCGAGCTGACAGTCGGCGCCTCTAAAGCTGATGGTGAATAATTGATTTGAAGATGAATTAAAGTGAAAATCAAGGTTTATAATCCCTTGTGGTTTTTGTTTTGTGAAAGAAGATTAGAAACCGTTATGAGAAAGAAAAACTCCCAAGAGATTGACTCACATAAGAATCGAATATCAGATAAGATGAACGCTATTAGTTAAATCGAGTTTCATTGGGAGATACAAATTAATAAATCAATCAACCAGTCGATGAAAGACACAATTAAGACACAGATTTGTCAGTATCCGATATAGATTCGATAATCTGCTAGTAAAACTGCTAAGATCTGTCTATTTTAGGAAAAAAGGAAATACCGATTTGGATATATTTTTTATCTATTTTTTGTAAAAGCGGATTGATCTTCCTCGTTCTTTAAGTTTAAACTTGTTATCAACACATTTTTCTTTTTTATTTTACTGTGTTATACATTTTGGTCATGCTAATATCAGTTGATTGTATTTCAAAGGACCGCACGTACCTGTTAGTCCGTCATGTGACTGGAAACATTACGTGGATAAGGGAGGAAAGGGGACAATAATTTAAACTTAATATTGCGCATATTCGTTAAGCAACATGATGTGGAATAAGTACATCGAATATGCTGCCAAGTCTGCTGTAAAGATAGGCTCCCTCTACTGGGCTAGAACACTTCTCACAGCTGCCAATATCCTATGTGTCTAGAAAGCCACCATTTTCTCGTGCATGTTGCACTGTTGCAACATCTGATCTCGTGCACTAATCACTCGTTTCTCTCTCCTGAACAGGGTTACAAAAGTTTTAATCTAATAGGTCCCGCACTGTCTGGTAAGCTCCAATCCCTGTCACATCGCCGCAGTGTTGCATCACTGTGCTTGTTTTATAAGTACTTCCACGGAATGTGCTCGGACGAACTTACTATACTTGGTTCCACTGAACGTAAATACCCCAGACCCACCAGACTAGCAGCACAATTCCACCCCTTCACTGTAGACGCCACTACTGCCGGAAGATTTTCTACTCTAATAACTTCTTTCTTCGAACCACTCCCCTTTGGAATTACCTTCCTGTTCCATGTTTCCCCGACAATAACAACATGCATATATTGAAATATAACGTGAACAGGCATCCTTCCCCCTATAAATCAGACCCCTATTACTGTAGCCCTCACTCTTCAGTGACAATATGCCTTGTAAAACAGAGGTAAACGAAAGCTTCATGAAACAAATAAGCATCAACGAGAGTTGGAGAAATGTTTAAGTTTTTATTGTTTATCTATACTTATTAAACTCACCCTTGCTGGTTGATTTTCAGCATTCCAGGGGCTTGCTTATTGTGTGACTGTTGACGTTGCTGATACAAAGGAATGGCCACGAGGCGTCGAAATGTCAGCGCATGCCTGTGTCACATCCTACCCTTCTACTTCCTGTTCCGCTACGGCTCATTCGATTGAAAATGAGGTGTTCGTATTCTAATGTACACAGACATGCTAGAGGTACATAGATAACCTACAAAAATAATTCAGAGATGTTAAAACTGTATGCTTCCTTCGTCGATCTCCGGCACTTGGAACCGTAAAATCACGAGTGAAAGTTTGAAACATCGATATTTTACACAAATTCACATTTTTCTTTTCTGTTTCAGATATAAAAATATATATCATATATCATTTGTTAATTATGGCATGGACCAAATAAGCATTATGATTCTGTTTCAGAGGAGCCTTACTATAGGGTTAACTAAAGATGGACATAATTAATAGTCAAATTGCCGCAAACCTCAGGATTCGATTTTCCACTTTTAACGGAGTGATTATCCAATTCACCAGGGACGAAAAAAATCAATATAATCTTGCTTAGATCGATCAGGACTTAAGGACAACAGACCTTGATATTAATGATAATAATGGTGTCTATTTACTTCTAGCGTGTCTGTGTATGCATGTCTCCTGTATCGCTGCTACTGATTCGGCAGCACTCATCAGGAACTCTTCCTTCTGTATGACACAAAGTCACCAACTCGGAGCACTCATCCCAATATGGAAATGTATTGTATTCTTCTCCGTTAATTTACATGGCCAGATAATCGAATTAAAGTTTTCATCTTTGACCCTTAATTTAAGTTTTCTTACCTGCTTATGCCATTTCAACGGACGGTCAAAACAGCCACATGTTCTCTACAGATGGTTGCTTTTATTACTACTATCGTTTGTCTTCGCCTTTTGGCTTGGAGCAAAGGATAGTATCTGTTCTAATACTACATTTTATTTATTTTGTCATCGATCAATGAACGAGAAATCGTTCTAGACTGAGGCCATTTACATTTTTGTCCCAATTCGGAGTTTCCTTATTTGGTGAGCTGGAATTTCTCAACATTTAAAAACTGACATTGTGTCTAACTCTGGCTTCGTGAGGAGGAGATTAAATATGTACTCCATCCATCTATCTATCTCTTGTAATCACTAACCTCCCGCGTGACCTTCGGACCGAAAAATCGTTGTATTTGACCGTAATCTAGCGTTTTAAACCAGGGAGAGTATCACAGGTAAATTAAACCCCAGAAATCTTCAAGAAAGACAAAATTAATAAAGAACTCGTTTTTTTTATAGATATGAATTTCGTTAAAGAATGACTAAAAAAGCATATTGTCAAAAAAACAAAAAAAACAAACAAACAGTCTAAATTACACTAAGCTGATTTGACCTGCCAGGAAAAAATTTACTACATGGGATACCTGAACATTTTTCTATGCGTGAGAGGTCATATCGCCAATCAGATTGCTAAGTATATCAAACAATGAATTTTACATCGGTATTCGCCGAACAAAATTATTTTTTGCCTCCTTTTCAGTAACTTAAAAAAGTAGAAAGTGGACATTAGGTTTACTATCGGCAGTCTCGCAACTCTCGCTTCCCTTTATTTTGTCATGTAGTCTTCACATTCCATGGACGATGTTTCTGACAAAGGGGGAACTATTGCTGTTTTCTTGGTCGGATTCTATCCATCTAACACTTATCCGTGACTAGTTTTTGACCTTGAAGTAGTATTCTTTTATGTCTTTACATCAAGTGGTTTCATGCCCTGTCTGGAGCGATTTCCATAAAAAAACATAGAAACAAACTCAACGTAACATTTTAACCTTACTGTCAGTATTAAGAGGTGTGTCGGAAAAGCAACAGGATTAGGAGTGCTGTGTTCTATGTGAAATCTGGGAGAAAGTGTGATAAGCGGATTGTGCTATCATCTTACATGGTATCTTGGAAGTATATAACTGTAATCATAGCTTTCTGCAACCATTTCATTTTTGCACAGGCTTTTCTTAACACTTCCTTTTATCCAGCACAATAATGTACTTGCTCACATTGCTCTGGATATCCAGTAGTTCCTAACCAAAAAGAACACTGCGTACTGGAACAACTCACATGTTCATCTGATCTTTCCCCATGTGGCGTTTCCTTTTCATCAAGTTAACGGGGATCATCAAGGAATACGGTTTTGAAGATGTCGAGACCATCAAGTAAGTTTTTCTTTTACTGATGGGTCACCGCTTATCAAGGCCTGGAGGCCACTCGAGGATAAGGGTTAAAAGATTGTTGGATTGGACGATGGTCGCCGTCACAAGAGGATTAGAAACAGTTGATGAAATCGGCAAACTATTACTTAAGATAACTTGATTTTCCAAGAGGACGGTTCAACAAGTATTTGTTCACATTAGACTAGAAGTCAACCATGCTGTAGTCGGTTGGGAAGCAAACTCGGGCTATCTTGTTCAACAAATGGGATGTTCTAGTAAAGAAACTTTGTTCATGGAAGTTCCGTTTAGTTTTGGTACAGAGAGAGAAATATATATATATATATATATATATATATATATATATATATATATATATATAGAGAGAGAGAGAGAGAGAGAGAGGGAGGAAAGTTCTTTGCTGTGGTTGTAACCAGACGAGTTCTTGCTGTGAATGTTCGTAACAACGCAGCTGAGAGGACATCCATAGAAGAATATTTCCACCCGTGCGTGGCAGAGAAGGATGGGAAAGTGAAGTAGACTCAAGAGGAATTACCCTGTAGTTGTTTGTGACATTAGTTCATTTTCAGACGCAGCTTATATATGAGTCTATTTAAAGTAAGCCAAAATAAAGATACTCGATGTTTTGCAACTAAACGTTGACAATTAATAAAAGCCAACCAGAATGAAATATTTTAATGGGATAATGAATTTAAGAGATTGCGCCACACACGTTTTAGTGATGTCTCGTTTAGTTTTCCAGTTTTACGGCATATCAATCGTTTTAGAGATCATTCAATTTAAAAACCTAATGCTTATTTTTAACTATTTATCGCATATGGTTAATTGATTATAACTTTCTATTTTCTATATAGTTAGGAGAAATTACCTGTTCATAACGTTCCCAACAATATCATTGCGTAAACCATCACAATATATCCGATAGAATTTTAACTCAGTGTAGTCGATTCAATAATGCGAACCGAATCAACTATATGAGCGATTTATAGTATTTACCAAAGAAATAGCGCACAAAAAGTATGGGCGTGGTTGCGAAAAGGACACATGAACAGAGAAGCGGAATAAGTACAGAACCCACACAAAACAACGCAATCAGAACAAACTACGCAAAAGCCAAGAAAAAAAAGATCCAGAAAAACACTAAGCGTAGACTCTGTGGACAAAAAGACGAAACAGTAAATCACATAATAAGTTAATGCATCAAATTAGCTCAAAAGGAATGCAAAAATCATCACGAAGACGGGCCAGAAATATGCAATTCTCAGCACTTTGAACATGCAGAAAAATGGCACAGGCACAGACCAAAGCCAGTAACGAAAATCATTAAATCCTCTGACCGGACGTGATAATAATCAACAAGAATGTAAAAACCTGTAACATTTAAGATTTCGCAATCACAGCATATCGCGTAGTGACGACCAAGAAGATAGAAAAATTAAGCAAATACATGGAGGTTGCCAGAGAGCTGAAGGAAATAGACAACAGTGCTACCGACGTTTGCGATATAGATCATAAATATATGACACCCTGGCAACGTTTAATAACTGCTAGTATTATATTTTGAATATATTTGTAATGTTGAGTTTAAGTGATTCATTCAATGTGAAAGGTGAGCGAGTATTTGAGAGAGAGAGAGAGAGAGAGAGAGAGAGAGAGAGAGAGAGAGAGAGAGAGAGAGAGAGAGAGATTCTGTTGTAGTTCCGGCGAGTTGAAGAACTGGGAAGCCTGGACATATATGAAAATTTGAAATTAAAGAACATAGCTCAAAGAATACAACCCACGATACATCGAAGCGCTTCACCTATTCTACGCACGACGATGACGAAAAGGAAGTGTACAGCGTTTCTCATGTATTATGGACACAACTTGGATGAATTTCATTATCTTATCTGTAGTTTAGCAGAGAGAGAGAGAGAGAGAGAGGGGGGGAGAGTGAGGAAAAGGAAGAGGGGAGATGGGGGCAAAGAAGGGGACAGGGAGAGAGTGTACGAGAATGTGGGCTTTATGGTTGGTTCATGTCGCTATGCGTAGCTCGTCTTTTGTGCCTCGGTGAATGAATGAATGAATGAATGCGCCTTTGTGGTCGCGTTTAATCTGGCTTTTGTCGACGGCAATATGGCTAACATGGATTTCGTCATTTCGCGGACGCAACGCCGATTATATATATGGATGGCGACGACGAATCGCAAGGCTGGTCTTCTCTGCCGTAACATTTAGGTATACACTGGAATTGGTGTGTTGCGATGAGACAGGAATACAGTGAATGGTAGAGAGAGTGAGAGAGAGAGAGAGAGAGAGAGGGGGAGATATAAAGAGAGAAAGAGAGAGAGAGAGGAAGGAGAAAAACGGACTAGATACTTATTGAACACGTGTTTATTGTCAAATACATCCTGATTTATCCTCCATTCACATTTCCACGCACATAGATACACACACAAACACACACACTATATATATATATATATATATATATGAGAGAGAGAGAGAGAGAGAGAGAGAGAGAGAGAGACAAAGAGAGAGCATTATAATAAGCATTTTATCGTAGCTTCACGGTATTAGCGATCCTCAGAAGTGTATCCAACTGATTTTTAACGTCTAACATTACTCAATACACGAACCCGAACCATTATAGTTTATTATTGATATACTGTAGCTCTATCTAAAAGGATAACGAGCTCTTTGTTTGCGAAGATCTACTATGTTAATTCGGGTTACGTATTAATTTGACCTACTTAAAAATAGTGTGCGCCAAAAAAATCATCAAACAAAAAAGGGTGTCAAACAAAGGGCAGTCAGCCATTTGTTTGAGAAGAGTTTGGCCATTGACCAATTAAAATAATAGCCCGAGTGGGGATAATAATATTAGTTAGTTAGCTAGAGTATGCACTACTTATATATAAAGTAATGTCAAGCAATAAATCCACACACTTAGACTGATGATTTCCTGCGTGAATTAAACATGGACATCTCTGTGTAGCTTACTTGCCATCGATATATTTTAATACTTATGTGTATACATCCTGATGGTATTAGAACATGTTTGATAGTAATCTCTTCAAGAAACATATATATATATATATACATATATATATATATATATATATATATATATATATATATATATATATATATATATATATATATATATATATATATATCATTAACATTCTTAGTATGTTGTTTGTTATCTTGCTTGCTTGTGAACATGCAGGAAGGTCAAATAAAGTAAAAAAAGGGAAAATAATAAGAGGAGTAGTGAGACAAAGTCCATGTTAGTCATATATATATATATATATATATATATATATATATATATATATATATATATATATATATATATATATACATTTCTTTACGTTAAAACAAATGTTTATGTAGTAGCTCAATAGTGTACTACTAGAGCTCTTTATTTAACATAATGTAAACTTTAGTTATTAAGAGAAACATTCCATAATTCCTTCAAAAACACCTAATAGTTAGACAATGGTTTCTTCCCAGTTAATTTCAGTTGTTTCTGCCTATTATATATATATTTTATGATGATAATACTTATACTAATATATATATATATATATATATATATATATATATATATATATATATATATATATATATAATAAAATATTTATATATTGGATTATTTTATACCACTGGTTTCGTGCCTCAGCACTTATGATGACGTCTAACTTGGCTTATGAATCGTAGTAGAAAAAACTTACAGTGCGAGAATCGATAGAGATTTAGAGAGAACATGAGAGAGAACGCGATATATATCATGTGTGTATATATAATGTATATATATATTATGCATGCATATATATATAAATATAAATATATATATATATATATTTATATATATAATGTGTATATATATAATGTAGATATATATTATGCATGCATATATATATATATATATATATATATATATATATATATATATACAGAGAGAGCGAGCAAGAGAAAGAGAAAGATAGAAAGAAAAGAAAAAGTGGGGAGATGAAAAGAGTGAGAGAGAGAAAGAAAAAGAGAGAGAGTGTGTGTGAGAGTGTGTGTGTTTGAGAAAGACGTTGATGGAGCGTATTTATTTATTACTTATTCGATCAGATCTCTTAAAAGTGGGCTTATTGTGCATGAATATCTGATAGAATATCTCGTTTTTTATTACATTCTTTCAAAGTATTTCTTTTACGTTTGTAGCCATTCCCTATATGTTTCCCACGCCTTTGCATTCTCTTTCTCCAAAACTATTTCTTCATTTCTTTTTTCTTTCCATCGTTATTGTCGCTATTTGTGTCATCGCATTACACAGACCAAAATCGATCGAGCTCGGCACTCGGACACGTCGAAAACTCCCATGAATTTCAACTTGAATGCAGCCATCTCTATACAAGTCCGCCATTTTTACTTCGATTCATTCTCAATCCATTTCACACTAAAACCATAATTCCAGCATTTGACTTTTTAAATCGATCCATTGAGATTCCTTTAATTTGTCATTCTCATTCTCATTCATTTCCATACCACAACCGTAATCTTTTGATTTGAATTTTCCCCTGATCCATTCCAGTTTCTTTGTAAATCTGTATTCGTATTCTCATTTCATTGCACACTAAAACCACAATTCCGTCATTTAAATTTTTAATCTGCTATTCTCATTCCGTTTTGCACTAAAATGGTAATTCTGTCATTTACATTTTTTATGTTTTATTCTACTTATTTTAATCTGCTATTCCCATTCTAATTTCGCTCCACACTAAAATCGTAATTATGTCAATTGATTTTGTTCGATTCATTCTAGTTCTCATTCTATTACATATTAAATCATAATTCCGTAGTTCGGTAAACCTATTCCTAAGTAACCGTTAGGTTCTCTTTTGTTCAACTTCTTCGAATGGAAATCCAGTTATTAAGTTTTCTCTTTTATTTATAAAAAATAATAAAAAACAACTAGCAAAACCTACATCCTCCAGACAAAACATTTCTTATTTTATGAATGGATATAAAAAGATTTTTATATATAAAAAACGCGCCACTGTCGCCATCTTGAATTACAAACATTTTCGCTTTTCCAGGTATGTAGTAATTCGCATATATGGCTTTATTTCAAATGATACTTCGATCTACACTTATAAATAATGATACTGTTCACTGACTACTTTATTTCCATTAATTATTACAAATAATACTTAATCTATATAATAATACGCCAAGGCATTTCTGTTCGTACGTACATTATCACCTTCCAAACCCATTTATTTTAATCAGATAGTCCTATTGCTAAATATGAAATGCAATGCAAAAAATAATTGAAAATTATGATGTAAAAGTTCTGACTTTACCCATTTTAAAATGAATTGTTTCAAAATCGAATTTTGTTGACTTGCTTTAACTTTAAACACTACTATTTGTATTTTTTTCACTTTAACGCTATTTTAATACACATCTATGTGTATGAGTTTTAAATAAATAAACAAGTAAATAAATAAAAAAGAAGACATACTCGTTCTATTTATTTAAATTTTAGATGAGATATAACAATTATTTTTACGGAATGAAGAAAGATACAATATTTCTCTGTAAATTATTTAACCATAAATACATGTATTATTTCAAGAGATATATATCAAGATTAACAGTAAATTATATCGATAAAGATGAGGTGGCGATGGTTAAATGATTAAATATGCGGACTGAGGAGTGTGTGCGCAGTTCGAATTTAGTTGGTGTGTTAAATAGTAATGGGTACGTTGCTAGTAGATATCTGGTGATTTGGTTTCCAAGGGCGGCATTCAAACATACACAGGATATCGGGGTCATGGGGTCAGAAAGTATGCACTCAAATGTCATCTCAACCTGGTAGCTAGAAGCGGACGTGACGTCATATGGCTAAAGGAGTGAGGGAGTAGTAAAAGTAGTCAGTTGTTTGAAGGTTTTCGAGGCGAACACCACCAGTAGAAAATGTCTTAACATCAACGGTAATTTAGAGGGCAACAGCCCCAAAGATCCGTGGTCGGAACGCACCCCAACCGCTTACAGAAGAGAAGGCAATGACGACAGTCCAATAAAAAGTCCTTTCTTCAAACACCTCTTTTCTTTGTATTGTTGTGTCCAACTTTCATACCAGCGAGATTTCACCCTGGAATATATCGTGGAATGACTGCCTCAGTCACAGCTGATTTCTGTGGTTAAACGTGGGAGACTCGAGCTATGAACATCCAACTATTTTATTTAGTTGTGACTTGTGAAGAATTAGACCATACCCCGAAAGGGGAAGTAATGTAACAGGCTCCCTAGAATCACTTTCATTTATGGATATTGCTAACCATAACCAGGTCCCTTCTGTAAGTACGTACCTTAATGTACAAAACAGAATCGGGGAAACCAATGGTTATAATAAAATCAAGTCGCTCAAAAAGCCGTACCATGCTGACCCACACGAATTTATTTTTATACAGGTAGATGTAGAAAGCAAACGTGGAGTTTCTACAGGGTTTTGCTAGTACAACATAATACACTTTCCATACGACGTGTCTGGGTATGAGTTTGTGCGCTACTATTTAAATAATAACAAAACGAGATACTAGCATTTAATAATTATATCTACGTACGAAATATATTTATTTCCATACCAACTGCGAAATGTGTCTTTCGCATAAAATATATAAACACACCTGTCGCTTATATGCATGCAAATACAAAACTTACATTAGCAATCAATAATACTGGAACATTATTTATTCAAACCTGATCTTTAAAATCATTATGAAGCTTATAGACTCCATTCATTACGTTCAGTACAATTTCCTTCTCTATATATAATTCACATTGCAGTATTAATAATACGCATTGATGCCTTCTGTTATTGGTGCGTATTTCTAAAGATTGGACCTGTTTTACGTGATTTTCCTCCCTATAGTAGTCGAAGAAACTTTGGTTATTTTTGCAACATGTCCCAAGCACCGTAACGTGCCACCCATCAGCCTCACGTTAAAAACGAACTTATCTGTCGCATTTCCTTCCTGGGAGGACGGTTAAGAAAAACATTTATTTGATTTCTGAGGCTTAACAGTGGGGAGAGGTGCTGACAGGTCTGCGAGTTGATGTATTTAAGTTGTTTAGTAGGCTTATGGAAGCGTCTAAAAGAGTTACGTGCCAGATCATGGGCTTGCGTCTAAAAAATTTACGTTGGTGAGGTTTGTGTCTATGGTAATTTTGAAGTCTAATTTCTTGAGGTGTCTATTTAGCCTCTTTCTAAATTTGTCCAGGGTTTGCCTGTTGCAGTCGTGACAGAGACATAAGCTATCGTCCTTGTTAATGCTGAATTCCTTTTTGGCGAACCTATTCCTGAGCGAGTCAAGGATGAACAGTCTCATGACAGATTGAAGGAATCTCAATGGAGCTTAGCCAAAAGACTAAGGAACTATAATAAAATAATGTTTTTATGACTATGCATTTTTAAATGAATAAAAAACTGATTTAATCTATTATTGTATTATCTTTTAATTGGATAAGTAGTTTAGTATCGATTCTGTTGTCATAAGACCGTCTTCCTAGGAATTACCCTCTTCATTTTTAAGGGGTTGAGGCAATCAGCCCGGTATTACATCATCCTTTGAAGGAGGGCTAATGTAGTATCTGAAGAGCTAAAGAGAGCCGGATGGTTAACGCTTTCTGAGCTTGAAACCAATGGTACTAATGTTGTACTAATTTTCTTAAAGACCACAAAACTTTGTTTATTTGATGAAATCATCACTAACAAAGTGATGCTTTTCTTGTTGCCGAACAAGTTTTCGTATGTTTGGGTCTAGCTGATGAAGCTTCCGATCGTTTGTCATCATATTCATGATTAACATTATATTACAATGGTCGCTTTATTTAAAGTGTTACTTGTTCTTCTCTTTGTGTTTTTTTCGTTTTTATATTTATTTAGTTTAGAAATAGTTCATTAAGATCTGAAGGGTAGTAGGGTAAGTTATTGAACATATTTATTATATTAGAGCCGGTATTTAATCCAATATTATTAATGCTCTGTTTTTTTTTTTTTTTGTAATTATATTATAGGATTTGAAACCTGTTTTGTAATTGTTATTGTAAATGATTTTGATATTGTTAATTAGAGTTTTGCGTGTTCGGAGTAATGTAATCGTTACTACTGTGGGTTCTTATGTGTATATAGGATTTAATTTCGGCAATCACTAACCCTACTATCCTTCTATACCTTAATGAACTATTCAGCAAAACCGTCCAAAAGTAAATGAATATAAAAAATAAGGAAAAAAGTAAAAAAGTTACACTTTAAATATAGCAACCATTGTATAAAATGTCTTACATTATATGATCAAAGGCGACCGAAAGCACTCGGGAAAAATAGGCAAAACTAGAGTCATCAGGTACACCCAAACATACGAAAATTTAGACGATAACAAGAAATAATTACAAAAAAGATCCATGATCTTTAACAAGACTTGCATTAATAATGACCTGTTTTTCGGTATAGTATAACACATGTTTGAAGTCAGTTTTGTAGGTTTGGTTGTTTCGTTTTACGGCACATAAACAATTTTGGTAAATAATTTTATCCTTCAAGTTCTTAATATATTTTTATTTTCATAGAATACTTTTATTGTAAGCATAGATTTTGTTAAGTAAATTGTCTGTAAACAATAGATTCTCTTTAATCCATAGATGAGAGCCTTGCAGGTACTACCATTCTTGTATTTCTGCTGAATGACGACACATCAATATATGAAAATATAATGATATATCTTTATTTTCGGTCGCGGTGAAAGAGTGTGGATTAGTGAGGAAGGAAGACGCACACACAGGAATTTGACGAGTGGATTTTCCCGGGCCCAAATCGCCGACCAAATGACGATATTAATTTCGGGTTATTATAATATAACAATTTGTGACACTGTGCAAACGCCCACTGTGGGCCATTACTGTCAATGTAGTCCCCCGGGCGTTTTAGTCGGCGACGGGGTGTTTTCTTCTGCCACTATATTTTTGTTTGCAGATGGTTTCAATCAACAATTATTTTATTTTTTGCAATCTTCTGTATTTATTTTTTCCGACAATGTGCTAGACTTCACCCAACGATTATTTTGTTTTTGACAATCAATCATGTTATTCTGTTTTCTTCCGGACAGGTTCGTGTCTGTGCCAAATTTATTAACTTTTGTCAAATGACGTTTCAGTACACCTGGCCTGGATATTTAACACCAGTCCGGACCAAAGTATACCTGTGAGTAATGGCAACTAAACGATGATCCCACACTCGCCGAAGCTCTCAATTTGGAACCTCAACAACTGGATGTACTTTAAGGTCATAAACAAGGCTGGGTCGAAGTAGACAGAGGTTTTTTTATCAGTTAATAGTGTTCGAAAGAAGGGTAGCCAAAAGAAACTAAGAAAAAAGGTAGACAAATTTAGGAAAATGGATTTCATTCAGTAAAGCTATTGTTGGGGGGAGGGGCAAACACCTTGCTCAAGGGTCTTTAGCAGTTTAGTGTCCTGCTTGGGACCAAGCTTAAAGTTAGAAGCGTTTACACATTTTAATAACCGAAAGATGAAACAACAAAAGAATGTAGAACATGTGTTAAAATGTGCCACAAACGTTCTCGTCGTTGCTCCGGGATAATGCTGAGTTGCCTTGCTAGTTTTTAACATAAGGTGGAAACGACTTGAAAGAAAACTATGTTAACATTGTTATTGAATTATTTTTTTTCATTTATCCCATCGGATTTAATTTGTGAAATAATTAATCATCTCGTGGCGTGATTGGGCCTCGCATATAAATATCTTACAGAATGCAGGTCACACACGCATTGGATGTCTGGCCATCATGCGCCAGCAACTTTGGTGACGAACACACGCAATTTAAATGTCAGAAAATATATCGCTTAATTAGGAGGCCAGTCAATTTATAACGAACAAATATAGAGAAAGACAGTGACAGACGGACAGGGAGAGACAAAGGGGAGTGACGTTGATGAAGTGGATACCGTCTCGTGTTCTAGTCCTGTCAGTTCCATAGCATCACTTCTATTGGCAATGTTGGCAACCTTAACGTGGTTCTATATGTGAGTATCTAAACCGAATCGAGAAAACTAATACCAACAGAATGAACAAGTCAGTATACCATAACTTTCTGATTCGCACGAATTATGGTTGATACTACGCTCTTACTTTTAAATTTTTTTAATTATCGAACACTCTGATGGGCTTCTCTCCATATACATAGAGAGAGAATGGTAGTTTGCTTGAAGCATTGCTGGGAATTGTAATAAATGTATTAAGAATATTGAAGGCAATGCAGAGAGCCGGATTGAACAAAAATGAACAATCGAAGAAGAGGACTTACAACTATCTATTTATTTTAGGATATAATTTTAAGAAATTTTAAAAAATGTATTAATTTATTATTTTCTGCAGCATCTCTATTCTGTGGGGCTGGCTTGTTTCCAGTTCTACTTGCTGGCAGCCATCTTAGTGAATTCCACACGATGGAACCTTAGTTTGTGTCCATTTTCGACAAGAGGAAGATTTTCTCGAAATATCATCACCCAGACATCACACACAGCTAACACTATACTTGCTGTTTATGTAAGATTGAAAATGAAAATAAATAGATAGTTGTAAGTCCTTTCCGTCGATTGTTTATTTTTGTTCTTTCCAGCTTCTCATCAATCCGGCTCTTTGCATTGCCTTCAGCCTTCTTAATACATATATATATATATATATATATATATATATATATATATATATATATATATATATATATATATATATATATATATATATATGAATAGATGCGAAATATTTTTCCATCTATCCTAACTATATTAACATCAAAACCGGTTGAGCTAATTAAATGCTATGATAACATCTGAACTTTTGAAATACCGTATATATAGGAAACTACAAATACTCTAAAACACATTAAAATCTTCTTAATTTGCATATTTTTTTATAAACAGGTTCTAATAAATTAATATTCTCTAATAAATAGTTATAATTTTTTCTGTCATATTTTCTCATATATATGCAATATTTTACTTGATAGTAAAACATCTGAGGTCGCTGGGATACTGAGAACAGATGCTACACTTTGATCTGAGCTGAAAAGTCACGTAACCATAAAAATGATTTTTTTATAACAAGCCATTTTTGAATTAATGAAAACAAATGATTTAATCTATTATTGTATTATCTTTTAATGGGGATAGGTTAGTGTAGTATTATAGGTTGTCATAAGACCGTCCTCCCAGAGATTACCTCCTCTTTTTCTAAGGGGGTTAATACTACCAGGTATTACAGTCTCCCTTGGGGAAGGGGGTAATGTAGTATCTGTTTTGTTGTCATGATACCATCTTCCCAGGAACTACCTGGTCATTTTTTGTTTAGGGATGGGTGTAATGTAGTATCTGTTCTGGTGCGAAGATACCTTATTCACAGGCATTACCTTCTCATTTTATGGAGGCGATCCTCCCAGGTATTACCTCCTCTTTTTTTAGGGGGGGGGGGCAGTATAGTATATGTTCTTTCCTCATGATGCCATCCTTCCATGATTATTTTAGTTTTTTTAAAGGGGGGTAGTGTACTATCTGTTCTGTGTCATATTATCCTCCCATACATTAACTCCTCCTTTTTATGAAAGAGAAGGAGCGTTCGTCATGATACTATCCTCTATCATTATCTCCTCCTTTGAGGGCAGTGTAGTATATGTTCGTTCACCATGATTTCATCCTCCCAGCCTAGCAAAAATATGCAACCGGAGGGAGCATATATTTTCTAGTATATATATATATATATATATATATATATATATATATATATATATATATATATATATATATATACTAGAGACGGATATAAGCACGTTTAAGTTCGAAATAGCATTTTTAGATACGTCCGCGTATCTCGATAATATTGGTCTGTATTGCTTGTGCTTGACATAGAATTTTCGTCAGTTTATCACGCTTGTGTTTGGAATATAATCTTCGTTGGTCTGTCATGCTTACGTTAGAAATAGAATTTTCGTCTGTCTGTTACGCTTGTATTTGAAATAGAATTTTCGTCGGTTTGTAACGCTAGTGTTTGAAATATAATTTTCGCTGTCTCCTCACGCTCACGTTAGAAATAGAATTTTTGTTGGTTCATCACGCTTGTGGTTAAAACAAAATTTTCGTCGATTTGTCACGCTTTTGTTTTAAATAGAATTTTCGTCGTTCTGTCACGCTTGTGTTATGAATAGAATTTACGTTTGTTCGTCACGCTCATGTTTTAAATAGAATTTTTGTTCTTCAGCCACGCTTGCATTAGAAATTGAATTTTTATCGGTTTCTCACGAGTGTGCTTGAAATAGAATTTTCGTTATTCTGTCACGCTTGCGTTAGAAATAGAATTTTCGTCAATTCGTTATGCTTGTGTTTGAAATACAATTTTTGTCCGTCTGTCACGCTTGTGTTGGAAATAGAATGTTTGCCTGTTCCTCAAGCTTGTGCTGTAAATAGAATTTTCGTTGGTCTGTCATGCTTGCATTTGAAATAGAATTCTCGTCGTTCTGTCACGTTTGTGTTTTAGTAATATGATTTGCGTCGGCCTATCTCACTTGTGTTTGTATATAGAATTTTCGTTAGTCTGTCTCGCTTGCATTAGAAATAGACTTTTCCTCAGTCTGTCATACTTGTGTTTAAAATTATGTTTGAAATTTTGTTGGTCTGTAAAATTGTGAAATTTAAATAGAATTCTCACCATTCTGTCACGCTTGCATTATAAATAGAATTTCAGTCGTTCTGTCACGCTTGTGTTTGAAATTAATTTTTTGCCAGTCTTTTATGCCTGTGTTTTAAATAGAAATTTTGTTGGTCTGTCAAGCGTGACTTTTAAATAGAATTCTCACCGTTCTGTTAGGATTGCATCAGAAATAGAATTTTCGTCGTTCTGTCACGCTTGTGTTTGAAATTGAATATTGGTCGGTCTGCTACGCTTGTGTTTGAAATAGAATTTTCTTTGGTCTGTTATGCTTGTGTTTGACATAGAATTTTCGTTAGTCTGTAACATTTGTGTTTGAAATAGGATTTTCGTTGGTCTGTCACGCTTGTGTTTGAAATAGAACTTTTGTCGTTCAGTCAGGGTTGTGCATATTTAATAGATGCATCCTATGCATATCCGTTTTTGTTACATAACTTTCTTACTTCGAGCGAGGCTGTGGAGGGAATTTTTTCTCAGTCCAAATTTAAGTTAATTCTATTTTCAAATATTTATATTGGCTTTATTTAGCAAATATTTTTTCTTCCACTGCAGACGTCGACATTGCAGCACCGGCGATATTTGGACAACGTTGGCCAATCGCCAAGGCCGAACTTCAGAATTCTCGATGCTTTATAATGGATACGTGTATCGATTAACGTTTCTTTTTTCTATGTGAAATATTAACACCGTTAGCGAGAGGACTTCGATTTAATCAACGTCGCCAATGAATTTTAATAAACTCGTTATCGATGAGAGTACAAAAAGTTAACTCGATTTTTTGGTAATAGTTCAATCGTTAAAGTCTGGGACGGTAAATGTGTGATGTATAAAGAACATACTCTGTAGAGTTGAACCGAAGAAAATTGAAGAGATAAAAATGTATATTATCACAAGTTTGATTAAACAAAATCGATAACTTTT
>OY744521.1:101001664-101019164 GCA_963556195.1 Sepiola atlantica | reverse complement strand
TATATATATATACATAAAGAGGTAGAAATCATAAAAAACGTGTTCTGAAGACGTTACTTAATCCGAACGAAACCGGTAAATCTCTAGTTTTTGATGATTTCTTCCTGTGTTTAATTTGTTTTACCTCTTGTCTGTTTCATATATCTTCTTTCCACAATACTTTATTTTATGATATGCCGGGTATTTTATGCTCATGTATATTTCTATATATATATATAAAGTGTGTGTGTGTGGATGACTTCTAATTTTCTACACACACCTATCTATGTATATATATACATATATATATATATATATATATATATATATATATACAAACATATATATATATATATATACATGTTTGTATACATATATATATATATATATATATATATATATATATATATATATATATATACATATATATATATGTGTGTGTGTGTGTGTGTGTGTTTGTGCGAAAGCGACAGAAGTGAAAAATAAAGGACAGATAAGTAGGCTAATGGATCGATACTATCTTTAAAATTGGTATTTTTAGGTTAAGGAATGTTTTAAAAGACTTTTCAATCAGTGTCAACTTTATGATATTTTCGGTTTTTTTTTAGGTTCTTCTGAAAAGGAACTTCTATCGTGTCTTTCATTCCATTCCGAACTTACTGACAACGCATAAAACAAGTCAGTAATGTATTTATCGATTTCTACATTTCTACTTTCCACTCTGATTATGGAACCGACAGAATTATCGATCTATCTGACAAATCGATGGATTGATTGATTGGTTGAGTGATTGATCAACTTTTAAAAATATTTAGTCGTTTTGTTTTTACTCGAAATATTTATGTAGCTTCTTCGGCCTGATCTTTTTTCTTTTTCTATTTTTAGATAATTTTGGGAAAAATTCGTCCTTGGTAACTTTTACAATTTTTGTAATAAGAAAACAAAAGATTTATGTAGCGGATCCAGAATCGTAACTTATATATTCGGTTTTGTGGAATTGCGTTTTGTTATTGTTTGATATGATTTAATTTAAGTTAAAATATATTATACACTGGATAGTACACTAGTATACGCTGGAGTGTGGGTGACGAGATTATAATAAGCATTATTACATAGCAAGAGTTATATTTTAAGTGGAAAAGTTTAGAAGTCAAGAGTCAGACAGGGACACCGTGCGAAAATTATGCAAATCACGTTATTTCCGGGCGAGGCCTTCTTTTCATTTCTTAGTCAGCCAGATTTCAACGCGGAAAGACGTGTTTTCGTGCTGTCCCCTAAATGGGGATATATAGTCGGGTTTAGCGAGATGGGCTACATGTCGATCTCTTTCTCTTTCTCTCTCTCTCTCTCTCTCTCTCTCTCTCTATAACGCATACGAAATAAACCTGTTTTCTGTTCCTGTCTGGTGTAATAAATCCTGTAAAAAAAAGTAAACAATCAGTACGGCCTCAGTGTTAAACTTTGCTTCAACATCATTTATATGCAATCTGTCCAATCGACGATGATGTTTTCATGAACGCTACTGGCTATGATCACACTTTTCCACTTGGTTCTGCTATTCACATGACTTTTCCTATCGCTGGTACCGATAATCCTCTAATTTCAAGTATATTCTCACTGTATGAGTGTATCTTACTATGGACATTCCCTGACTCCCACTTGATTCATACAGTTAAGAACACGGTCATTGCCTGGATAGACATTCAGTTTACAATTTTTTCTATATTATTACACCCCGCCATAGAAAGTAAGACTGCACAGTGACCGTGTCCTACCAGATTTATTTCATAATCCTTTTAAAATGTCGTATCAGGCAGCCTTGAAGGATTTTTACTCCATCACGCTATATATTCTAACACTGATAAGCATAATTGTGATTATAATATTTAGATGCAAAAACGAAAGCACAGCTGTTTGGGAATTTTTTAAATGAGGATTGATAATTTGGATTATTTGGATTATTGTAGCTATTGCTCTCATCTTAGAGGTTATTCTCACAACGTTTTTGGTCGATGTAACACCCGATCTTCTTCCGTGCGTCTTCTTGAGGTAGAAGGTTCAATCCTTAGTATGAGCGATACTAAGAATTCAAATACGAATTACTTATGACCCAGTCATTGCTGGCGGAACAAGGGTAAGCCAACCCCGCAGATTCCCGAGTTCGACAAGACACATCTGAAGCCAGTCGGTGGTTATATCGGCCGAAACGTTTTTAGAATAAAATCCAAGATGAGAACAGTTGTCCAAATAATCAAAATAATATAACCTTTAAATCTACTAACATATTTTTCTAAAACCCAACCGAATCAATACTAGCTCTGATCTAATTCTGATTTAATCGCTACATAAATGGAAATTGATTACAAAATTACGTTTTCATTGTTAACAACTTTTCAAAATCACATGATTTTATTGTATTCCTCAAAATAACGAAAAGATAAAAATTTGATTTTAATTTTTTTTCTCTCATAAACTATTTTACTGATTGCGTTGAATGACTATATTTTTCTCTTCATATTTCATACGTGATAGTGATTAATTAATTACTAATTAATTAATTGAAAATTAATTAAAATAATTCACAATTAATTAACTAAAAATAATTCACAAAATAGAAAAGTTTTGCACCACTTTTTGTCCTCTTACAAAGATTAGAGTCAAGATAGATATGCTACCAAATCTTATATTTAGAATTGTTCAAATCAAAACCCATGAAATGATTTTACTTCTCGGAACGTCCATGAACAAAGTTTCTTTCCTAGAACATTCCATCTTTACAACAAAATACCACGTGGTTGATCCCACAATCGACTACAACAGGCTTGTCGTCAAGTCTAATGTAAGCAAATACTTGTTGAGCCGCCATCTTGGATTATCAATTATTCTTTAGTAATATTCTCCTCATTCTATACATGTTTCTCACTCATCGCGTATTGGCGATCATCGACCAACTCGCAAACTATATAACCCCTATACTTTTAGTTGCTTCCAGCCTTGATAAGTGGTGACTCTTTAGTAAAAAAGGAACATGTATAAAATTAAAGGCTTTCACATAAATCGGAGCCGTCTGAAGTTTCACAAACGGCTTCACCTATTTGTTCTACCTAAATCTAAATTAACTCAATATAGCCCATATTACCGGCCATTACGCCTAGCAGTTGTTGCCCAAAATCCATAATGATCGGTTAATTTAATTAGGAGTGAACCCTACACATACAAATGTATAAATATAAACACATACCTAACTTTATATACATGCACTATTGAATGTTAAAGTTTACAAAAAGTAATGTACCCATGTTGTTCACCGTGTTTTCTAGAATATATATTCAAAAATTCATAATGATCTGTTCATTAGGTTAGATTATTCTGTACATATAAATATATCTACATATATAACTTTATGCTTACAAATATATCTATTATATAAAGGAAAGTTGTCTCTCTGTCTATCTGTATGTCCAGCTAAAAGTTAAAAAAAACTACAGAAGACATAACCACAAAGCAGATATATTCTTATTCGGCGTTACTTCTGACAATTAATATCTAATTAAAAAATCACTTTTATGGGTAAACTGGAGCAGAATTCTTCAAGGGGTCGACATTTAGAACGACTTTTAATCCTATCATGTAGTAATCTAGAAAGAAATTGCCGAGTCATTCGTCAAAGATTGGATTACCTCTAATTCATTATACATTATTATACAGTATTATATTTGGTAAGTGGTATATGTTAATTTAAAACTGCTTACTACCCTAGATAGAGAGGGTGTGTTTAAACGCCACATGGCTCGGAAGCAATACATTTTAGGTGTTTTGTTATAGTGTTGTATACGAGACAAGAAACTCGGTGTTGCCAGTGAGAAATCAGAGTAATAATTATTACATTTGGTAAGCGGTATATGTTAATCCAAAAGTGTTCAATACCTTAGATAGAGCAAGTGTGTTTAAAAGTTTCGTTGCTTGAGAGCAATAACTTTAACGTCTTTTGTTATAGTGCTGTATACTAGACGAGAAACATAGCGTTGCCCCGGGGCAAAGTAGTAATAATACAATATTATATTTGGTAAGTTAATTCAAAAGTACTTTGTTTATGTTAATTCAAAAGGACTCAATAACCTAGATACATAAATTATACAATATAAGTTTAATTATATTATTTATACAATAAAAAGACAGAGGAATGAGCAGGGTAGAGGAAATAGAGGGCGTGAGGAAGAAAAGGGGAAAGAGAGGAATAGGGATAGTGAGAGAAAGATAGAGAGAGGGATACATTTTAAAAGAAAGATGATACGCACTTTTTATCTTCGTCTATTTTGTTGTTTATGGCCTTGGCCAACACCAGATAACTCTACTATATATATATATATATATATATATATATATATATATATATATATATATATATATATATATATATATATATATAGTAGGATCAAAATAAACCAAAGTGAAAACTTTTAGTAGATGGAACCTATTGTGAAAAGGATTAGCTCAATATACGAGATAGAGCAATAGTAGAGATAGAAGAAAAAAGAGTGATAAATATGCGACGATTGTCCAAATTTATTTCAAATTTCAATTGTTCAATGCAAGGTTGTCAGTAATAAACTAGTGTTTATTTTTCTTTCCTTAAGCCAAGGCTTTTCAAAGATCGAAATCTTATCATCAGAGGAGAAATACAGATGGAAAAGTTGGCTTTCGAAAAAACCAAAGTTCAAATATTTGAAAAATATGAGAATTATTATTAAAATTTATTAAAATAATTTTTGTCAAAAAACGTATTGAATGAAAAGAAAAATTCCGTGAAAAAGATATGCAAATTGTCCGGGTGGTAAGTTTCCGTTGAAAAAGTTCGGTGAAATTGTAGAAAGTGAAGAAAAACTCTTTGCATGGGAGCAGATTGGAGAAGGTGCTCAAAGTAGATAAGTCCAGATGCACTTTTTTGACAAAAATTATTTTAATAATTTTTAATAATAATTCTCATATTTTTCAAATATTTGAACTTTGGTTTTTTCGAAAGCCAACTTATCCATCTGTATTTCTCCTCTGATGATAAGATCTCGATCTTTGAAAAGCCTTGGCTTAAGGAAAGAAAAATAAACACTAGTTTATTACTGACAACCTTGCATTGAACAATTGAAATTTGAAATAAATTTGGACAATCGTCGCATATTTATCACTCTTTTTTCTTCTATCTCTCTCTCTCTCTCTCTCTCTATATATATATATATATATATATATATATACATTAAATGTGCTTTATATTATCATATAATAAATAAGCATTAATATGACACTAATATAAAGAGTAATAGTCATGACTACGATTTTGCTATTAGATACAAAAACCCAATTACAATAGCTAAAATATAAACATGTCTACCCATTTCAAAACTAACAATTTTGCTGGCTATAAAAAATAATCGAATATTTTGTCGCATTAGTCACACAAAATGAAGAGCAATTTACATACATAAATAAACGGATGATGAAATCAACGATAACAAAAGAAAGTGTAAAAAATAAACATTAACAAACGAACGAAACTAAATGACAAGAGAAGAAAAATGACGTAGAATAACGTCGGCCATCTTGGTTTTACCTATTGCTAGAAAATTATTGCGCATGCGCCTGCCATTAATCGAATAACTGCTAACAAAAAATAATCCTAAAAATATTTCTTTCAAAAATAGCGTCTCATGTTATTTATACTATTTTTGTACTTATACAACAAATATTTAACTCGTAAATGCAATTGTTTTTGGTTTTGTTTTGTTATTTTTATTAAGATTGTATCTCTAAATTATGCCCAATTAATCGTGTGACGATTATATTTTCATTCACGAGAAATGTAACGTTCAAACAAAGAAAATGGGGATAACTGTTTGAAATACGATAGTGATGATGGAGAATAGAAATTTGAAAACTACGCATTTGAAAATAAAATCCTGACACAAATATTTTTAGAATTAAGAAATTTTACCCAAAATAGAGTTCCGAAAATTACGAAATTTGCTGATCAACGACAAAGGATGAGGTTAGAGAGAAAATTGAAAACTAATAGATTTTCAGTGTCAGAACAAATCGTAGGAATATAATAAAAGTCGAGTTCGGAATACGTAATGAAAAATAATTCGCCGAAAACAAAAAAGAACAAATACACGAAATATTTATATCAGGAAGAAATACACACACAAACACACACACACCCACACACACACATATATATATATATATATATATATATATATATATATATATATATATATATAAGAGAGAGAGAATGAGAGAGAGTGGGAGAAATAGTGATTATCGCAGGTCGAGACTAGACAAGCACATTACACACACGGTTTTGGGCAACCCACTGCAACACTCTGAGCAAATACACGTCGTAAATCATCGTCACAAAAGCGTTCGAAAGCTTAAATAGAAAAATATATATGACGGGATCACGTATGTTTGTTTTAATTACACAGGTAATAGAAACAATTAGAAACCAAAGTTTTTCAAAAAGATTTTCAAGTAGTCTTAAATATTTTATCAGGAGTGTATATATATATATATATATATATATATATATATATATATATATATATATATATATATATATATATAATACTCTCTGTCTCTCTCTATATTACATCGAACATTCTTTTATCACAATAGGATCTAAGATAAAGATAAAACATATATCTTTATATTTTAATTCATATATATAGAGAGAGTATAATTGTATATTTAGTCAGGTAAGCATCTGCATAAGTCGGTTTTTATGCTAATAATGCAACTTTCATATCAGAGCGTTTTTAAATCATTGGTTTAGTAAATGCTATTTTTACCTCCCCGCAAGAGCCGAAAATGAAGTGTAGCTACCTCTTAACGACACAAATTTGTTCACCAACCTTAACAATTACCTATAAAAAATGATTCATTCTAGGAGGATTTCTTCTACTCTTACCGAGTATAGACCATATACGATACTATTATCTAAAGGCTTAATTTAAAAAACACAATGATGAAACGTCATCAAAAATCGACTGTACAAAAATAGGCCAAGTAAAAGAGGATATGACGTTATTAAGACGTTATGCAACTCATCGTGGCGCATTATGGGATTAGTATCGTTAAGCACGCGTAGAAAGGCATTATGTGTTTAAAAGGAATAACTAAAATATGTAAAACCGTAAATGCAACGTTTTCTCTCCAAGTTACAAGGATACCAACTAACCAATCAGCGAGTGAGTAAACATAATTTAAACTCGTAAAATATCATTTTTTAAAAACAGTTTTTTTTAGAAATAGAACGTTTTGAAAATTGCTAGCTTCAACCATCTTTTGTACTATTTTGAACTGTCTTTACATCCCGACCATTTTTATGTTTTAGAATGTTTGTCCACTTTTTTATTGAACGAGTGATCGTCTGATACCTAATTATCTGACTTCAACTGAAGAAAAAAGAAAAGAAACTCTAAATGAACATGTTATATTTCTTTTTTTATCAATCTCTTTGAATGATTGACCTCATGTAAAATATCTACCTCATTTAGTTGTTACTGTAGAAGGCGATAATAAATCTTGAATAAATGAAAAAAATTGTGTGTGCAAAATTGGATGGGAGGTTGATTTTGCATGTGTTAGTTCTAGCTGGCAACCAGCTGAACTCCTTCAGCCCACTATTCAGTATGTATGTAAAATGAAAGTGAAATAGCAATTCTTTAAAAGAAGTTACATGTAATTAGGGTCACGCTACTCTTAAGATAACATGTTGGATTTACAAGGTTAACCGTCAAAATATCTCGACTATTTTTATTATTTTTTAAATTTTATAATTCTCTTAATTGTCGGATTTTCAAAAGACAGACATACAGACGGTTTCTAAATAAGGTCAGCTAAGCTATCTGATGGAATTACACCTTAGTTATAAGCCTCTATGTTCCTCACCTTATTACGATAAAAATGGGCTAGACAGAACAGACGTCCACAAACACTCGTCACACAAACGTACACATATATACATATATATACACACGTACAAACACATATTCAGGTACGTACATATATTCGAATAAATACATACACCTACACAAAACACTCACACATATACACATATATATAGATATACACATACACATATACACACATATACACACACACACACACATATATATATATATATATATATATATATATATAGCATTAGATGAAATGAAAGAATAAAATAAGGTGTGAATCACATTTTATTACAATTCAAAGTTCAAATAATTGAAAGTCTTTAACCCATGAGTTTTCAAAGAAATTATTCTCGTCAGAGGATCATTACCGCAGTGGAATTACAGTCAGTAAATAAAACTTTACTTTGAAAACATAAAGATAAAGATATGAAAATATAATAATAATAATAAACAAAATTAATAATAAAATTAATAATAAAATAAATAAATATACGCAACAAAAATTGTATCGGCCAAAAACATATATTTAAGTTGAAATACCCCATCAAGGTACGGCTAGAAATAATATTGCTTAAAATAGAATCAGGAGTCAAAATATCTACGTAAAACATCAGATGTATTTTCACAAGCTTCGTTCGGATGTTCACTAATTAAAGATTAAAGATTAGTTGCCTCTTATATCTTTTGTTAGATATTAGTTGCCTCTTATATATATATATATATATATACAGGGTGTCTCAAAAAAATGTACTCACACGTAGAATGACGAAAACTTTGCTTCATCGCTCCATACAATTTTGTGTGCAAACTCGACATCTTCTGCACATTTTGCCATTCTAAGAGTGAGTACATTTTTTTGAGACACCCTGTATATATATTATATATATATATATATATATATATATATATATATATATATATATATATATATATACTTCCAGACACACATGGTCCGAAAGCAGAAATTAATCTCCCCAAAGAAACCACATATACAAGCATAAAATTGCCAATATTCAGGCCTAAAAGCACGCACAACTACCTCACGAAATAACACACGCATACGCATATATTTTAAAATTAAGTTAACAAAAATATAATATGATATATTTTACTTTACTTAAGGTACACATAACTTTCCCCATATTCATCCTTACATACATCCATACATATATAAATACACAAACAGGCAAATATGCACTCAAACACGACAATGTACATATATTTGCATACAAATATGCATATATAAGAAATACTAATAAGTTAAACTCATATATATATATAGATGCACACAATGCATATATCCGCATATACATACATATATGAGCATACACACATATACAATTGATATATATATACAAAGATGCATATACCTTATTTTACACACGCTTGTGTACATACACACATATACATTGCACATAGACCGATACTAATTCAATCAATCATAACATATGTCGCTTACAGAAAGATATAAATATATACACACATTTGCACACAGATACATATACACATAAGCACATGCGTACGTATACACATGTATACACATAGATGAATCTGTAACTATACATATGCACACTTGTAAATACATAAACAGATATATATATATATATATATATATATATATATATATATATATACAGGGTGGACCAAAAGTCACTTCCCATTTTTTTGTGGAGAATTATTCTATATGGGAAGTTACTTTAGGTCCACCCTGTATATTTACATATAAATATATCTATATAGGTACACATATATACGCATACACCCATACATGCATAATTATAGACACGCATGTACACATATATATAGAAAGACACAGGCAAATAGATAGACACAACTACATATACAAACATACATAAACTTACGTAGCATACAAACGGGTGCATCTATATTCACAGATATATAGAAACCCATATATACCATCAATTTAGACACTCATATGTAGACCTTACAAAGTAAACACATGAATTTAAGTGCAAACACATAGACATGTTGAGAATTTGATCCATCGTCTGTAATAAGTATTAAGTGAATCACAAGTGAGATTGAATAAAGCCAGAAAAAAACATTGCCTGTTGTTTATATATCACAAAAGGCAAGTTCTTAAGAATTATTAAGTTATTTGGATATTCTTTAGCATGTATACTTCATGTCTACGATTAATTAAAATTTCAAATATTTTGTTACTAAGTTTGGCTCCAACGATGAATCTAACAATTTCTAACTTCTCGTTAAAGCATAGGTAACTTGGTGTATTTAGAGAGTCTTGCGATCTTAATTATTTTTAACATAACTATTGGGATTGTGTTTCGGAAGTTTTGAGATGAGGATTGATAATTTGTATAATTTGGAGGATTTCAGATGAAAATAAATCCAAAGGTGTAACATTTTTTAATGGACTTTTTCTTTTTCCTTTTAGGTAATTTTCGAGACACCTGTCTCTTTTACAGCCTGTTTTCATCTTGAATTTTATTCTCACAACGTTTTGGCCGATGTAACATCCGACCATATTCATGTGCATCTTGTCGAACTCGGAAATCTTTCTGTCGTACACGGGATTCAGCATGATGTCCCCACAACAAAGGTTAGCATTTAATTTGATGAAAATAGCAAAATAGTTACATAGGGTCATGTTAATGACGCCCCGCATATGTTACACGCGCGCACAATATATATATATATATATATATATATATATATATATATATATATATATATATATATATATATATATATATATTAGTATCATTTTTCTGAATAGCCTGTGGCGACTCGGTATATTTCATGTTACATCATACGGTAGATCTGCTGGCGAGAAAATACCACTTCGGGTGTCCGCCAGAAATTTTTTGCGCTACGAAAATAGAAGCGGACATGCTCTAGAAACACATTAATAATGAGATAATTTGTGACAGAGATTGAATCATGTCGGCCATTCTCTTCAGTTGATATTCTTTGGTTCTTCCAGTGTTTAGCTAGTTAAGTGCCACTCAACCGCCTTCAACAGTGATCATAACCGCTATACAAATAAAGCAAGTCGAGTAATTCACTTAGATTTTGAACCTTTCTTTACTATTTTCTTTTGTTGCGCACAGCCCAAGACTTTTGCATTTATGATTGATTCTATCAAGTCACAGCGTGGGAAGCTCAGTTTCCGGTGAAATTACAAAAGGCTCACAAAAGTTGCCACGATATAAAATGTGAAAATAAAAGTATAATTCTAATTATACATGTAAAAAAATACGCAAAATGAATTCTAATAAGCGCTCACATGGTAACTGAACCGAAGAATTAAAATAAGGATACGTAAGTTCCCTTTTTAGTTTTACTTCTATTATTACTCATGAAGTAAACTATATTCAAATATCTTCTCATTTGTCAATTAGGTTGTCGATCAATAAAAAATAGAGTTACAATGGCGGAGAACTTTGAAAGTTGTGACGTTGATTAGAAATACTTACTTACGATTGAAAAATGAATAGTATTAAGTGATCACATATAATTTAAGATGACGGATAAAGAGTAAGTACGTGTTTTCTTTCCTGATTAGACAAGTGATGTTCAGTTCATAACCTGGCAAGAATTTCTATTCTTGAGATGCGTGGACGCATCTAAAAATATGCGCTTATTCAATCCGCGCATTAGGCGACGGAAAAAAAATACTGCAAACTTAAACGTGAAAAGCCAACGAAAACACTATTGTAAATTTAAGCGTGACAGACCAGCGGACATGCTATTTCTCACTAAAGCTGACAGACAGACCAATGGGTAGATCTTCAGTAAAATAGAAAGTATTCACTTCATCATCGCCGCCGTATCTGAAATCGGAAATTGCGAATTGGTGTTAATAAAAATAAAATCCGCAATTATTTCCGGCAACATAGCTTTTGGTGGAATATTTATTTTTTATCATTTATAAAAAACAGTTTAAATTTATTATTTGTTAATAATTTTTTGTTATTTTACGGTGGACATAATAAAGTGAATACTTTATCAAATTCTATTTCAAACTTAAGTTTAACAGACTGACGAAAACGCTATTTCAAATTTAAGCGTGACAGACTGGCGAAATCACTATTTCAAATTTAACAGTAATAGACCGATGAAAATGCTATTAAAACTTAAGCGTGATTGACTAGCGAAAAGGCTGTTTCCAACTTAAGCTTGACAGATTGACGAAAATACTATTTGAAACTTAAGTGTAACTGATCCCGACAACATTCCAGTCATAGTAATGAAGAAATTTTAACCAGAAATAGCTCCTATCATTACAAAGCTATCCAATCGTTGCTTAAAGAAGAGTTCGCTGGTCTGTTCAGTATTTTAAAATACTAGAGATCAGTCCTCTGCAAATCGATACAGACCGATCAGTGTCTTGTGCGTACTGAGTAAGTTACTCGAATATATAATAAATCAAGAAGTTGTCAACCACCTTCACAAAAAATAATCTACTTAGTGACAAGCAATAGGGATTTCGCCCTGCAAGATTTACAGCTGACGTGCTGACTGTTATATCGCACAGGATCAGTGAATCTATCGACGGGGGGTTCGATAGCTCTTGATATATCAAATGCCTTCTAATAGAGTTTGGCACAAACATTGGCGTCCCTATCCTCTTCCTGGATTTAATAAATGATCTTCAAAATCGAATCCTGGGATCATTTGTTGATATCTGCACAAATGGCACAACTATCTATGGCAGCACATCGAAGAGTACTGATGGCCAAGATCTTTCTGATCTGAATCTCTCTCTCTCTCTCTCTCTCTCTTTCTTCAGACTTGGAGCACGTGGTGCGATGGAGGAAAATGGCGTTTTACTTTGTCTCTAAAACCTAACTTCTCTCTTTTTACTACCAATGCTCGGATCCTCATTTTGCCCCTATTAAAATGAATGGCTCTCTTCTTAAGAAAGCTCCTTTCCTTAATAAGCTCCTTTGTCTGGCTTTTACTCCAGATCTTAAATAGAAGGCTTACATTAAATCTGTTGCTAAGGTCGCTGAAAAAAATGGTTAGATTATTCTATCGTTCCAAAAGGTACTTCATCTCTGACGCAATCCTCTACCTTTATAGGAGTCAGATTCGTACTGCTGTCATATTTGGAGAGGTTCCGCTCAGAGCACTCTTTCTTACCTTGAGTGTGTACAAAACCGACTTCGCAGTCTAGTGGGAGATTATCTCTTTTCTTCCTTGAAGCCTCTTTTACACTGAAAAGATGTTGCTAGCCTCTCTCTGCTGTATCGTTATGTTCAGGGTAGGTGCTCGACTGAGCCTCAATCCCTCGACCACATTCACATCAAGAACTCACCTGGCCAAAAACCACAACAAAGAACTTTCCTTTCTTTCTCTGTACAAAAGATCAAGTGGAACTTCCATGAACAAAGTTTCTTTTCCTAGAACATCCCATCTGTAGAACAAAATACCGCGAAGCTGATTCCCAGCCGACTACAACAGTGTCGTCTTCAAGTCTAATGTAAACAAATACTTGTTGAGCCGTTCTTCTGGCTAAACAATTCATCTGAATAAATATTCTGCCTAATCCACCGATTGTTACCAACCATCGTGTGGTGGCGCTCATCGCCCAACCGAAAACTTTACACCTTGTCCTAAAGTGGCCTTGATAAGCGGTGACCCTTTAGTAAAAAACAAAATGAAAAGACTGACGGAAATGTTATTTCAAAGTGAAGCGTGACAGACCAATGAAAACGCTATTTCAAATTAAAGCACGACAGACCGACGAAAATGCTTTTTGAAACTTTAACGTGACAGACTGCCAGATGGGATGGTTCGTTTCTTCTACGAAGACGGCGGGCAGGGCATTGGCTGCATTCTTTTTTTTAGATGACCCAATTTAATCTGCGCGTTTAATGACGACAATGCTATTTCAAACAGAAGTATTACAGACCAACCGATGTAAGGACAAATGTGTGACAAAGCAACGGGCGAACGTAGGAATCATCTAGTATGGAATTCAGCGGAGGTAAATTTGCAAATTACGAACGCGAACGAAAAAGAAACGAAATTAAAAATGGACGATTGAAGTTTCTTCCTACGATTTTATTAGTTCGATTAACAATGAGGCGAAATGAATGTCTATTAAAGCAATTTTTTTTAAATTAAGAAGAAGTGGAAAGAGAGAAAATAGTGATAAATAGAATCATGTGTATTTCTTCATCAGATAATTTTTCAATAACATTAAGATTAAGAATGAATTGCTTTATAGCTAAGATATAAATTAAGTAGACACAATTATAAATAATCTACACACACGTGTGTATATAAATAATTTGATGAGAGTTTGAATTATCTCCTAGGCACTGTCTTTGAGTGTCTGAGGTCTCTCTGCTAAGGGGTTTGTCAGGAAATCCTTGACACGAAGATACTTTCTCCTACAAGTAAACACTTGACCATATATTCAAAATAACATAGTATTCGAAGCCCAGTGTGATTTTTCTAATGGAAATTGCTCCAGGCAAGGCATGAAGCCACTTAAGGAGCTAAAAAAATACTACTTCAAGGTAAAACACTAGCCAACGATATGTGTTATGGATAGATTCTGACCCAGAAAACAGCAAGGGTTTCCCCTTTGTCAGAAACATCGCTCATAGAATGTGAGGACTAAAGGACAAAATAAGGGATACGCGAGTTACGAGGCTGCTGAAAGTAAACTCAAGGTCAACTTCTCTCCTCTTTACATTCAGATGCTACGCCTTGAGGGGATTCAAGCTATATCTTAACTTTTGATTTGAGTCTTTTAATGTATTTTAACTTGCCGTTTCTTTTATCAACCCTTCTTCTTAAGATTATGCCCTTTCTTATGTTTTGGATTAATATGTTTATCTATTACTATTAAATACACAATTTTTCTGATGATTAGCGATGTTAAACCATATATTATATATATTATTCTTAACAAAGCTGTGAAACGCGCGTAAGAAATGAAGAAAATAAAAAACTTGAAAAGAATAATTATAAATTTTGATTGTAAGATGGAGGGAAAAATACAGGTATTAGTCGAACTCAGAAAAATATATTAACATGACCTTGACATTTAACTTTAACCGTGAAATTCCTGCTATAGTCGAAATTTTGAGTTTCAATTTCTGATTTTTCCAAATTTGATGGATGAATCTGATGTTCTTTGAATACAGTAACAACTATGCAAAATGTCAGTATGATCAGAGTTTTTGACTTTTTTTTGTGGGGGGGGGCATAATTTTATACAATACGTCGAAGTAAGGTTCAAGTAAGTCTTTAGCCCATCCTTACGTTGTCAGGTAGAGGTATGCAGCCTCATATTGAATTATTTTTATTATTTACTATCAAATGAATACTTATTGAAATCAGAAATGTAGTCCCGTAAAAAGGGGGTGTGCAAGGGATAATGTTGTTAAGTAATTAATTCTTAGTGACAGTCTTCTTGACCTTGTAATCAGCAAATGGATGCTTCGGCAGAGTGAACATCGCAGCTTTACAGAAGACTATTCTTGACAACGGGGATGTGCACTGTTCTGGTGAGCAGAGAACCATAGATGTGTAGTGGTTTGGGCGGAATTTTGTTCTCAAGAATGTGACGAAGCTCTTTGGAGTATCCCATTGGAAATATATATATATATATATATATATATACATATATATAAATATATATAAATATATATATATATATATAAATATATATATATAAATATATATATAAATATATATATATATAAATATATATATATAAATATATATATATATAAATATATATATATAAATATATATATATAAATATATATATATATATATATATTCTGACGGTCTGGAAATAAACAAGAATGCAACAAATTAAAAAATAAGACTCGCACAGGATTTATACGGATCGCACATGATTCGTACGTATTTTATTTAATAATAAACCTATTTTTTGTATGCACCGATTTGATTTACTAATCGTAATGAATATGACAAATCGCGGCGTTTCTTAAAAATGACAGAATGTTAATGTTATTGTTGTTTAACCTTGTGGTCCTTTGAATTAGATCGCGGAAGATAAAACAATTTCGATCAATTAATAATTTCTGACCAAATGCTGTGTAAAAACAATTTTATATGCATTTCTCATTTTCACTAAACAAATAATTGTTTCGTATGATTGGCATCAACAAAAACAGCAGTATACTACATAATACACACACACGCACACACACACACACACATTAATATATATATACATATAAATATTTAACTAGATAGTTTAATCTGTCCCTGTCTCATCATATATTTGCATCTATTTATTGATCTCTGAGGATATTTATAAGATGAAATGTTATTCATAGATCCTTGTTGATGAGGAGTCTGGTGAACAGATCTACCACGTCCAAGGTGAGCATCTGATTGGAATAAATGAGAGAATCACCAATTGTTGCTATCACATGTATTGAGTTCTTGACATGAAATATGACCGTGACTTTCCGGTTAGTAGATTGACTCTATCCATTATATCGATTGAATGGGTAATAGGCGGAGTTTTATCAATTGATTCTCGAGACCTGAGTAGGATACCAAACGTAATGTAGTTTACACAGCCCATACATTATTCGTAAGTAATGGGACATGGCATGAAAATAAAAACTATCCATGTGAATTGAATAAAAGATTCAGTTCGAACGATGTATGCAACTTTCTACGGTATGTTCAGAATAACAATCTTAAATATCCAAACAATGTATGTAACTTACATTTTTCTATCCTCAATATCTCTCTCCCTCCATCCCTCTCTCTGTCTTTCTCTCAGTATCTCAATAATAAACATACTATTTATTATAAAGATCGATATCAGAATTACTATACTACATTATATTGAACCATGAATAATGGGTTTTATATAATGAAGGATACTCGAGACGAAATTGTCATCCATAGATGAGAATTGAGTTCATTCAAAATAGCAAAACACAGAAAAGAAAATCAAACCTGGATAACAAATCAATATAAACAAACAAAATATTTTCCATTTATTTTTAGATCTACTCATTCATCTACAACTAAACATATTTATCTATAAAAAAACTTTAAAAATCCGAAACACTAATAATAACCCGACACACTGATGGTTTTATATTCTAATGTCATGAGATGAGAACAGTTTGAAAAAGATTAACCAGCCGATATCCACCATACGACCCAATAACGTATGTGTCACCGGAAGTGACATCTAAATATTAAAACTTTCGGTCCTAATAGATTTTTCAAAATCAGATATGTAAGTGAGGCTAAAGAGTCCCATACAGTAATTTTGAACCGGATTAAAAAAAAAAACGGGTGACCAGATGGACGAAATCTGGGTATCTTTAATTGATGTATTAGTGTAAAGTTTATGAATAAAATATACATATTCTGCTGTTGACATCGTAAAAAACACAATAGTAGAACTATTTTTAATAAAAATAAAAATAATGTAAAATTTAAAGGGGAATAACTCTGTTATTCCTTCTTACTGGATTGTGTCCCTTGGATTTTCTTCCTTTATTTCTTAATTTTGAAAAAAAAGTATAACCTATTGTCAATCATACAACTTTTTAATAAATTTA
>OY744521.1:100984164-100996664 GCA_963556195.1 Sepiola atlantica | reverse complement strand
AATCATAATTTGTAAAGACACTAAAACTAATACGGCCTGAAGATGATTTGACGATTCAAATCGAAAGTACTTGCAAAAAAGAAAAAAGAATGGAACAAGAAACCCATGGATCATATTTATATCAATTTGACCGAAACATTGGATGGACAATTCGGAAAATTGAAAAAAAAAAAAAAAGTCGCATCAAACAAAACCACTCCGTGTTATTTAATAATGTTTGCCTAAATGTATATATATATATATATATATATATATATATATATATATATATATATATATATATATATATATATATATACATATATATATGTATATATATGTATATACATATATATGTATATATATGTATATACATATATATGTATGTATTTATATATGTGTATATATATGTATATATTTATATATATGTATTGTATATATATTTATATATATGTATATATATATATTTATATATATATATATTTATATATATATACATATATTAGTTTTTATTATTATGAATATGTTGTACCGCTTGGGAAGTGGAAAATACTAAGAAAATAGCTCTGTTTCTATCGCCACGTAAAAAATAATAAAGACGGCTACGTTACATTATGGCGATAAAATATCGTACATATTTCGACAAGGTGTTGTGTTAAAACGCCAGACCACATACAATAATATCGGAAGTTCAATCCTTGCTCAAGTTAACCATGTTGATTACGGCTGATAACCAGAAACACGTGTCCATAGATTTTTTTTATTAACGTAAAAATTATATATATATATATATATATATATATATGTGTGTGTGTTTGTGTGTGTATGTGTGTATGTGTATGTAATAGTGCTTAATAATAAAGAGAGCTGTTTACTGATAATAAAGATTTTTATTTATTTTTACTAATAATCTACTCGTTCCTTTCTTTCTTCTTTCCGTTGTTTCTTTCTTCTTTGCTTCTTTTCTTTATTCTTTATTTCTTTATATTATTTCCTTTCTTTCTGCTAGATTGTTAGTCTTTTTCTATCTCGTGTCTTTCTTTCTTTATTTTCTTTCATTTCCATTCTGTTTTTGAAGTCGCATATACCTTTTTTCTCTCTCTCTCTCTCTTTTGTTTCCGCTATATTGTTACTCACTCTTTTGCTTCTTCCTTTTTCGTTCTGTTTCTTATGTTGTTACTCTCTCTCATTTTTCTTTCGTTTTTTTCCTGTCTTTTACATTGTTACACTCTATTTCTCCATCTCTTTATTTCCGTCACATTTTGTCTTTTCTTTTGTTCGTTCGTTCTTTCTGTTCTTCTTCGCCATGTATAAGTGGCATGCCGTCATTTCCGTATGTATGTGAATTAAGGCCGTTGGGAGGTGGCCATGGTTAAGAGGTTAATGGCACGGACTGTCGACCTGGTTGTGCCAAGTTTGAATCAAGTTCGTTCCACAAAAAGCTTTCACTTAAGATGTTGGTAACCTTCATGTGATCCCTCCTGCTAGTACTCGATTTCTTTCTAGCAATAATTATGAATAGAAAGATATCGGGGAAACCAATGTCAACAATAGAATCCTCTGATTAATACGAAATCAATGAATTAAGGCCGTTAATATAGTAGAGGGATAAAAGACTAGGGCGATAAAATCATTCGTTTTGATTTGTCAGTAACATTTTTTAATGGAAATCGCCTCAGACAAGACATGAAGCCACTTAATTTAATTAGTTAAAAATACAATTTCAAGGTATAATACTAGTCAACGATAAGTGTTAGATTGGTAGATTTCGACGCAGAAAACAGCGATTTCCTCCGTTGTCAAAATGTTGCCCATGAAATATGATCGCTAAATGGCAAAAGAAGGGAAAATGATGAAGACAGTTTAAATAAAAAATAAGAAAATATAAATAATAGTAAGAAACATTTTGTTTCAATTTTTCTTAATAGAAATATTAAACTTTTCAATATTCATTGCTAGTTCATGGAGTAAATAAACTATTTGAATCTCATTAGTGAGTCTGTCAAAAGTAAATAACCAGCAAGTTTATTCGTCATAGACTGGAAATGAAGAAAGAAATTGGGCAAATAAATGTAAACTAAGTAAGAAAAACACTGTGGGTGCAAAGAGAGAGATAGGGAGAGAGAGAGAGAGAGATAGAGAGAGAGAGAAAGAGAAAGAGAGAGGAGTGGGCTGATTAAGAGACGAATAGAGAGAGGTGAAACCATACTGCCTGCTACGGCTCTGAGTTAGAGGAGAATAGGAGAGAGTGATTAATAAATGACGCTTTCTCTTTGTTATTTTGTCGTACAGTTTTTTTTTGTTTTTATCTCGCCTCACATTTTAGCGAAGTGACGAATATTTTCAAATACTATTCTCTAGCAACATGTATTTGTATATACTAAAAATATTTCAAGGAATAAAGAAAGATATAATGCAGATTTTGTGTCTGCGTGTCTGTACCCAAAATTTCGCCACAGTTCTAAAAGATATAGTTTTATATCCTCATATTTTTTCTGAATATTCAGAAGAATCGAATACTAGAAAATAAATATATGCATATATTTTACTAATCTCTCTTTCTCCATCCCCTCTCTCTTTCTCTCTCTCTCTCTCTCTCTCTCTCTCTCTCTCTCTCTATATATATATATATATATATATTTTATCTATCTATCTCGTTCTAGTAATTTAAACATATCAATCTATCTATTCCTTTATCTCACTATCTATCTATATGTAGAGAATAATTGGAATTAAATCCGGCAAAATTTTGAGAATAAGTTGAAAAGATAAATAAAAATGCAATCAAATCATCAGATTTGAGTAGTCAATATTTCAGTTTCATTGATTGAAAGTCTTCCACAGATTGAGTTTAATTATGAAATAATTACAAATTTAAAAAAGGCTACAGACATGACAAAGTAATAAAAGATGGATGGAAACAGAAACATACGTATGTATATATAACAATACATTCATGAAAACGAGAAAAAATCGCACACACACACATTTATATATACTAACGGATTTACCGGATTTGTACGAAGTATATATAGAACAATAGCTTAAACAATTGACAGTAAATTAACCTCTAATTGACTAATATATATGTGATCACAATGAGAGAAAGCCTGGGAAATGGATACCGAGGATAATAAAATATCAATAAACAACGAACTCTTGAATAAATAATTTATTCGGATAACCGGGTAATAAAAATATGCTCTTATCGCCCACTATAAAATTCGAGCGTGAAAAATAGCAATTTTGTCTCTTTTTATGACAAAAAAGATGCAATTTTGGTGAGACTTTTCACAGGAACCAATCAATAAAACTATCAAAATTTCACTAATTAGTAGAAAAACACCATTCGTAGTCTCCAACAATAAATTCGTTGTAGCGACTACGTACACGCCATAGTTTGCTTCCGGGTAAGCAGCTCAGGTGTGTATATGCTCTACCTAAAAGTCTTTCTTAAATGGTAATAGAAATTAAACACTTGTAATCATTTAAAACAAACCTAAAAGATCTGTTGCTTCAAAATATGCCGTTAGACTTTTCGGAGATGAACTATTGACAACTATTATATGTGTGTGTTTAGAGAGAGAGATAGAGAGAGAAAGAGAGAGAGAGAGAGAGAGAGAGAGAGAGAGATTTAAAAATGTTAAATTTTCTAATAGATTCAAACTGATTATATTAGAAGTGAATACTACCGGCTTATCGGTGAGTCTGGTCGTTACCAAACTTAAAGAACTTAAATTCTAACCCAACACGTCCTCAAGATTCGTTCTTAGTAAATAAAAAAAATGAACATGCCGATTCTGTAAAAATTCCAGAAACGAATGCCAAAAAAATAAAAATAATATAAAATGGCTGTCTTAGCAAACATGAAACTTAATTTCGGGCTTTTTATACCATTTGAATGAGATGCTATCTTTCTTTCGACAATGCTTTTCCCCAAATTGAACGCGTCGACAATCACCGGTGGAATCTGTCCCCCCTTTTTGCCTTCACGAACTGCTAATTCACTTCGCTGACTAACGGCTCTTCGGAGCGGACGACTACCTTTTCTCGATCAAGCTTAGCTAAAATGATTTACGGCTCCCGCCTTTCTCTCCGGTTTACTTCCCACGTTTAAACTTACAGAATTAACATTCAGCGGCCATTTTTGTTTTGTTGCCGATTGTCGTTTCTCTGCTCTCGGACAATGAAACCTCGTCTTCCGCGCTCGACGAAAGTAGGCTGCGAATGGCGGGAAAAGGCAATTGCTTCCACCAATGGCCTTTCTTCGGGATGTTGATTGGATATTGAAGAAATGAGCTCTTTTCACCGAAGAGTCTCCTAACTCGACTCAAAGTCTACTTCTCCTTTTGGAGATTTCTATGGCGATAGAAAGCCATATGCGGACAAACCAATAGTAAAATAGTAAATACAGAAAAATACTCAGGAATAAGTAGTTAAAGATTCCAAGAACGAGATTCATTGAAAAGAGATCCATGACCCGAAGAAGTACTTATGCTATCCTTTTCTCTCATCGTGTCTTTTCTTACGGACGTCTACATCTATGCTGATATTATTCGATATGAGCCAAATGATACGGATCGACATACGGGGATACATTCATGATTCATATGTGCATAAGTTCGTGTAATTATGAAGTACACACGTCATCCCTTCCTTCTTCTTTCGTCGTTTGCTTTTACACGAACGTATACGCCTGTAGTTAAAGAATTTGGTACATTTTCAAATATATGGATGGACAGACGGGTATTAATTCATGTGATTGTGATGTGGAGACATTACCCCCTCCCTTTATGTATATTTGACATGTGCATTCGTCTGTGCATGAAATCAGTGAATAATGTCTACAATTCGTGGACTCTAAGAGTTCAAAACCGCAGGATTTCATCTTGAAACAACTTGAGTAGGTGTTGATCGTACTAGTCAGTGATACGTTCTTGACAATCAGTCCGACAGTGGATTCAGTTGTTGTCAGGGTGAGGTATGGTTCTGTTCAGTCTTAGGATGCCCAACATCCCAGGATTTACCTTCTCCCTGAGAAGAGGTTAGTTTATTACTAATCGCCCCAAGGTGCTCGTACCGGGGAATACCGACGGGGCTACTCAAGCATCAAAGTGTAGTATCTGTTCCGATGGATACTACACCCCATAAACTGGTATTGTCTTGGTTATCGGGGCTTGATTTACGCCGGTCTATGGGTCGGTCCTGTGCAGTTCTAGGAGATCCACCCTCCCAGGCTTTGCCTCCCCTCTTTGGGGAGAAGTAAGTTTATTGCTTACTTCCTGAGGCGCCCCTACCGGGGAATGCCGACGGGGCTGCCCAGGCAATTTTTAATTGCCAGAGTGCTCACTTTCTCGAGCGCTGGCTTTTCAAACCCCACTTTCCCGACCCGACCTTGGGTCACATCTTACATGTGGGAGTAGGATAAAACTGGCCTTGTGCCTAACCTCCTGGAGAGGAGGTAAATAAATACTCAAGCATTTTCTGTATGCCAGAGTGCGCTTATCCTAGTGCGCTGGCTTCTCAAAACCACATCTGGCCTTGTGTCTAACCTCCTATGGAGAGGAGGTAACTAACATACATGTATATCCACATGGATTTATGTATTCCTTATATCAATAGGTTATAAAAATATCTAAATAGATAAATGCGAAAATTGGGTTCTTTTCACGCACTAACAGTAAAGTCAAAACGCCCTATTCCAAGTTAATTTTACTATAAGCAATAAACGCACAATCCTTTTAGATACTGTTTATGTATATGCGATATCAGTAGCTAGGTCAACTAATTTGCATATGGGTTTTTAAAAAGAACATTTTATTAATGAACTACTATTCGTTATTGTTTTTTTTTTAATTCAATGATTATTTTGATTTTAATATAATAAATACTTCTGTTTCGTAATATTTTTTATATTTCTAAGAGAAATATTTAGCATTTGTGTCCAAGCGTTCTTTTTTTTAGAGGGACCAACTTGACTTTTAACAAGTTGCGATCTATTTCTGATTTGCAACTGAAAATCAATTTTATTTATTCTTTCTTTTCTTTACTTTACAGTCACATTTAAAAGATAAATAAATTTGCATCGACATTACCAAAATTTAAATGGTAATCTATATGAATGTATGAGAAAGATTTTTCTCATACAACAGCTTACAACAAAGTTATGAATGAAATGTTTATTATTCAAAATTAATGTTTAAAATATTTCAAGGAGAGAACATTACGAAGCAATGGCAATGCCAGCTAGTAGAATATTAATGGCAGAACATTGGGAAAATATAGAGATATAATGACATGCGCATATTCATCTTGATATGTATCTGTCTCTCCATCTTACTCTCTTTCTCTCTCTCTCTCTCTCTCTCTCTCTCTCTCTCTCTCTATATATATATATATATATATATATATATATATATATATACAGGGTGGGCCAAAATAAGGGTCCTATCTTTAAATTTGAATAACTTGAATTTGAATAACTTCCACACAATAAAAGTTAAACTCACCAAACTTTATGTGTGTGTAGACTGACCCTTCCGAGATTTTTTGAAATAAACAAAACAAATTTTAGCCGAAAAACACTTCTTAAAACTTACAAAAACTAAAGTATTGTTTTTTACACTGTTTTGAGTTTTTTAAGCAAAAATAATGCTCTCTAAATGAGGGTACGTTCCTTAGGGCTAATACGGCTCATGCTTGCTTCGGAAGGGGTCCTTTACTTATTCTAAAAAAAAAAAAAAAAAATCAATAAATAAAAAAGTTATGAATTTTTAAAAATAGGACCCTTATTTTTGCCCACCCTGTATATATAATGTGTGTGTGTGTGTCAATGTCTGAGTATGTGTTTTCTATAGTATAAAAACAATGGTTAAAGAATCTGCACAAAAAACAAAACTTAAATCATAGGTATGAAATTTTCAAAGGAAAACAATGGAATTGTTCCGAATCTCTAAGTGCCTTATAATTGCAGAACTTTGTTAAAATTCAAAAATATATTATTTTGCTGAAATTTAAATTAAATGTATAAAATTACTCGGGAAAGACAATGGAAGTGGTCTTATGTGCCGTTCAATGTGCTGAATTTCTACGTCAAACCTCTAAGAGAGCTATGGGGGCAGAATTTCAGCTTCTACTGACTATATTAGGAGGATAATAATTATTATCTCCTATAGTGAATTCTTTTCTTTTCTCATGTTAATTGATGGTGGCCTAGGGGTTGAATACCAGGCTGAAGAGTCAAACGTGACTTTGCAACTGAGTTTGAATCCTTCAACCGGCAATAATTATCATCTCTTATAGTAAAGATTGCGTAAGCATGAAACACATGTGTCTGAAGGCAAAAATAATAAATATTTATATAAAAAAATATTGGATATAAGTATATGGACTTATTTCTCTACTTCGCAGTACGTTTATATTCATTATCTATATATCTATTATGTATATCATTAAGGGTTCGGAGAATTTGGGGAAAAGAGAATCGGTTAAAAGAGATACATGTCCTGAAGAATTACGTACTTAATCGCCCACCCTCTCATCGTGTCCGTATTCGCGAACGCCGGCATCTCTTCTTAGCGCATTCGTCAAAAGATATGGATGGGCAGACGGGTATAAATGCATATGATTGTGATGCTGACACATTAGTCTTTTTTTATATGTTTAACATATGCACACGTCTCGGTAAGAAATCAATGAATACCAGCACAATACTTGGATGATCAAATGTAGAAATGATCACAAATAAATATATAAAAATGTATACTGACATAGATATATATCATTTTCTCTCTCTTTCTAAATATTCACAGCGTAGATTATATATATATATATATATATATATATATATATATATATATATATATATATATATATATATATAGTGTGTGTGTGTGTGTGGTAGAAAGAAATCTAAGAAAAGCATAACATTTATTAATTAATGGTGTTACAGAAGATCAGGTCAAATCAATATGATTATATATATATATATATATATATATATATATATATATATATATATATATATATATATATATATATAGTCTCGGAAGTTTCTCAACAATTAAAACTATATAAAAAAAATATATATATAAAAAAAAAAACTTATAGTCTCAAGTCTTCCAGTGGAAAATCACTCATGTAAGTCAATTTATTTTTTACAGTTATTATATTAGTTAGTTTCTAACACTATTTTAAGGGATCATCAGTTGTTTACCATGAAAAACTGTTTCGGGAATTTAATATAAATTTATATATATATATTATCATATTGATTTGACCTGATCTTCTGTAACACCATTAATTAATAAATGTTATGCTTTTCTTAGATTTCTTTCCACCACACACACACACACACACACACACACACACACACATATATATATATATATATATATATATATATATAGTAATATATGAAAATATATTTATGGCAATTAAGCTACACAGAGGCTCCCGCGTTTCATCACGGGGGGGGGGGATCTTCAGCTCTATTTATCAGAAAATTCAAATAGCTTAGTTGGTAGTAGCTTAGTATGGACTTCTCAATGTTTCGGTTTCGATTTGCAGTCTTGGCATTCGCTTTATTTGTTTGTAAGTTATTATTGACTGTTAAAGCAATACTTTCCATTTCTGAAAGTAGTTAAGGTCTTTGATATTTCGAAATGAGACAAATTTCGCTATGTAGTTATTACGTTTAAAAATTGTGACTTACTTAAAATTTGGGACTGACCGACAAAATCTCTATTTATATGCAAATACTTTCATATATATATATTGGGAAAATTACAAACAAGCGATAAAGTACGAATCAATATATGCTTTGACGAAAAGAAAAAAGCATGGAAGCACATTTGCAAGCGAAAATGGAGTTAATTTTTCTTTTCTAGATTTTGATGACTTGAATCTGCGTTTTAACTTCCAAAAGCAAAATAGTTAAGTGGCTCTAAAAATGGCTCCGACATTGATTTTTCTGACGTCGTTTTGTTTCGTCTGTCCTTTCATACTCGAACACCGTACTTATTTCTCTCTTCACCCTTTGTTTCTTAACATGTCTTGGATGTAATATCTGCCCCCTTTACTTCGTTCGAGATTCATCCTTTCCTTTTCTGCTCCATTATTCCTGCTTTCGTCTTCCCTTCGTCTTTTTCTGTCTCATCTCGTTTCTTCCCCGACTGTATCCTTACTCTTATCTATTCATTTATAGTATGACCACATCTATCTATCTATCTATCTATCTATATATCTATCTATCTGCCTATCTATCTGCTTGTGCATATCTATCTATCTATCTATCTGCTTGTCCATATCTATCTATCTATCTATCTGCTTGTCCATATCTATCTATCTATCTATCTGCTTGTCCATATCTATCTATCTATCTATCTGCTTGTCCATATCTATCTATCTATCTGCTTGTCCATATCTATCTATCTATCTATCTATCTATCTATCTATCTATCTATCTATCTATCTATCTATCTATCTGCTTGTCCATATCTATCTATCTGCTTGCCCATATCTATCTATCTATCTATCTGCTTGTCCATATCTATCTATCTATCTATCTGCTTGTCCATATCTATCTATCTATCTATCTGCTTGTCCATATCTATCTATCTATCTATCTATCTATCTATCTATCTATCTATCTATCTACCCATATATATCTATCTATCTATCTATTTGCCCATATCCATCTATCTATCCATCTATCTATTTGCCCATATCTATCTATCCATCTATCTATCTATTTGCCCATATCTATCTATCCATCTATCTATCTATTTGCTCATATCTATCTATCCATCTATCTATCTGTCCATATCTATCTATCTATCTATCTATCCATATCTATCTATCTATCTATCTATCCATATCTATCTATCTATCTATCTATCCATATCTATCTATCTATCTATTTGCCCATATCTATCTATCCATCTATCTATCTATTTGCCCATATCTATCTGTCCATATCTATCTATCCATCTATCTATCTATCTGTCCATATCTATCTATCTATCTGTCCATATCTATCTATCTATCTGTCCATATCTATCTATCTATCTGTCCATATCTATCTATCTATCTATCTATCTATCTATCTGTCCATATCTATCTATCTATCTATCTATCTATCTATCTATCTATTTGCCCATATCTATCTATCTATCTATCTATCTATTTGCCCATATCTATCTATCTATCTATTTGCCCATATCTATCTATCTATCTATCTATCTTTCTATCTATTTGCCCATATCTATCTATCTATCTATCTATCTATCTTTCTATCTATTTGCCCATATCTATCTATCTATCTATCTATCTTTCTATCTATTTGCCCATATCTATCTATCTATCTATCTATCTATCTTTCTATCTATTTGCCCATATCTATCTATCTTTCTATCTATTTGCCCATATCTATCTATCTATCTATTTGCCCATATCTATCTATCTATCTATCTATCTATCTGCCCATATCTATCTATCTATCTATCTATCTATCTGCCCATATCTATCTATCTATCTATCTATCTATCTATCTATCTATCTATCTATCTATCTATTTGCCCATATCTATCTATCTATTTGCCCATATCTATCTATCTATCTATTTGCCCATATCTATCTATCTATCTATCTATCTATCTATTTGCCCATATCTATCTATTTGCCCATATCTATCTATCTATCTATTTGCCCATATTTATCTATCTATCTATTTGCCCATATCTATCTATCTATCTATCTATTAGTCCATATCAACTATCTATCTATCTATTAGTCCATATCAACTATCTATCTATCTATTAGTCCATATCAACTATCTATCTATCTATCTATCTATCTATCTATCTATCTATCTATCTATCTGTCTGTTTGGCCATATCTATTTTTATCACGTTTATTTTTAACATTTTTGTATCCACCGCCAGATAGAATAAATCGTGATGAAATAAATCGTTCGTTTTGATTGGCTTATCAAATAATGAGAGGAAATTCAAATAGTTAATAAGACACGATAGAAAAATCAAGTATAATATCAATTATTTTTTAAATTTCAATTTTATAAATAAACAGATGCACTTTTTAAATATTAATTTCCAGTTCACGGAGTGAATAACATACTTTTACTTAAGGTTAAAATCTTTTTTTTTTTTACTAACGAGTCACCACTTATCAAGACCCGAAATACCACTCGAGGATAAGGGTTAATGCGTTTGTCAAGATGACGCTTATACAACATCATGATGATTAGTAACGATGGTCGTAATTGGTTAGGATTTGATCATTTAAGAGGACAGTTAAACAAGCATTTGTTTACATTGAACTTGAAAACGACCATGTTGTAGTCGGTTGGAAAGCAGGCCCTTGGTATTGTGTTCAACAGACGCATTGTTCTATGGAAATAACTTTGCTTATGGAAGTTCTGTTTAGTTTTAGGTACACAGGGAGAAAACGGAAATTATGAATAGCGGTTGTAGCTAGACGAGTTTTTGTTGTGAATGTTTTACACGGAGAACCATAGATTGGAGCTGAGTTGAAAACCTACAATGATAATAACGATGGAGCAGAGAAAGACTAGTACCGTCTCTTTTGTGAGAAGAGGACTAGATTTAGAAGTCAGTTCTGTACTCTGTCAAGGCAGAAAAGTGTGCCCTGAGCGGACAGCTCATCAGATGTGGCAATAGTAGTCAATCTTAGGATGTATTTAACTCTTATACACTTAGAAGATTGCTTCAGGAGTGAGATACCTTCTGGAGCGGTAAAATGATCCAAACATTTTCCCAGCGACATTAGCTACAAATTGAATGTAATTCTTCTATTTCAAGTCTGAAGTGACGGTCAATCTCAGAAGTTTATGAAAGCAGGGAGATTTCTAATTCACTGACTAAATTAAATGTTTCACTCTCTAGACGGTTATGTCATTTGCATAAATGTCGACGAATGATCTTAAAATGTGTTTTTCTATCTATCTATCTATTTATCTATCTATCTATCTGTATTTTTGACGATTTAAATCATTTTCAAGGCATGCTTCAAATAAAGATTATACATAAAGTTATTAAACTTGTTTTTATTTGAAACAGAAACAATTTATTTTTAAAACATCGAATTATCTTCAAACATAATCTCCTTAGAACCCAGGAAAACATACCAACAACAATGTCCAGAAAAGTCCAATTTTCACCAAGAATAAACCAACAATCACAAGAATAACTTCATTGTCCAGTACCTCGGTGAGTTGTTCAATTATATTTCACATTACAGTACATATCTTGCTAACCCAACAGAGAATATCTATAGACATCAAACTTGGCAGTTTGTAATAAAAAAGAGGCATAAGTTTAGTCTACTTCAATCAAGAGAGATAATCGCGGATTAAAAAAATAATATAACATTTTGTTTTTATATTATTATCTTTCTCATGAGTCAGTATATTTACAATTTCGCTCAAAATAGATACCAATCTTCATACACATCTGTGTATGTATGTATGTATGTATGTATGT
>OY744521.1:100974164-100979164 GCA_963556195.1 Sepiola atlantica | reverse complement strand
GGTCAACCTTCTATATGTGTACAGCCCAAAACCTGCAGCGAAACCTCGGAAGACCGACCCTAATCGTCCCTCCGTCTGATATTAATAGGGCGATCAAAACATAATTTTCATCGCGGTACATGGAAGCGAATAGCCAAGTGCACGCTGGTACCAACGAAATAAAATAAAGAAATGATTTAATTTATATAAAAAAAGAAAACACTCATTTGAAATGTCCAAATGAGGACATCTTAAATCTCTGTCATTGAGGCAATGATTCGTATAGTAACACTTTGCTATTTTTCACAAATTCTGAGTGCTTTGCAATAGTCTATCAAAAAATATGTGTCCGACTGTTTTCTGATAAAACTGCAGGCGATAAAACAATCGACAACGCTGATCACATTTACATGTGACTTGGAGTTCGAATCTCGGCGTAAAAATTAGATTAATTTGGCTGTAATTTGCGATCTAATTATTCTATGCCTTCTCATACACAGCATCATAAATATGACTCGTAATTGACTTAGTATTCCTAGCTAGAATATGTATTATGGAATTTGATGGTAAACATTGGGCAAGGAAAAATACAAGCGACCACTTGGATATCTTGTTGGGTTCAACAAATTCAGCGTAGGTTTATTTTTTAAAATGAAATCTTTGAAAAATACCTATTGTTAAATGGTGGTCTTTATAGGGGATGATGTTCTTTTTACGATCGATAAAAATAGCCAATCATATGAACAAATTAAAAAAAGGTTCACATAAGCTGTTTAACAAATTTGCATTAGAAATACCATTATATCTAGCATCTCAAATAGAACCTTCGCCCTATTTTCTAACTCTCAAATCTCTGACAAAAATAATGAGTACTATAACAATGCGCTTATTAATACTTGTTATCAGGAAAACTTAGTTTTAAGGGACGTACAATTAACCATAGAAAATTATTAACATTATAGCACATAATATGGTAAATAATAATAAAAACTAAAGTAGCTTATATAAGAGTATATAAACAAGATGAATGGCTTCATGCGGTTAATAAATCTAAATGCATCGCGTAAATAAGAACCAACAGCCACATATGAACAAATACATTTACCTCCCAAGTACAAATTAATTAATAACTGACGTCATTTAAAAATGCCCCTAGCTTACCCCACTCCATCTAATACTCATCGGTATTTAAGTTCCACGGCACTTATTGTAACAATCAAAGTGTAGTATCTGTTCCTGTCGAGCCCATTCTGGCACATAACTAGCTTTTTATGGTCTAATCCGTAGATTGGAATGATGGTTTTATTCGGTTCTAGACGGCTATCCTTCCAGATATTACCTCCCTCTTTGAGACAGCAACTGCACCAGCGTAAATTAGCATTGCCACAGAGTGATGTAACACAAACAAAGCCTTTTGATATCGTGAGGTGCTTCCGGAGCGCCCTGGGTTAGTGTTAATTATGCTATGCTTCCAAACCATGCTTAACCCTATGTTTCTTTTCTGATGAAAACGTAGTTGGTAGCAGAAAAGAAACAGATAGAAATTGTCATTGTTGTTTAAGGAAACATGCATCAACAAAGAAATGCTGCTTTAGTATACAAATATATACATTATATATATATATATATATATAATATATTATATGAATTAATATTGGGTTAAAATGACACGCTGAGTCACCCATTAAGCTTGGGTTAAATTGTTTGAATCAGGAAAGAATGAGTTCGCAAAGTTAAATATAAAAATAAAATGACAAGATGAAAAATAAGTCGCTTCTGCTCGCGATATCTCTCTCCCTCAAGTTAAATAGTATTACTGCTAGTGATGACATTCATTTTTGTTTACAATAGACTATTCCAATATTTTCTTTCTTTTTTAACTTCGACTGAGAAAGAAGGGAAGAGATTCCTACCGTATAAAGTAAGAGCGGGGTGTAAAACACTATACAACTAGAGTGGGTGAGAGTTATAGATAGAAAATTAGTAAGAGATGCGTCACTTGATCAGTTAATTGCAAATTGCAGCTAATTAGAACAATTACAATAAAAGTTTTTTTCAAATCGAACTAAAGCAAAACCGAAGAATATGTTAGGAATATTTTAGCATCGATTTTGTGTTATTAAATTATATAAGAAAAAGCCTACAGACGTAAATTATCTCAGCTTTATTATGATATATATATATATATATATATATATATATATATATATATATATATATACAGAAAAAAGAGAAAGTCATGTAGACATAGACACATATAAATATATATACATTGGTTGAGTGACAAATGTCTACTATGCTCTACATGAATGTTTATTTTTTTAAATTTGTTTTCTCAATATTTTATATTTCTGGTCTTCGTAAAGTGAAAAATGAATGATATTTGTTTCTTTGTAAGGAAAAAATAAAAACACGGAGCTTAGTTTAAAATGGCGTATCTCATGTTTAGAAACAAATGGAAAACAAACGAGACAGAAAGACAAAAAACAAAACCGTGAGTCTCGCTTCTAAACGAGAATTACGAAAGATAATTCGAGAATACTTGAGAAATTCACCTCTTTTCTTTCCCTTCCTCTGTTTCCCAAGCTTACTCATAATGCCAAACTTTTAGTCTTCTTTTCGTTTCTTTTCACTTCTTTGTCTCCTTTCGTTTCGCTTTGTTTTGCTCGATTTCAACTTGAATCATCGAGCGCTTACCGCCTACTTTCTGCGATGGACACACATGGCGTCTGGCGAAAATTATGTATGTGAAGGTCTTTACGCATACGGACAAACTCAATATTCATGACGTCGGTGGAAGTATATAAGTTTGAAGCTTGAAAATTGTACAGAGCAGAGGTCACTAGACGTGTACGATAGCCCCCCCCCCCAAAAAAGGTCAAGCATTATGCGACTACAGCGTGAACACTGACATCAAAACCAGGAAAAATCGAATCCCATCGTTTAATTTTTTTATGTTTAAAGACAAATAAACACTTTTTCGTTTATTTAATGCCGACGCATTATATTCTAAGCGATTCAATGTATACAATTACTTGAATATAAGTTGCTATTTCACAAATAGTTGGAATAGGAAACGAGTTCATACTTTTCTCAACATTATTAATAAGTAAGTCATCAAAATAGAAACTTCACAACAGTGTAATTGGCAAAACTGAAAACACCGTTGGACTACAGTATACACACCGGGTTTGGTTTATTTTAAACTTTTTCTTAAGAGTAGAAAATGCACCCTGAGTTTGCTTTCGGCAGCTTCCTAACACCCGCTTCCTCCTATTTTGTCTTTTAATTCTCACATTTCATTAACGATGTTTCTGACAAAGGGGGAAGAATTTCTGTTTTCTGGGTCGGGCATCAATAAACAGAAAGACGGCGTTTTACTTTATTTACAATTGGAAAATTTAAAATTATGGAAACTAAAAGAATAAGAATACAACAGTCCATATGGGTTAAGGGCTGGAGAGAGGAGGACAAACCGGCCTTCATTCATCCCCAGAAAACGCTGGCAATGCTTACTAATGTGACTATTAAAAGAAACCAGGTTCGGTAAACTAAAAAATACAAATGTGATTCTATCTAATGAATAAACTTGATTATATGACTGTATGTGCGGCTATTTTAATATAAGAACTCCAGTTCACTTCGGACAATGAAAAAGCTCGATTTCACCCCCGTCTCTGCTATATATTATAGTTGCTGTATATACTCGAGTTGCGCGGGAATACAGTAAACTTATTTTAGTTTATAATTTTTATTTCTTTGGCAATTTTTCAATCATATACAGAAAAAGAAATAGCATTTTAATTGTAAGGAGACAAATTCTTTTGAGATTTCTTAGTTAAAATTAAAAGTTATTTCTCTTGCTCAATTTGATTTTTAATCAATTAGGTGGAGATGTTGCACAATATAAACTATCTGGGCCAGACAAAGTCATTTAACAATAAATTGTAGAAAAGTACGTTATTATACTGCAGTTAACATGGTACAACAATAACAAATGAATATTGCCTAGTCAGAAATAAAGTTTAGTTTTTGGGTCTGACTTGAACATCCGATAAGATATCTTTATATATTATTTAAAGCAATATTTCAAGGAAGTATGACCACTGCATAGATGCTTAAATTCCATTTAGTAAGGTTATATCAGTATTTTAGCGTGTAAAGACGTTGGATGGAAGTCAAATGTGACTTTAATCCCGTGTTCGATCCCAGCGGCCGGTGGTATAGCTTTATCTAGACACACCGATCAGTCTTAGTAAGACGAAACATAGATGTATTTAGAAACAGAAGTAAAAAAAAAATATATATATATTCCACATAGATATATGTTTCGTCTTACTAAGACTCATCGGTATAACAAGATAGAGCTATATCAACGCCCGCTTGGTTCGAACGCGGGACTAAAGCCACCTTTCACTTCCATCCTACGTCATATATATAGATTTGAAGAGAATAAATGAAAAAAAAAAAAAAAATAAATAAATAAATAAATAAATAAATAAAGATTGATGAGTCATTTAAAATGAAACATAATAAAATTTAAAAAAAATTGGTATATTACTAAACTAATGTTTATAATGTTTTAACCTTAGTTATATGATTGCTTAATTGAATTTTGACGTTTTCTGCGTTCCTACTCCCAATTGTTTTCCCCTATAATACGATGATCTGACACCGGTTTTTCCGACCCCCTCGGTCTTCTATTGTTGTCTTCTGATAATGAAAGTTGTTCTTTCGAAAATTTAAGATTACCCTTTGCCGATCTGTTACTTACCAAAAAAAAAAAAATACTATTGGGTATTTAATCAGTTTTCGTGAAATTATTAATAAATCGTTTTGAGTTTCACTTTCTCCCTGCGTTTATTGCTTTTCACTTTTCCATCTCACGGCAACCACATCGCATTGCTATAGCCTTGGACGACTAATTTACACTTATATATATATATATATATATATATATATATATATGACGTAGGATGCCATTTTCCTACGGGCGAAGTCTTGCGTGTGTCACGGTGGGA
>OY744521.1:100941664-100969164 GCA_963556195.1 Sepiola atlantica | reverse complement strand
CGGATCTGACGTCACATGACTCAAGGAGACAAAGTTTCAGTTCGATCGGAAGCCTCGAGACGCGAACACGCGCTTTTAGAAATGTCCTGATAAGATACGAGTCCTGTCTAAAAAGTATCCGCCCTTTATTTTTCCGTGCGAAATAGAGACGATGAGGCGACGCCACTCTACACAGTGAAGGAAGACACCTTCATGCGCATGTGTAAATTTTATCACCGTCTTCCTGCGCGTTTGTCTCTGCCTTTCGGTCGCTGAGTGAGGTGCTACACAACGTGTTCGTCGGATTTTCGATTCCCTCAAGATGACTGAACGTGTTGAGCAAAGGTACTGCATCAACTTTTGTCAAAAGGTTTGTGATTCTCAAAGCAAAACAATTCCTAAGATTCAGCAGAGTTTTGGAGAAGATGCGATGGGTGTTGCTGAGAGGGTGCGAACTTTGGTGATAGAAGATCGCCGTTTAACAGGTCGGAGTGAGTAAAGATTCCGCACATGCAATTTAGCGTGATGATTTGAACATGCACAGAGTGGCTGCGAAATTTATGCCCAAGTTGTTGTCGCAGAAACAAAAGGACCTCCGCTTTCAAGTAACACAGGATATTCTGGAAACTGCCAACACTGATCCATGGGTTCTCAACAGCGTGATAGCTGGAGATGAGTCATGGGTGTACGAAACAAAAAGACAGTTGTTGCAATGGAAGCATCCCGAGTCTCTAAGGCTACAAAAAAGCGCGACAGGTGCGAAGCAAAATCAAGGTGATGCTTACTATCTTCTTTCATATATGTAGGTATTGTGCATCACGGATACGCACCAGAAGGACAAACAGTGACAAAGGAGTACTATCAAGATGTTCCCCGGCGTCTCCTTGACGCAGTTCGGCGCAAAAGACCAGACATGTGGACGGCGAAAAACTGGCAACTGTATAACGAAAACATCCCCACACATTCATCCCGATTGATCCAGCATTTCTTGGCCAAACATGGAATTTCAGTCGTTCGCCAACCTCCCTACTCTACAGACATGGCTCCTTACGACTCCTGGTTGTTTCGAAAATTGGAGACGCCACTAAAAGGTTCCCGTTTTGAGACGAGAGAAGAGATAATGCGGAACGCGACGGCGGAGATGAACACAATTCTAAAAGAAGACTTCCAGAGGTGTTATCAGCAGTGGATGAATCGGTGAGCTAAGTGTGTGCAAGCACAAGGGGCCTACTTTGAACTGGCTTAGGGTCTCACCCCCGTCAGGTATTTGAAATATTTTTCTGGCCTAAGGTCGGATACTTTTTAGACAGGCCTCGTATAATTAGACAATATTCATCAACCTTTGCCTCCTCACTGCACCACGTATTTTAATTGATTTTTACTTGTGAGGCATTAGTCTTTCCCTTAGAGTGGAGGTATATATAACAGTATTCTAAGATCAAAATCCAACATTTTTTCAGATGAGATTCTTTCAATCAAACATCGGTAAATACAGCTGCTAGTTCCTCTTTTTCGATTACCGTCAAACTAACGTCAGCTGACATTTCTATGAATGTATTAATTAATGAATTATTAATTACTTAATTATGAATTGTTAAGTGTTTAGCGATAGAAAATGACAATTAGATTTATCTTTAAATGTTCAAGTGCAGCGAGAAGCATTTTTCCGTTATGTTTATGGTATGGGCCGGACTGAGCTCTAAACCCTGGTCCCCCCCCCCCCGAAAAACATTCACAGCAAGAACTCGCCTAGCCACAATTACAACAAAGAAACTTAATTTCTATCTCTGTACCAAATAACAAAAGTAACTTCCATGAACAAAGTGTTTTTCATAGAAAATCCTATCTGTGGAACCAAATACTACGAGGTTGCTTTCCGACCGACTACAACATGGTCGTCTTCAAGTCTAATGTAAACAAATACTCGTTGAGCCGTCCTCTTAGATAATCGATTCTTCTTAAGTAATCTTCTGCTCATTCCACCCATTGTTTACAAATCCTTCGTGGTGGCGATCATCGTCTGACAATCTTTTTAACCCTTATCCTCAAGGGGCCCCTGGGCCTTGATAAGCAGTGGCCTATTAGTAAAGAAAAAAGAAATAAGCGGGTTGCTTGTGAAGCATAACTGGTGATTTTAAACCCGAAAAGTGCAGTAAAATCAGTTCATCGCTGATGATCAGCCGTGGATTATCAACAATTAAGGGGAGACATTGTTATAAATGCTTTACTTGTGCAAGAAAATACGTCCAAATTATCTTTAGAAGTTCTTCTCTTCTATATCAGTCGATTTTTTAGATTCTAAACACCGGTCCCTGATTTTCGGACCATTTCAAAGAATTTCAAATTGAATTGCTTTATATTAAACTGTCTATAAATGGATGCGAGGAAGATGGTTGCTTAACTTCACTGTAATAACTGATGCCAAGTAATTATTTAGTTTATCAATGTTGACATATTTATATAATTTTCTCATCATGATGTATTTGCATTTGACATTGACAAAATATTAGCATCTCATTGGCAGTCTTATTAATTTGTATATTACTGAATCTTACCTTACTGATTTTATTTCTTTTATACAATACGTGGGTAACACTGGGTAACCCTTCGATCCTAGTTTAATCGAAACATCATTAATATTATTTTTAATGATATCATCCGCTTATTATCTATACAATAATACTCTGAGGCATTTCATGTTCGTACGTACGTTATCACCCTTCACACACATAAAAGAATGAGATCGTTCAATCAGCAAATATTTACATTGGTGATTCATCTTTACCCATTTAAAAACAAATTGTTCCAAAATAAATTATGTCGTCCCGTCGACTAAAACAGTACAATTTTAAGCAAATACATTTCAAATAGTGACATTCGTTTTTTATTTGAAGAATATTTATATGACAATTATATTTACGGTAGTAAGACAAAGGATATTCATTGTTTTAAAAATAATAAAATTGCTACAATTCTAAATAAATACTGAAAGGACATATGCGTTTTAATTATTTAAAGAATATTTAACTGACAATGACAATTACGGAAGAAGGAAGGGTGATGTTTTCTTAATAGTATTGACCCTGACAGACACTTGTTATTTCAAAAGGAATTATTATTAACAGTAAATTATAAAGATTGATGTAGAAAGCACTGTGGAATTTCCACGTGGTTACTCTAGTTATTATTAATATAATAATAATAATGATAATGATAATGATAATAATGATAATGATGATCATCATCATCATCATTATCATGATGATAATGATCATGATGATGATGATGATCATCATCATCATCATGATCAAGATCATGATGATGATGATGATCATGATGATGATGATGATAATAATAATAATAATAAAATCGACACGGCCCAAAGTGATTAAAATAAACGGATTTCGTTTTATTAGCCTTTTAAAGATTTATAATACGCGAGTAACCCTGTTAAACTTGTTAAATAGAATGAGATTTATATTATGTTCTAATCTTCTTCTTCTTCTTCTTCTTCTTCTTCTTCTTCTTCTTCTTCGTCTTCTTCTATTATTATTATTATTATTATTATTATTATTATAAAATTATTATAAAATAGACACGGCCCAAAGTGATTATAATAAGCGGATTTCCTTTTATTAGCTTTTAAAAAAAGTGCAATGAGGAAAGACAAAAATATTAATGACCTTATTATGATTCCATTCAAATGAATAACAAAGAATAATTGATTAGTCATGAAAACGAGTTATTTTTAAACACAATATTCATATTATTTTACAAATTAGTCCACTGGTGTTTTGTTTCACATTTTATTTGTTATTTTTCTGTGATTTATGGAAAACGAAATCGAAATCGAAAAAAAAATACAAGAATTATATCTTAAAAAAATTACCGCTGGTCGGCCATTTTATTTTTACTATGGTCGGCCATTTGATTTTTCATCTATTTCTTTTCCATTTTTTTTCTTCTTTTATTCATCCTCCATTTTTTGCTGTCATTTTTAATATTATCTCGAGTGACGTTATTTTTACTAGCGAAATGTCTTCGAGATTATAGAAATAATTTAAATGATATTTTATTATTCTATATTCTATGTTTATAGTTTTTTTGAATAAAATAACACCTTCAAAATCAGACGACTTGATACATCTGTGTGCGACTGCGATATTGTCTTATATATCTGTGTAGGCGTTTGTGTTGTAATTTTCATTCGTAGTCGAAACCTTCGTCTTTCAGAGGCAATACAATTGACCTCTGAAACGACTGTAGGAGAAACAGTGATGAAAGAGAGGACATCTGTGATCAGTTTTCAACTATGTTACCGGAGAAAAATGCATGATAGTGCGTTGGCCATATATTAGACACTGGGAGGTAGCACAAGACAGAGGAGTTAAACGAAGCCAGTTAGGAAGAATTAACTTTTTCTAACTACGGACAAAATCGCTTGAGTCGCTACTATTTAGCATCAGACGTTTGATAGCGGAACTATTAATAACTACGAAAGTATGCAACTCGTAAAAAATATTTCTTTATAGCTATTTTCATTAGATAACTTTTCAAATAAATAAAACTCTAGTGTCATCAACTGAATCAAACTGTTAACTGTTTCATACAAGTGTCGAGTAAGTGTAAGATGAAGAACAAAACTTGTCTGTTCGGCTCCCGTCGGCGCAGGATTTGCCACTCGCTCTTGGTGTAAAGTCTAAGACGTTTTCTTATAAAAATAATGCTTTTTTTTATTTCAGAGTTAAATCTATTTACAAATCAACAAATGGATCTCGGACCTACGCCGGTTGTGTCAAACCGACTTTTTTTTCTTTATAGGGCTGCCTGTCTGCCAGCCTCTCTTCTTAGTCTGGCATCGACAGTGAATCTGTTAAATTAATTTTGGTTACTTCATCCGACGTCAGATCTGTCGGAAATGCCTATTACTTGATTTCTAATCACAGATTTCTCAGACATTATCATTTGTTGTCGACCGTGCTTTCGATCTAATGACGTCATGGACAAGTAATGTTTTTACTTTCTTATTTCTTTCAAAAATAATTATATTATTTGTTCTTTTTGTGTTTTTATTTTGAACTCAAATCTATCTGTAAATGACCCGGGTTCTAAACCCGCGTATTGTCCAATAACGTTACAGTATAGAAATTATTAGAAGAACAGCAAAATTAAAATAAAATAACAAATAAAATATGTGTGGTCCCCAGCGATCACTACTATTTGAATAACGTGGACAAATTTTGTCTAATTTTGGGGTAATACTAATGATTGAACTTTTAGTAATTTGTGAATAAATACAATTTTTGCTAATTTGGGGTGATTTTTTCCTGTCCACTTAGTGCATTATATTTCTGCTGTGCTTAAAAGAAAGATGACGAACACTTGCAAATAAAATATAATGGCTGTTCGAGTTGCGGCAAATGCACAGTAAATGGAAGTCGTAGAGATTTGGAGTACGAAAAGAGGAATTGACGTGAAATGAAAACCGATCTATTTATTTCCGATTTATGCTGCTGGCATCTTTGTTCTGGTTTAGCAACCGAATGCATTTATTTTTTTATATTATTCGTAGTTCGATTAGCAAGGTCGTTTTTTTTTTACCAATATCGAACACTAGGTGGCACACGAGAGTTTTTTTCTGTAGGCACCAGTAACTTTTTTCAAGTACATAAACATTAATCTTATTTTTTAAGATGTCTTAACAAAGTAATAATAGAGGAAATAAAAAATGCACTTTTGGGGCCATATGGAGGACAAGCTATCTGTCAGTCACTTTCGGCGTTCATGATTATATAGGTTTACGAAGAATTTTGTGATAAACTAATGAACCAATCAGTAGACGAAGAGAATGACAGAATAACGGGATAAGAAACGAGAAAAAATACCGTAAACCATAAAACGAAAACATTCATAATAAAACGACCACGGAAAAATACGAAATTCAAAATAGATCGACGTGATAACATTGCTACCAGCCAGCAATTACTGGAACACCCGAAAATGTTCACAGGTCTTTAACAATGATTGTTTTAAAATACGTAACGTGACCCTTTTCAGCTAAGTGTTTTTAGTGTTGCTTTGTTTAATTCTTATCAGTTTTTTTATCTCCCTTTTATCATCTTAACTATATTCGCAATGTAAAAACAACAACTTTACTATTATGTCACCACTTATTAAATCCAAGAGCCACTCGAGGATAAGGGTTAATGAGACGGAATGGTTATCAATCGAAAGATGAGGAACTCTATGGCAAGACTAACATTGATCAATGGTATGAATTGCGTGTCCTTAGTTATGGGTTGGTTAATAACAGGAATTTGTTGACATTGGATTAGAAGAAGACAAAGTTTTAATCAGCAGGGAATCCGTCCTGCGCTAATGTGCTTCACGGGCGGAAACCCTTGCAAAGAAGCTCTGTCCATGGAAATCTCTTCTGATGCTCAGCACATTGTAGGGGGATCGAAAGTATTTTTCCGTTGCGGTAGTAAGACGAGTTATTGCTAAAAATATCTTACAATGGGGAAGGAAAGATCGGAGCTGAATCGAGCACCTTAACCTTTAAGATACACAGTATTTGTCTAGATTAGGACTCAAGCTAAAATACACTTGGTGTCGGTAGTTTCCGGATGTTTACGTAGACGGCAGGAATATGCCGAAACGTTTATCCAATCAGAATGCGAGAAACTAAGTAGAGCACAAGTTAACATTTTAATTGATTGAATCGCGAAATTCACTAATTGGTAATAAAAATTGATCAAAACGATAATGAATTTTAACGAACCCTAACGTTAACAACGTTTGAACACTTGTTCAGTGAAAAAAAAAACAATTCCATGCAAACAAAACAAAAAAAAACACTTTATAACCCTAACCTGGTTTTAACACTTGTTCAGTGATATTTATTGTAAACAAATAATATTTTTTACAGTTGTACATCCAAATTCGTTTAGGATTTTTTCGACGCAGGCAATTGGCTTTTCATTCGGCTTTTCCGGTCGTCTACGTAAAATTCAGGAAACTACCGACGCCAAGTCAATTTAAGTTTGGGTCCTAATGTGAACAAGTACCAAATACACTATTGATACAATATTGATCAATATTCTTTATTTATGCTCTAACTCCTTTCGAATTAGAGACCAGTGAAGAACACAGGAACAACAATACATATACTGTTTAATCCTTACCGTATTTGAAACATTATCTACCACCATACAACATTACAATTATCATTATTTTAAAATAAAATTTAGTAAGGATTTTATTATTTCAATTTAGTAATTAAAACTATTTTCGTTTTAAGATTAAAAATGAAAATAACGAGTTTTGCATCACACGCATCTAAAGTAACTGAAACAATGCCATCTTAAAAGAAAACAAAACATAAGCACATATTTTGAAAGTAATCCGTCTCAGAAGAACATTTATCCTATTATAACATCCTAAACGATGCAAATGTCTTTTCACATATGAGAAAGCACGGCAAGTTTGAGTGACGTCAGATTCGGCAAAAACTGAAGTACTCATTCTACACAAGTCGTATTTTTATTTTACAATGAAAATATGACGAAATATGACGTCATTTGAACACACACATTCGTTGAATGTTTGAATGCCTACTGGAGAGAGTTCGAATGCATACGAGATACCATACTTCGGTGATTTTGGTCTATCTGTACAGGGAGTTTCAGGACAACCTAACATGAGGATACTTCACCCTGCAAGTAAACACTGATCACATACTTAAAATAAACAAGTATTCGTAGCCTAAATAAGATCCGAAATGGTTACACACTGGCTTAGGAATTATGCACCTTTGTTGCGGTTCAACAACACCGCGACGTTTGTTTATATTTGGAAAACACGCCATCTTGGAAAAACTAGCAGCAGCAGGAGTCGCCTTTTGTTTTTGTCATGATTTCCGACAATGCCATGATCAGCAGCAGCAGCAGCAGTTGTTTTGCCTAGAAGATTGGAAAAACCCAGTTTGGGGAAAACCCAGTTTTTAATCGCCATTTTTGTCAACAAATGACTCAGCAAAAACTAGCCAGCGAATATTTTCCTTAATTTTCCTTCAAGGGATACACAAGCGTTTCGGCAACTATGCCGATAACCTTGCTAATACATTAAAGGCGCCTGTCAACCAGTTTTGACGGCGAGAGATCTGTGTGGAATTTATTTGTCAAAAATTAATCCCTTTCACAGGACCGACGAAAGTGACTTGACACAAGTTTCATGAGATCTCTAGCTTCTCACTCAAAATTTTAGTTAAGCCCCGGGGTCAGGAGGCCCCCACGCAGTCGAACTCCTGCATCTTGCAGTGTCGAGTTCCTGCAGCCGAACTCCTGCTCCCGCAGTTTTGAGTTCCTGCACCCAGCAGTTCGAACTCCTGCATCCAGCAGTCCTGAACTCCTGCAAATTGTAATTTGTTTGCATATGTTCACACTCGCCCCTATCAGCAGAAGGGAGAAGGGTCCACAATTTATCGGACAATACGAAGGGGGGGTTCATAAGTTCCGTAGTTGTAATGAGAGCCTTGAAAATGAAGAAAGTAGAGGGCGTTCGTGTACTCTTGACAATGGATATTCAAAAGCAATTGTTTGACAAAACCCACATCAAATTGTTATAGAACTGTCAAATGCACTTGATGTCAGTATCTGTACAGTATCCAGCAATCTAAAGCAAATTGGTAAGATGAAAAAATTCAATCAATAAGTCCTGCATGAGATCACTGAATCGATATTTGTTAATAAAAGCGGTCATTATTTTCCAAACAGCCTAATAGATCAGCATCTAACCACTGCGGATTTTCTTCAACGAAATATTGATTTCAGTGTCTCGTACTTGACGTTACTCACAGCCAGCTTGTGCTCTATCACCCGAATAAAGAAACGTTGAACTTATTATTGAGAGAAAAGGATTTATTTATTTTTATGCCTCGTTGAGCACCTCTTATTTTGAATCAATAATACTACATGAACCGTTTAATCCTGCAAGCACGCCCTCCGCTGAATTGCGATCATGTAGGCACTTCCTATTCTAAAGATCGTAATTTAAATTTCGTGCGCATAAATCGACGTCCAATCACGCCACCACAAGGGTTTAACTGTTGATTCGTATCTAATATGGTGTATAATGTTCTAATAGAAGTAAGCGAGAAATCTTACACTTCAATGGAGAACGGACATATATACATAGTTTGAATTACGTACGAAGAGTTTGAACTACCTAGGGAGAGTTTGAACTACCTAGAGAGAGTTTGAATAACCTAGGGAGAGTTTGAATTACAATACAGTGTTTTCGGTCTCTCTGTACAAGGGTTTGTCAGGACAACTTGACATGAGAATACTACATCCCTACAAGTAAACCATGACCAAATATTCAAAATAACATAGTATTCGCAGCACAAATAAGATCCCTATCAACCCAGCTATACACTTGTTCATACGAGGAATGGTGCTCATTCTCTTAGTGATGTTATATAAAGAAACTACACTTAGCTGGAAACTACACCAGACTAGATTAATTCGTGTCCTGGAATCCGGTAAGACCAAGAGACCACAAGAAAGATATACTATAACATAGTTAACTGATCAATTGGAGAGTTGGAAATTAATGTTCTTAAGTTCTTTACTAACTCAACGTTTGAGAAATAAATGGGAACTTTTATTGAATATTCGAATATCTATATAGAGATTAAGTGTTAGCCCCGGGAAGGGGCCCTTTGATTGCTGAGAACTTCGACTGAAGTAAAATGAAACAAAAGTTATACATATATATTTATTATTTAATTAATAATTTTACAGAAGTTATGTCATATTTTCTCCAGACCTCTTTTGAAGCTTTTTGCGGATAGAACCCTTATTAATTAACTACCGAACGAAAAATATAAATATTAAAAGAAACTTCTCTCGAAATGACCCACCGCTTTGTCAGAGATCACATATGACTGAAGATAGCCAGATAGTGATTTGTTTATAAAATGACCCTAAAAATACACTATCTTTCAATCTGATTTCCCTCCCGACTTAAAACCTATGAGTAGAGTGTAGTATCTGTTCTGATGCCACAATTCATTTTTCTGCCCTCGCACAGTGAAGGAGATATCTTTCTAGACTCAAGCAATGTTTATTTGTGTCCCAATACAGAGCAGCTCTTTTTGGGGAGCTTAATTTTTTTCCATAATCAAAACTGGCCTTGTGTCTAACTCTGTCTTCGTGGGGATGCAGGTAAATAGAAACGGCCATCGAAGAGGCCGATTAAACATACAGTTTCTTTTACTGCGATTTAATAAAGACAAAACAGCTGTCTGAGAAGTACAGAAAACTCGGATTATATTATCTTATACACACATACATATATTATACATATTATTTGTTTTAAAACTATACATTACAGTTTCTGCAGATGACCCATTGTTTCATTAACACAGATAGGCCTTTACTATTAAGAAAAGCCTCTTATAATCCATTCCAAATCCTCAACACAGTACGCAACGAAAGAAAAAGTATTTTCTGGACAGTAACAGCCTATCCGTGTAAATGAAACCAGGGTCTCTCTGCAAAAGATTTAACATATAGTTTTCGAATAAATAATTTGTATTTTAGCTCTCTCAAATAATACGATCTGGCACTTTATTGATTTCTTTTCAAGATACCCTGACACACTACATATATTATACTAAAGTCTTGTTAATCAATGTTTGTTTCCCGCAGCGTTTTTTCTATATACGTTAATATCAGAAATACATGCGAAAATATTCTTTAGTTCTGGAATTGAGTGATGTTTGAAATAAATTCAATTTCAATTCTTCTAGTCGTAATTTATAATCAACTTACCAAGTAACCCATCTCTCTCTTAGTTATCTATGTATTTCTATCAACCTCTGTCATTGCATGTTTATTCACCCACTCTAATGTCTTTCTTTGGATTAAGAGAAAGAGTGTCACTTAATTCTCAGATAAGTTTTATAGTGCGTTCGTACACATGGTAAACACGTATGCAAATTAGATAGTAAAATAATTGTTATAATATAATTATACGATGAGAAAATTATCGTATTTTGTAAGTTTGTTCGTACGTAAATAGAACTATCACATGTGATCAGACGGTGTAGTGCGGCTGGGGAACTGGATGTTGACGATGTTGACAACCTTTACGTGGTTCCTTCCAGGAGTACTTGCTTGTAAAAAAAAAAAACTCAAGTAGATCAAAAATTTGAACGAGCTCATTCGTACTAGTTATATTTTGTTTTTATCCATCATATGCTAAGATATGGCTACAGCGGTCTCCATTGAGGGCTTCTGGCTATGTTCTATAAACATAGAATCGATCTACGACTATCTAAATATAGAGGACAAGGTAATATGAAAAAAATGACAAGGGCTTCCATACAAAATATATCAATTTTATTTACGATGTGTTAGAAAATCAACATGCGAAATCTACTGCATATTTATTGGGTCGCATAGTTGCAAGGCATGCGAAAAACAGGCTTGCTGTGGGAGAGATTTTAACCAACAGAAGAGAAACCAGCCCCAAAATAGGAAATATGTCTGGTTTTGCGTTTGACTAGCCAAAATTTGATTTTTTCACTCGGAAACATAAGTAACTTTTAAAACGGGAGTTCATGCTGATAGAAAAGTACTTGAAAAAATGAATGTTCGATCAGATACGGAACTGCCTAGACAGTATTTTTTTATGTCCATAGATAAGGTTGGCCATTATTTTCAAGTGGATAGCTGGGTTATCGACGGCAAAAGGATCCCAATATCTATATATATTCCAGCAGAGGGGAAGGGGATTCAGTCGGTTTTTCGGTGGTTCTCAGGAAAATATGGTCTGTTTGTGGTGGGTAGGACTTGTGTTTTGATTTGGTTAGGCTAAGGATTCGCATTTGCAAGTCTGTTGTTCGGGAGAAGAAAACGAGTATCATTGTAACTCCTAAAGAATGCCTTATGTTAAGTCTGTATTTGTGTGAGTGAGTACGTGCATGTCTACAGAAATCCACCGGCCTAACGGCTAAGGCTAAATTTGAGTTTGTCAACAAGAAGTCTAGTAATAATTTGTTTCCACCGCGTTGCTAAGGAGACTACTGACAAGGATTCATGGTAACAGGTTGAGTTTCACTGTTGACTGTTCTTGGATTCTCGCTTATATACCTGTATATAACAAATTATTAGTCCCTAGAATATCTATTTCTGATTGGTTACCGAAATCGGATATTAACCAATCAAAATTAAGTATTTAATCAATCACAATTTAATATTTTACAGAATTGTTTTTGCTTCTGCTGCTGCCTCTACTGCTTCTATATAGGTGCTACACATTGCCCAGAGGTGAATTTTTACTATTCAAGGGCGGGGCATCTAATGCAATACCCATTCTCAACAGAACATATATTGCATTTTATTGCATTTTATAGTATCCACGTACGGAGTTAGAATAAGAAGCTTAAAAACGTTCCCGCCGTTATTCACACAAGGTTTAATAATCATGTGATGAGCCATCAACGTAGTAACCTTGAGTTCACCAAACTAAACGCTAAGACACGATCTTGGGTTAAATTTAAATTCATTGCGACTTCTTCCTCTCTCTCTCTTTCTCTCTCTCTATTTTTTTCTCTCCTTCCTCTCTCTCTCTACCACTCCTCAAGATGTAATATCTTATTGATTTACGATTTATTCGTGTAATAGAACGAGAAGGTGAAAAGACGGGGTCACGGGAGCCGGGCTGTTAGGTTTCTCTCTGGAATGTGTCTGACAATTTTAAACATAGCAAAAATGTTCGATATGGGGAAAAGAATCAATCAGCGTCATCGATAATAATTTGTTGTTTTATTTTTTATGAGTTGAGAAAAGGCGTGATTAGTATTATAGATATCTAATCTTGACTACTGAATCGGAAAGACGAGTTAAAATTCAATTCCATATATTGTTCTCCCTTCGTTTACTGAGGCGTGTATAAACTTATACACACGTCGTCGTCGTCGTCGTCGTCGTCGTCGCGGTCTTCGGACCTAGGTTCTGGATTGTCCGTAGACAAAATCACTTTGAAGCTGATGTAAGTTTATAAGAAGGTTTAATAATGTAGATAACTTGAACCATTCATAAACCTACAGTGAGGGAGATACAAACGCATTAACATGTGGACTGTCGCATCAGAAAAAAGAGAGAGATAGGGGAAGAGAGAAAGAGAGAGAAAAGAGAGAGAGAGATGTAGACTTTTTACGTGTCAGATCTATTTGAAGTGTTGCCAGGAAGTGTCCGTTTCTGGGGTCACCTCTGACACCTAGGTGTTACACAATCTTCTCCATTCAAACTTACAGCTTTGATTATGTAACACTATTGCGATAACTTACGCACTAATATCTTTGTATGAATCATCCCACTGCAGCGATAGGTAAACTACAAGCTGATATGTGTACAACTCCTGGGAACAATGTGGCTTGGGTTCACGATAGGGGAAGGCATGTAGAAAACTAAAAAAACTACGTAGCCAAACGTGGTCTCGATTCTGCAGGGTTCGTATCAATTCTCGAGCAAGTTGGCCTGGATAGAAATGATGGTCACCAACCCGACGGCATGGCATTCTTTTCTTTTCGAACCGGAAGTCAGTTATATGGGCCGCCACTTGCGGAATCTGTTTTCAATTCCGACATCGCAGCTAAGTTCGCTGAAACCAGAAAAGAACGACAGATTCAGCTTCCGAACCGACCGTTTCATTTTTCAGCCTATCTCAGTCGAAATGTCAAGGATTCTCGATCCCGACTCTTCGCAATTAATACGAGACATTGGGCGGGTGATACCCACTTGTAGAAACGAGCCCCGAAAAACAGCTAGGATGTACCAGCGGATCTCGTTAGCTATCATCCGAGGCAACGTCATGTCCATTATGACGTCATCCCGCAAGGTCTAAGTGTTGATGAAGGAAACAAAAAAAACTTTACCCTCGTGTGGAGGCAAGTAAATAGGGACTTATAAAATAAAGCTACTTTAATATTAACACAATAAACCAATTACTAAGCAACGTATTTGTTAGTGGTATCTAGTGATTAGTAAATTTGCAACTTTATCTGATATTAAAGAAACAATAAACTTTTAACAATGAAAACTTAAGTCAGTTGTGAGACTGCATACCTTCATCTGACAACATAAGGATGGGCCAAAGTTTTATCTAGGTCTTCCTTCTATGTCATATTCTCGAACTTATACTATGGAAACGTAACCAACTCAAAACCGATTTATCTGATCAGGATAAAATTTAGCATGATGGTTACTGCTATATAAGAGCATTAAATCCATATGGAAGTGAACATTCAGTTAAAATTTCAACCATGACCGAACTTTTCATAGTAAATGTCAAGGTTAAAGATCATATAAGATGCCGGAATTCATTGGCTACAATATCGGCTAAGTAGCGAGTCTCTGCGGTGAACAAAATCGGTTATCGCCAAAAGTGTGACTTAGCTTTTCGGTAGCCTTGACCATGACTATTGATCTAGATATCTCAAAATTAAATAGTTTTTAAGGTAGACAATAACCGATATTTTGTACCAAGTTTGATGACGGTTAGTCAAGCGATGTAGACGCTGGACTGCACACAAACAAACAAACAAACAAACTCGACCGAAAACATAACCCCCGCCTTGACTCGAAAAGTACAGAGAAAGAACGAAATACCATCCTCTGCCATAAATATAAGTAAATGCATAAAATCTTTACTTACCACACATGAAGAATTTTTTAGATGCTATAAAGAAATAGTGAGTCAATTTATATAATACTAAAACTCTGATGATCTTGTTTGCATATTAAATGCCTTAAATAGCGAAAATAATAAAAGACGTGAAGTGATGGTAAGATGGGAATAGATGAAAGGATAGTAGCAGTAGCAGCGGAGAGAAGGTGAGTAAGAGTATGACGCAAACAAGTAAATAACGTACAAGAGAAAACAATATAGTAGTATTAGTAAGACCAGCATCGTAAGGGAAGAGGATAGTGTAGATAAACAAATGACGTGAATAAAGAAGACAAAATACTTGAAAATGACAGAAAATTATAAAATGGTAACCACCGTCCCCTGCCATGCCAATGGCGATATTATATTTGTCTTTTCTTTTGTTTACAAATATATTTTGGGGAAAAAGAAAATACGACGTTTTACTTTATTCAACAAGTATTGCTAATGTGTGATTGAGAACAGGAAGTAGGAGTACACAGGGTGCTTCTATCCATTCACGGGCGAGACTAATGTAGCGTGTTAGTTTGAGATGGATTTATTTCACTATTTGTTTCAGGCAAAAAGCAAGATATATCATAGAAAGAGCGACCGGAGACTACAATTATGGTTAATTAAAGATATCGTGTATTGTCAAACAAATAACAGGGAAGAGTGAGGAATCTGGTCCCGTCGTGTGAGTAAGGATACCCGGATTTTAACACATACTAGACGACCTGTGACCCGTTAATACATTGTACATTATTGTATAAATCTAGTGTCCTTAACCGATTGTGAAGATAAATACATATATATTTTAGAAGTACACACACATACAGAGAGAGAGAGATAGATAGAGAGAGAAAGAGAAAGAGAAAGAGAAAGAAAGAGAAAGAGAGAGATAGATAGAGAGAGAATATATGATTAGTCATATATTAGCAATTCTATATTCATACGAATTTGTGTGAGTGCCTTATATTTCTATCTAATATTGTTGAATAGACTCCCAGATAGATAATGGATACATTTTCTTCACAGCTTGAGGCAAAATCTAATAATATTCTCCTCATTTCAACGGATTTCCTTTCTGTCCTCTCTGGGCGCGTCTGTGGGAACGGCGGAACACTGTGGCATTTCACTCATTAATTGATAAACAAAACTTCTTGATCTATCGCCCTTGTCAATACTGCCCCGATTTATGTAGCCTTCCTTCCACTCGACTAAATGGTCTACATATAAATATCCACTAGACTTTATGTACCCCGTTGGGTCACAACCGCTAGCACTATTTATTTTACTTTGATTTCATTAAAACATTTTAAAACGATGATAAATCTTTTAAGACATTCTTGCTGTATAACTAAAACAATAAGTTTCTTTACTTTTATATTATTTTTATCATCATTATTATCATTATTATTATTATTATTATCATTATTATTATTAATTAATTAATTAATTAATGACTGTTATTATAATGAAGAACGATTATTCTTTAATATTCTCATATAAAAGTTACGGATACGTATTACTTTGCCATCTAATTTACATATCTGTATGTGATGTGTACAGGTACACTTATGTAAATTAGATGACGACGCTGGAAAAGAGTGTCACACCTTTTCTAAATACTCTCTAAGACAGTAAGATATATTACACACTTGTGTAATCAACATGAGAGAGAAGGTGTGAGAGAAATACATACATATACATACATACATATATATATATATATATATATATATATATATATATATATATATATATATATATATATATATATATATTGGGAGACAAATCCAAACTATTGCACATTCATCAGCCAATTCCACTCCGAAACTAAGATCTTTATTCGGACTATTGAAAGGATCTACCAAAGGATATCTAGACATGAGTTGTCTCTTATATTCAACAATACTTGCCTGCAAGAGAAGATGCTGCCTATATATATATATATATATATATATATATATAGAGAGAGAGAGAGAGAGAGAGTAGGTGGATTTTTAAGTTATTTATAAAATACGGCTAATTAGCACATTTAAAACATATTTCTTTTTCAAACATAACTTAACCATAGAACTAAGATATATTTTAGCATGTGTTTTGTGTTATTCAAGTGCATAGGAAATGACATTAGAAAACCAAACGTTGATTAGCTCACATTTAGTATAATAATATAACTATACCCATTTCTATAAATCTAATAAGCGCTGTATAATTGGTATATAAGCTTATTCTTTCTGTTTTTCTCCTTTTGTTTATCCACCCCATCTCTTTTTTCCTTACTTCATCAGTGTCGCTTCTCTCTCAGTCCGTATATCTTTTATATGTACTAACGGGTCACCGTTTATCAAGGCCCAACGGCGACTCGAGGATAAGGGTTAATGAGTTTGTTACGTAGACAATTAGACAACACCGTGAAGATTGGTAACGATGGTTGAAACTGGGCAGAATTTGATTATTTAAGAGGACGGCTCAAGTAGAATTTGTTCACTTTGGACCTGAAAACGACTATGTTTTAGTTAGCTGGGAAGCATCCCCGTGGTATGGTGTTACACAGACAGGTAGTTCTTTGCAATTAACTTTGCTCATGGAAGTTCCGTTTAGTTTTAGGTACAAAGAGGAAGAAAGGCGTATTATTTACAGTTGTTGTAGCTAGACAAGCTTTTGTTGTGGATTTTTATCATAAATTGGAGCTTAGTCCAGTCCCTACTATGAATATAACTATAGAGTAGAGAAAGACTAGCAACCTCTCTTACGTGAGAAAGAACCTGTAGAGAAGAATAGAGTTTTTTTAAGACTAGCACCCAAGCAAAAATAGTGTCTCTTTCTCTCTCTCTTTCTCTCTGTTTTTAGACTGAATGTATCTCAATATTATAAACCCACCCATATTGAAAACATAGCCGGTTTAGGGAGATGTGGGGCCCACTTTAATACATATTTTATTGGGACTCTCTCATCTAGGTTAACAAGCAGGTTCGCTAGAATCTGAAACGACCTTCATGTCATACTCTAAACATTAAAATCGTCTTTTACGATTTCGTCATTGAAATAACTCACCCGAACCCCAGACCCACGTTGTTAAGAGAGTCCTCCCAAACCTGTACTCCTGTGCCCGGTTCGCTACGCCAATAATTGATCATCTGGCCAGAGAATGTAGTGTAATTTTCAGTGTAATTCTACATAGACTCATGGAAGGGTGTTACTTAATACCAATTGTATCGACATTCCGCATATTAATTGAACGAGTGTTAGATGAAAACCGTGTTTTTTATCGATACTTTGTTTATGCCAGGCGGCCAACTCGAGTCCAATAACCGGGCAATGATTAGCTGCCTTTCGTGATCTAAGAACGCTATGTGGAGCGGAAGGATGCAAACCGTTTTAATCTTTAACCAGATGCAAAATGGAAGCATAGACGCTAGTCCGTCTCAGAGAGGCGACAATGTTTGCAAAAAAGTATTAGTCTGACGAAATGCAGTTACCGAAATAGTTCCCGGTGTCAGGAAGAGAGAGAGAGAGAGAGAGAGAGAGAGAGAGAGAGAGAGAGAGAGAGAGAGAAAGAAAGAGAAAGCAAGCAAGCAATTAATAAAAATAATTGAACCCTCTATTTGTAATAAAATTTATTGTCTATCATAAAATAATACACCCTTATATATATATATATATATATATATATATATATATATATATATATATATATATACATATATATATATATATATACAAGGGTGTATATCACCGAAAGTACTCAAGTTTTTAAAGTAAATAAATAATTTATTTTAAAAAACAAATAAATGCGTTGTCCAGGTTTTCAAAATATTTTTTCGAAATATTCTCATTATTATTGCCATTTCATCAACGCTTCCAAGTGTGACTTTTCATTCTCTCTCTCTCTCTCTTATATATATATATATATAATCATTTAAATACTATACATTACTGCATCTATTGGAGATACTCAGGTTTCATCCGTCTGGTCATCCGAGAATGTGGAAGAATTCCGGCTTACAATACCGTAGGCAGAGTTGTCAGACTCCGTTAATGTGGACGGGATAATGGAAAACGCCCAAAGCTTTCCAGATATCAGGACAGATAAAGCCTGTGAATCTGCAGCGGACGCAGCAATTTATAGTATTTAAATAAAATAATAAATATTAGCTCTTACATAACGATCGCGCACTCTGATGTCTTTGGTTTCGACTAACACGAGACCCCCCCCACTATATATATATATATATATATATATATATATATATATATTTCATGATAGACAATGACTATATAAGAAATTCTAGTCTTGTTTTTGCTTTAGAAATATACACCGATTTCTTATTTGAGTAATTACTTCCGTTCGAATATAAAACTATGCAGCATCGTTGAAAGCAAAGAGATTCAAATACTCCAGTTTTGTCGCCTGGACGATCTCTTCAACTTGTCAGAAGGCTAGCCGTATATATCGGGTCTATGTAAAGCGATACGTGTCGCTAACGTCTTGATAGTGGATGAAGCATGCAAATCTGATTTGTAACCGGATATATGTTTGTATAATCTCTTGTCTGTGTGTGCTTGAAGCCTAGGGAGACACACATTGTTGGACGTAGAAAGTTGACATTTGGTAGAAAGAACTCTTTCCTATGTATTCTCTTGTAATGGAGTGTATGTGTTAATCCTATGTTCAAATGCCTTGGTTGTATTTACCTCTCTTCCTACCGCCACAGGAAGAGGTGTCATAAAATCGGAAGGTGGGTATTGAGAATCCAGCACACAAGTGAAAAAGCACTCTGCTCCATAACACATCCTTGAGCGGCTCTGTCGGCATTCCCCGGTAGGGACACATCATTTGATATGCACAATATTAACTCCTCCCCAAAAAGAGAAGATAAAGCCTGTGAACTGCACAGAATCATATTATAACCTGAGAGAACAATTAGACTTATTGTCGAAAACGTAGTTTCGTAAAACTTTAAAAGTTTTTTTTCACCCCAAACAATGAATATTTCAACTTAAGCAGAAGGTGCTACTGTGACGGCGGGGGGGGGGGGGGGGCGATATATACAGGCAACTTAGGTGATTAAATCAGATCATACATTTCAATTTCTGCATGTTGGTACAGTCGGGAAACAGGGAGTATTGATTTACACCTCTCCAGGAGTTAGGCACAAGGCCAGTTTTTATCTTACTCCCAAAAGTGGGGTTTAAAAATTGCCTGGACAGCCCCGTCGGCATTCCCCGGTAGGGGCGCCTCAGGTAGTAAGCAATAAGCTTACTCCTCCCCAAATAGGGGAGGCGAAGCTTGGGAGGGTGGACCTCCTAGAACTGCACAGGACAGACCCATAGACGTGCGTAAATCAAGCCCCGAAGGCCAAGACAATACCAGTCTATGGGGTGCAGTATCCATCGGAACAGATACTACACTTTGATCTTAGCCAAAAGGCCAAGAAAATAGTGAGTAGGTAGAATATGCCTGCCGGCTAAATTGACTTAACAATATAACGAATGCATTAGTAAAAGTAGTCAGGACCATCTATTTTAGTGGTGATTTTGTAACTAATGCACTGGCCACATTTTTCTGAGAGTTGATTATGTCTGTGTGTGTCTAAAATATATGTACATTAAAACCGATAGTAGAAATAATTCATTTTCTGCGTATGTTGTGTTTATCCATAAGCCATTAAACGTTAGAAAATCTAGACCCGATCCGTTGAATTATCTCTTTTCTTTGTATATGTTCGTTATGGGAGTCATGAGTTAATCTCGATGCCATGACATGTTATCAAAATAAGACCATGCCACTCATTTTAGCGGCGACTTTGTAAGTAATACACTGGCCACTTCCTTTTCTAGTATTTTCCGTCTATTTAAGTAAGTTTGAGTATGCGTGGCTGTCTACGCGTCTGCCTGAAGACTTTAGACACATAAAATCGTGGAATTGAGAAAGGTACACTTTCGTAGGAATAATTTATTGCCTTTGTATTTTATTTTAATATCAATAATCCAAATTGCTCATCGCCATGTAACGCAATTAAACGTTATAAATGATATCTTATTTAGATTTTTTTGAATTTCAGTGTTAACTTCTAATTTTTAATTATGGACCATACATGTTGCAATACGCATGATCCCCCATCGCAAGTGCTGGAGAGAACTATCGCATTTACGAAACGTATATATAAATGTGTGTATGTGTGTGCATGAATAAATATGTAAGTAGTTATATATATATGTATATATATACACACACACACAAGTAAACGATAAGATAAAGATTGTATAAAATACTATATATATTAAGTCATCAGTTGTTCAAAACAAGTGATTTCAAATAAAAGAAATGTTATTATTTCTTCCTTAAGCCATGGCTTTTCAAAGAATGAGTTCATATTGTTAGAGGAGTGCAAACAGATAAGTTGGTAAAGGAAAATTACCAAAAGTCATAATTTGAAAAGATATAAACATAATATACAATTTAAAAAAATATCCAATGCAAACAGAAAAGGATATAAATATAGGAAACAGTTCACCGTTGAAGGTGTTATGAAAGTTCATAGCAGCAAGTTCAAAAACGGTAAAATCCAGGAAACAATTGGCATCATAAATAGTCAAATCAGTTGACATTTTAGAAAGGTTACCTGTATATGTGTGTGTGCGCGGGTTGCATTATTACCCCAGTTGAGTACTTTGAGTTACTTGTTAATATAATTTACTTATAAGAACTATTAATTAATACACATTATTTTATTTCCTAGTAAAAAAAAAAAAAAAAATTATATCAATACTTACCTCCCTGTGAATATAAATACGCTTAAGTTATTCCTTTTTATGTGACAATTCGCATTCTCTTGAACCTTCTTTTTGATTCTGATAACATGCATTTTGACGTGGAATTAACGTGGAATTGTTATTTACGGATACTCCGAGACATATTAAAAAATGGTCTCTGCTATTCGTACGCATTGAGATTTACTTGGCTCATAGAGATAGCAAGATATGTGACACAGTCGTTTTGATTGTGGTGGAGCTAATCCCCAATCGCTAATAAGGCCCAGGTAAATGAGTGGAGTCCCCTCGGCAATCGGGATAGTACTGCTCGGCTGAATCCTGGGATTGAGTGAGTTATATATCAGTGCAGTCCACAATAAACAAAGACATTCATGTATGTGTGCGTGTGTGTGTGTTTCCAACTTGAAATTTCGAGTCAGGAAGATAATGCCATTTAGCGTAAAGCATTTCTTTTCGAGAGAACTTTTACTCCTATTCCATGAATCATTATTGTGGAGGATAATTGTTCTGGCAGTCAGACCTAAATTTAACTTCCGTCTGAACCCTTAACATCCACGGTGAAAGAAAGAGAATGGAGGTCTATTTCTCTTGTTACGCGGACATACCTGGAAGGCTTTAATAAACAGTGTTCAACGGCGCGGTCGGGCGGAACTCCGTATTACACATTAAATTTGACAGCTTAATTATAAATCTCTTAAATGCCCCGTCCTAGCATTAAAGGAGCTATAAAAAATATTACGATAAATATTTTAAAATTTTTTATTCACACACACATACATACACATATATATATATATATATATATATATATATATATATATATATATATATATATTTATGAATACGCTAGAAGGGAGACCCGAATGTTGCTCGGGATTTAATGAGAAACACTACTATATTCTTTTTCACTATGTTCATGACACCGTATTATTTTTTTTTTATTCTTCCCTCATCCGTTTCACCCCCTAATATAGCCGAAAGAAACTCAAATGTCGAAAAACCCTTGAATTAGTATCTTATACATATAGTTTAAATTTCATTAAAAGCGGATGTACGTATTTGAAGTTTTAAAGGGGTTCTTTCTCTATAGCTCACTCAGGAGAACGTATTTCTATATAGGGTGCACCATCACTTCTTGTATTCATAGATAAAAAAGGTCTCTTCTCAATTTTGATTTTCTGTTAAGAAAAACCAAATTAGAAAAAATAGAAGCCGCCCGGGGTGGGCTTTAAGCATGATTTCATCAGCTCAGCTTAGAGAGTGGCGTTCGTTAAGGTGATTGTCGTGCACACCCAGAGAATAAAAAAAAAACCTACACCGTAAACAGAAAAAGAAAAACAAAACAGCAATAAAAAAGGTTTACAGGCTATTGACGAACAGGAAAGAGATTCTTGTGAGACTTAGGATAAAATGAAATACCCGCGGATAACCGAACACGCGCTGAAAAGACGTGTGTCCATAAAATCAACTTAAACAAATGCTGTTTTCTGGAAGGTGTTGCACGTGTTCACGGAAATACCTTGAATCTATAGTGCCCACCCTCTGTAAAAAATGACGAAGAAAATATTATGCTTCGCCAGTGTTCAGGCTCACTACTTATTTAGACATATTACTAATATATTCATATAAGATCGTAGAATTACGTTAGGTATTTAAATTTTTATATAAAAATTATTGTTATTATTAATAATATTATTATCCTTATTATTTCGGATGACCTAGAGAAAAACATCTACCGTTGACGTTTCATTATAGAATGAAGAATTTATTTCAGGTGGTGGAGTAAGTCTGAGGTTGTCTGGCGTACTATTTTTTTCTCGCTACCCCTCACCACTTAAAATGGTTTCGTCCGTGGGGCTAGAAAAAGGCACGTATTTTACTGGCAAACATTTTCGTGACAAAATGGAAGTACATACATCTATTTATATACAAATAAATACACTTGAGTCATTATTATTAAATGAAACATTTTTTTAAATTTATGTGTGTGCCTGTTTATAGTATCTAAAACTACGCGACAGAATTGCACGAATTTTGTCATGAGAGAGAGAGAGAGAGAGAGAGAGAGAGAGAGAGAGATGTGGAAAATCCAGCTTCCCAAAAAGGGGTACTTGATTGTAATAACAAAAAAAAACTGTATAATGCTGTCAGCACTCCCTCCTAAATAAGGGAACCTTAACCGACAGATTTACTTTTGAAAGGTCAGAACGCTTCACCCTCGAAAATGAATGTAGCTTTGAATTAAAAAAGTGACTGGAGAGATGTGTATGTAATCTGAAACATAGATAGAAGGCGTTGTACGGAGTGTAATATGTTTGATTTATTTTTGAGGGGAGAAAATGACGAGAACCCTAACCCTATCCACGCAAATGAATGTACATAAGGATGTGAAAACTACTGAACAGTTTTTTTTATATCAAACTTTAAACACAATATACCAAAAATTAAGCGTAATAAACTATGTTTCATTTAATTTTGAGTAGAGTAACGGAGAAAAACACACCTTGAAAATAAATGGACCCATAAAAGCCACTTCTTCGTCCTTACTATACGTTGCATGTAGTGTTATACCGCAGCCCAACCCAGGCAACAGCGAATAACTGTTTGCTAATTATAGCTTCATAACAATTTGGTCCAATTTATAATTTAAATAGCAGGAAGACCCGACGTCGCTCGGGATTGAATGAGGATCACTACTATGCACTTTTCCACTATACTCATAGCATCATATCACTTTCTTTGTTTTTACTGCCCCTCTTCTCTCGTTTCGCCCCCTAATATAGTCGGAAGAAGATGAAATGTTAGAAAACCCTGAATCAGTGTCTTATGTACATGGTTTAAATTTAATTAAAATCGGGTATACAATTTGAAGTTTTAAGAGGGGTTCTGCCCCCATGCGTCACCTAGAGGCGGGGGTACGTACACGTCTTGCACATAGAGAGTAACATGGAGATTCGGGACCACGTCCATTGTCGTACCGAGAATAATTAACACATATGATATAAATTTCATAAAAATAGCGTATACTTTTAGTTTTAAGGGAGTTATATCCTCATCTCCACTTTAGGGGTTCATTTGAGATTCGGGAGCACTTCAATTGTCTTCCCCTGTAAACTTTACATAGGAATACACTAAGTTTTTTTGTAGATTCTTTAACCTTTTTTTCTATAAGGAATACACAAATATCACACACACATACACACAAACATTAGGTTTTATATATAAAGATGACCAAACGATACCGTAATAAGAATATTTAAAAAATACTAACAAACGAAAATAAAATGACCGGTAGATAGAGTAAATTGTGAATAAAAATTACGAAATAGTTTGATAAAGAAATTCCTTTCTCAATTTATGAACAAGTTTGGATGGTTCAAAACTACGAAAATACAGATAGAACGATTTTCATGTACGGTCGCCGACTGATTAAAATACACGTTTTATAAGTTTAAAAGAAACACTTAATCCAAGGTGTGCCTGGAAAGTGACAGAAATGTGTGTGCTGTGTGAGCTAAGGGCGATAGAGGCATTAGTGGATTTTGTTATTATTCAACATGAGAGTATATAACTGTAATCTAAACGTTCTGCAACACACTTCCTCTTGTTCACATGACAATGCACCTCGCACAATGTCATAGGCATCCGGCAGTTCCTGACCGAGAAAAACATCGTCGGACGGAACAACTGCACTTGCTTCGTGTGACATTTTTCTTCTTCCTGATTTAAATGGGAACATCATGCTGAACCGTTTTGAAGGTGTGATCACTATATCAAGATAGCCCTAACGACGGAGCTGATGTATATCCTAGAAGAATCCTTCTAGTTGTACATAGAAACGTGGACTTGAAGGATAGGAAAGTATATTAAACCTAAGGGCGATTACTCTTAATAGGAAATCCTGTAGTTTGTTGTCCAGAATTGAAATAAAATGATTGTAACAATAAGCATGTTAATTTTAAGGCACACTTTCCACGTCTTTATCTAGTCATCTAGGCATTTTACCAGTTCATCTAGATTATTTTCCTGGGTTGATCTTGCCATGTAGACATATTTCACGGGGTCACCTATATAGATAAATATCATGCGCCCATCTTGTCATCTAGATAATTTTCACGGGATGATCTTGTCATCTAGATAATTTTCACGGGATGATCTTGTCATCTAGACATGTTTCACAGGTTCATCTTGTCATCTAGGCATTTAAGTGTTCAACTAGATAATTTTCATGGGTTTATATTGGTATTTACACGGGTTCATCTAGTCATCCCGAAAATATACCCGTATTATATATGTACGTCTGAAAATATTACTTCTGTTTGTGTCTTTAAAAATGTGATGTTTGGCTTCTAGCTGAGGCTTAGCATGTCCGTTATAAGCCGTCAGTTGCGCGGTTTTGCTATTGGTTTAGTAGATAAGTTCAGATAAGAATATAATCCACTGTTTGAAAGGAACACCATTGCAACGTAAACATTTAGGTGGACAACTTGCATATCTCTATTTTCAAACGTGCTGATTTTTCTTTCTTTCCGTCGTTCAATGTGAGTTATTGGATCGAAATCCTATGTCGCCAATATTATGATGTTTATTAGACCTCTTTTGGAAAAGGTCGGGTAACATATAATAGAAATATGCCGAGAGTCGTACACGGTCCAAACGGTGACTTGAATGACTTGCCTCGTCGTGAGAATTGTCTCCCTTTCATCGCCCTTGGAGCATCTCATTCTCCAATCTCAGGAAGGGGTACCAGCTTACTCCACATCATAAAGAATGAAGACACTGTATGTAAAGGCTAAAATAAACGAAAGATAATTATCACAAAGACTAAAAATGTCTCTTGACCTTAGTCTTGAAAAGATAGAGGCTATAGCTAAAGAAGAAAACAGCCAAGTTCTTTTGGAAGAAGATACTGGAATAAGAAGTTGCATTATATTGAAGTATAAAAACATAACATTTGTGAAGACGATACCAGGCTTTAAATGGCTATTTTATAGCCCTCTGGCTAGTGAGATAGCTATTAGGTTGTATCGAATTTAGATAGTTCATGTTTCAACAGTTTAGAACACGTAACATTATTAACAGATATGATATACTTACATTTTTGGTTAGCACATACTTCAAGCTTATTTAACTTGGGCTTATCTTGAAACCTTTTGAAAATGGAACGTTGTTACACCCATTTTAAGCACTTCATGATGTTCTATTTTTATAAAGGTAGAAACGCCTCGCAAACTACAAGAAATATATGTGCAGTGTACGGTGAAAATACTTTAGCTGACAGACCAGTACGGAAGTGGTTCGCAAAGTTTACAGCTCGAAATTCGAGCCTTAATGATGAAGAACACTCAGGTAGATCATCCTCTACAGATGCCGACTAATTGAAGACATTGATGGAGAATAATCCACATTATACAGCACGAGAACTATCAGAAAGGCTTAACATATAAAAAGCCACATTTCATTAGCACTTCATTAAATATTTAATTTCTTTTAACATTCGGCATGAGCTTTCAGGACAACCTGATAGATCGATAAAATGATTAAACTTATAGATGGAACATCAAACAAAACAATAAGGGTCATATCGAATGACTAACACACAAGGTCAAAGTCGAATATTTCCAACAAGAAATGAACAGCTAAAGCGTGTTATCATTCTTATCTCAAACTAGTAAATATATGCTGTCTCCGGTCTACACTGACCTCCAGAGAAGAAGGTAATGACTGAGAGGATGTTATCATGACGAACGAACACTACTGTCCACCACCCAAAAAGAAGGAGTTAATGCCTGTTGATATCATGACTCCAGAACAGATATCCCCTACCCCAAAAGGAGAAGGTAATCGTAGAAGGATGGTATCACGAGGAACGAACACATACTATACTACCCCCTTAAAACAGGAGGTAATGCTTATGAGGAATGTATCATAACGAATGAAAATGTACATCACTTCCTTCAAAAGAGGAGGTTAAGCCTGGAAGAATCTCTCCTAAAATGTGATAATGTCTGGGAGGATAG
>OY744521.1:100934164-100936664 GCA_963556195.1 Sepiola atlantica | reverse complement strand
CGTGTTACTTTATTTTATTTTATTCTTCCTCTGTTTATTATATTGAGCTCTCATACCCGGATTTCCTCTGGAATTTATTTCACTATAACACACACACACACTATATATATATATATATATATATATATATATATATATATATATATATATATATATATATAATAGATGATTGGTGGTGTATGAAGCATTAAAAACGATGTTGTTTCTTTAATTGTTTTTATTTTGATATTTCGACCAGTCCTCTGGTCTTTGTCAAAAAATGATCTGAAATGAATTTCAGATCATTTTTTGCCAAAGACCAGAGGACTGGTCGAAATATCAAAATAAAAACAATTAAGAAAACAACAACATCGTTTTTAATGCTTCATACACCACCAATTATCTATAAAATACTTCTCTGGGAGCATACGTGAGAATAACAATCACATTTATATATATATATATATATATATATATATATATATATATATATATATATATATAAAACACAATAAACAAACCTTAGTTATGCAAAGGAACATTTAATATTTCATCCCCAAAACACTTTATTGACAATAAATTGTTTTTGCCCATTTCGAGAAAATATATTTTTATGATATACAATGTTTCGACTGATGTAACCTCCTACCTTCTTCGGAAATCCTAATGTAGAACTTGGGAAACTGTACGGAATTTCGAATTATAAGTAATAATGTGTTCTAAGTGACAGAAGTTGAAGGTCCATTCCTCAGTACGGTCGATACTAAGAATATAATAACGAATTACTTAAGATTTCTTTGCAGCCATGGCTGCCGCAACGAAAGAAAGCTACCACGTGGATTAAGTAAAGGGATCCATTCGAAATTCCGTACAGATTCCCGAGTTCGACAAGACACACTTGAAGAAAATCGGAGGTTACATCGGCCAAAATTTAATACACTCTCTCTCTCTCTCTCTCTCTCTCTCTCTCTCTATATATATATATATATATATATATATATATATATTATATAATTTTTTTTAAACACTAAGGTTTATGTTGTAGCGTGTACGACTAAAGCTCTTAATTTAACATCATGTAAAACCTGAGTAATTCAGGGAACAACATTCCATATATCCTCCAAAAACACTTTTATTTATAAACAATTGTGTCTACCCATCTCAAGAACATGTATTTTCATGAGTGTATAAAAAGTTGATGCATTTAAAATTTTCAGCCTGACTGGTGAATTTATTTATACACTTGTGATATTTGATATATCATAAACGTATATGTGCTTGAGATGGGCAGCAACCATTGTTTGTAAATAAAAGTGTTTTTTTAAGGAAATATGAAATATTGTTCCTTGAATAAGTACGTTTTTACATGATGGTAATATTTTTTTACTGTGAGTTTAACAGATGCAGAACGCTGCAAGCAAGTTTGAATGCCGGATCCTATCAAAAGCGGTTGCATTTTCTGAGGATAGAGTATTATGTTGAGAGACGCGAAATCGCCGATGACTTCTGGCATATAATAGTAACAAAGATTCAACGCAGCGGATCCTTAGAAAATATTCTCCGAATTGGATATATCCAACAGGCCAATAATACACACACATAGACTCTCATATGTATTCATATGGTCTAAAGTAGCTTTGAGTCATTTTAAACAAAGAAAATGCAGTTTAAATTCCCAGGGATACTAACTCTATCTTCAGAAAATGCCGCCGCTCTTGATAGGATCCGGCATTCAAACTTGTTCGCAGTGTTCTGCATCTGTTAGACTCACAGTAAAAAATAATTGGATGTGCAGCTTACTGTTCAATCGTTATTCACGATATATAGATACAGGTGCGTCCTTATGCTATACATTATGGACACTTGTTACTTGTCTCTCGAGGTGACGCGTTCTCTATCTAACGTAGTTATTGTATTCATTTGGTTTGCAGTATACTATGCCGTAGGTAATATTTATGAGGAGACCACTAGTGTGAAAGACCTTTCTTTTCACAGTACACGAAAGTAAGAAATAAGATAACATTTCTGGCATGTTTAAAAGTAAAAGATATGAACTCCGGAACTTTTCTTTCTTCTGAAATTTCTAACTGATATTGTATACATGTTAGATATGGGTCGCTCGCCAATTAATTGGGTCCCGTACTTAAATCATATTCGATCTTTGTCTGACGATGGCGATGGTGACGGGTTAATGGCCGATCAATTCGCCAACTTTAATTAGAAGTGTTTTTTGTTGATCGGGCTGGAAATGGAAAACTGACCGAAAATAAACAACGGAACAACGCAAATAAATAAACTTAGTTTATACGTTCATCAGAAAAAAAAAACGATCTTTGTGAACCAAGGTCTTTTTAAGCATCCCAGGGAGGACGTGTCGACGTCGGACCTGTGTCAGCCGGCGGCTGGTGTCTAAGCCGCTGGTTGGCGCACACCCGACGCAGACAAAATCCGAAACTCAAAAGAATGAGCCAACCGGAAAACGGAAGCCATCTGACTCATAACGTCACCCTACCCTTACATG
>OY744521.1:100889164-100929164 GCA_963556195.1 Sepiola atlantica | reverse complement strand
ATTTAATATTAGATATATATATATATATATTTATATATTGAATTATCAAAATACCTACAGACGCTAGCGTTTCCAGCTTATTGCTCCCATCAGTGTAGGAAAGTAACAATTTCAGACGGTCGGGAGGTGCGAACCCGGTTCACAGAGTTAGCATAGAATATGTAAGCAGTAGCAATATCCACTGTTACGTAATTAAGGGAAATTAAAATCTATATGTACCTAGAAGCGGGCATAGATTATTCAAAGTTAAATTTAATAAATGTTAGGAGCCTCACCTTTTTAAATATACACTTTTCTCTCTTTGAACCTACAATGCTCTATACTTAATTATAGACAAAGAACGGTAGATGGTAACACGTCTCAAAGAAACACGCATATTATGAGTGACAATAAATCCTCAGAATACCTAGTATAGATTCAAATATAGAAACTAATAATTCTAAACAGAAGGTTAGAACATGAGTAAGAAGATTGTAATATTATTAACAGTAAATCTAGATGTGTACTATTACTATTTATTACTATAGTTATTATTAACTACAGTAATAAATAGTAATAGTACACATCTAGACACAATTATGTTTAAGGACCCCAAATCCATAATAAAAGTGTACACGTGGAGCCATAGTCTAATAGGTGAAAGCATAGGCTAGCTGTGGCTTCAGTTCCCGACTAGTTTGGAGATTGTTTTAATAGACATTATCTTTGAGATACTCCCTAAGATAAAACTCTTGGGTGTTGATAATTTGGTGAGCGTGGAGCCCATTCAGGGTCACGCCTCCTACTGATGACTAAAATGTCGCCGCATATCGTGGAGCGGCGATTCAACAAAGGCTTTTGGATACTGAAACTTGACTGAAACTTAGTAGACAAGTAAATCATAGGCCTATGGTTTGATTGCAGAAAAGATTGCGAATTTTAATCACGATTCTATAGATGCCACTTTTATGTGGACTACCCCGTATTTAACTCTTTGAACAGTGAAATTAGAATCAAATATCGCGATTAAAAGGCACGAAAAAGAAGAGTGACGAATGACAAACCTAATAAAAATGTAAAGCATTACGGATACAAGAAGAGAAAGAAAGACACATGACAAAAAATAAACACCGTTGGCTACTCCCCTAAAAGAGTACTTATATTTATTTACTATCATTATAATAGTCTATAAGGAAATAAAAATAATAAAGTTGCTGTAATTGAAATATTCGACACTGGTCATATAACATCAGGACATTTTTCTTAACAATGCACGGAAGATATAAAGTTTTTCTACATATTTAAAAAATAGAGAACAACTAATTGTATGAACTTTTTTTCGACGACTTCCATGAAATTTATCTTCTGATTCCTATTATTAATTTATTTTTATTTTATATATATATATTTCACATTTAAAGTTAAAGTACATTGTTGTTTTCACTGTTATATAGTTGAATTCCCTTTAGTATTTGTTAATTTTCCAGCGGTAAGTCGACTTGTGTAAGTGCTAATCTGCAATATGTTAAACCTAGTTAGTATCCATAGGAATTTAAGACTGCAATCTGAATCTTCGTTTATAACTGATTCACAGCTTCTTTAGACATATATATATATATATTTAAATTCCCGAAACAGTTTTTCATGGTAAACAACTGATGATCCCTTAAAATAGTGTTAGAAACTAACTAATATAATAACTGTAAAAAATAAATTGACTTACATGAGTGATTTTCCACTGGAAGACTTGAGACTATAAGTTTTTTTTTAATATATATATTTTTATTTTTAATTTTTTTAATTTTTTATTTTATATATAGTTTTAATGGTTGAGAAACTTCCGAGACTATATCTCTCTCTCTCTCTCTCTCTCTCTCTCTCTCTCTCTCTCTATATGTATGTATATATATATGTATGTATATATATGTATGTATATATATATATGTATGTATATATATATATATATGTATGTATATATATGTATATATATATATATATATGTATATATATATGTATATATATGTATATATATGCATATATATATATGTATATATATATTTAAAGAAGGAAAGCTGAAGATAAAAAATTGCATAAAATTACATAACATTGATACGAATTTTATTACATCGAAAGTTCAGATGCAAGGAGTTACACTATCCCTTTTTATGTAATAAAATTTGTATCAATTTTATGTAATGTTATGCAATTGTTTATCTTCATCTTTCCTTCTTTAAATTGATTGCTCTACTCAACGTATTGAGCTTTACTTTATCACGATAGATCACTTTAAGGATACTTCACTTATCGTTAATTCTATTATAATTATGATGTATATATATATATATATATATATATATATATATATATATATATATATATACATATATACATATTTCTACAAGCTTGAAATTACTTGTGTTTGAAAAACGTCCATCTCAGTGCTACTTGTCTGAGTTAAAAACAACAAATTAGCAAATTATGAAGCTTGAATGTTTTTCTCCTATTACCTTATATCCAGATCTCCAAATGACCTGCGACGTCAGTGTGAAAATATTTACTTAAAGATAAAATAATCTATCTGTCTATCTTTAACTGCAAGTTAATATGTTTTAAACGTCCTTGAAGGAAAACAATCTTCAATCTTTCCGGAAGGGACAATAAAATCTTTATTTAAGTAGATACTTAATATATTGTTTTTCTTACCTATGCGGGGTGTATATAAATACCTGCCATATTTACCAGGAGCGGGATTACCCCTCTAGTTCAAATAGCCACGTAGATCTTGTTAGATCATCCATCTCGGAGAAGGAAAACTCTGATGTAAAATGCATGTGTACTGACCTAAAACGTCTGGGCATCGAACCACTAGGAGAACGGATGCCCCCACAGTCCTCTTCTACAACCTTCTTAGAGCTGGAGACTATAACAAAAATATCCTGTTTGCAAACCTGCAATTGCTTAAGGAGTAGATAGCTATGCTTAATGCCTTACTTTACACTTTTTCTTTGTCTATTAGCCAGGCGCATAAGCTAATTTACAGGGACACTTCAAATACACCTAGTGTTTGGTTTTGTTTCCTGACCATAAAAATGAAGGCCGTTCCCATCAAAATCTATTCGTTTATCTGGGCAAATTGGGTACAATTTCTTGCCACTCGTTTTCACATGACTATTATGGGCCGATCTTTGTTCAACAGCTTGTCTGGCTGGTGTTTTTAACTTGTAGTACAGGAGCTCTAACTCTTACTACTATATCAACAGTTGTATTATATCTGGATAATTATAATCCCATGACGCACAGTTAAAGGGACTATGCACCGGTAGGCTTTCCAAGGCCACAAACCCTGCATAGATAAAGACCCGGCTGATAGTCTAATTGTGTGAGCTTACTGGCATCCTACGCTATGCAAAAACAAAAATATGATATTTCAAACTAAAAATAAGTTCAAACCAGACGCCCACCTAAAAACAACCAGTTCAGTTCCTCCTTCGCGGCTCACGTTCACTAATATCAGAGGGCTTAGAACCAACATCGATGACCTAAAATCCCTTCTTGTAGTACAATCTCTGGATATCCTAGCACGAAGTGAACCTAACATACACTCTTCTCTAATCGCTTTGACATGACTTAATACCTTCGTATCTGCCGTAAGAACTAAGACTCGCCATCTATATTCGTATCACCCTACTCTTGACTAGAGAAACTAGTCTAGAATCAGATGATCAGGCCTAGATTTGCTTTAGATTAACCTTACAACCAAGCATTAGTTACTTATATTTGCTCTACTGTTCTCCTTCAACCCAGGACTATAACCTGCTCCACTATGTTTCTGATAATATACATGCAGCAATTATTTTAGATCCCAGCGCTTAAATTCGAGTATTTGGGGATTTTAATGTTCACCACAGTAATTGGATTCGTTTCCTGTAGCTAGTAACAGCATGCATAGTTTCTTTATTGCACATTCCCTTTCACAGAGTGTCACTTTCCCGACCAGCCTCACAGATCGTGAGGATCAGAAAGCCTCACTTCTAGATCTATTTTTGACTACACTGCACAAGGCGTATGTAATGGATGTTCATAGCCACATACGAATGCTGATTACCTAATGATAATGATTAATATCACTCTAAACTTTACAATGCAAGCTGAATAGCCGTTTCTCAAAACAACGATATACTACAAACGGGATAATCGAGAATCCATCAGAGATAACATCAGAGATACCCCATGGAGTATAAATTTTTTTCACCCTGCTGAACAGTGCACTAATGAGGTAACTGAATGGGTCAAAGCATTGAAGCACATGTCCCTACGCAAAAATTCTATAGCAAGCCCACTCTCCCTAATAGTTCACTTAAACCTGTGCAATTGCTAGTGTGAACAAGCAGCAAGAATTCAGACAATTATACTTCCATGAGTTACATACAAATATAAAAAAAATATAGCACCAAGAAATCATTGTAAATGTGTAATATCTGCAGATAAGAGTAGGTATACCGAGATGACCAGAAAATGAGGGGAGCAAATAAATTAGAAACTCGCAATATCTGGAAATTTTACAATGGTATGGTGAGTAATGGACAATCAACAATTCACTCACTATCAAACCACCATGAAATCGCCTGCATGGCAACTGATAAGAGAAACTGCTTCCCCAGCAGTGTGCCGTACACTCCACCATAAACTTCACAAACAACCATATCCAAAATTTCCCACTGCGGAAAGAAGCTACACTCGCTGATCTGATCATCACCCCTTCCCAATTGGGCCTGATCATATTCCTGCTATAGTAATAAAAATGCTCTGCTGAGCTGACCCTAGTCATCTCCAAACTCTGAAAAAATACCTTGCCGAATCTTGCGCCTCTGATAGCTGGAACATTGCTTCTGTGGTACAAGTGTTCAAAAATTCTGAGTAAAGAACAGACCCTCAAAATTATCTCTTATTAGTCTTCTTCCGTTCTTCGCTAAAATCGTTGAATCATTCATCAATCTAGCGATAGTAAACCACCTCGTTAATGCTAAAGTTTTTTTGACCAAAAGTATGGATTTAGCAAGCCCGTTCTACTGCGGATATCGTTAAAGTCATCACTGAACGCATATAACTGACATTGAGTAAGGCTGAAGAAGCTAGAGCAGTAGTCTTTTATATATTGAAAGCTTTTGGTAAGGTCTGGCTTGGAGGTCTTCTCAAGTAAATTTATTCGCAGAGTATTATTAGACTAATATTTAATATAATCAGATCCTTCTTAGCTAAAAGAAAGTTCCAAGTTGTCCTCGATTGTCGTACACCATGACACAAATGCTGCTGTGTTCCAGGGGTCGATTCATTATTCCTGATTTTCATAAACGACCTCCCTGATGCAATTGTGTCCGAGATGGGTCAAAGAGGAAGATATTTGATGATGATACGCCGCTCTATTCTCGACATGTAGGAAAAACTAACACACATATATCCAAGACAATGGCTGACTCATTAGAAAATGACCTCCATCTGTAGTTGAATGGGGACGTAAATGGATGGTAACATATAATGCTACTAAGACAAAACCTCTTTTCTTTTAACAATTATAAAAAACCCTTTTAACCATCGATTATCACGACTAATGGCACACTACCTTAGAGCCCATCATTTAAAATCCTTGGCCTTACGTTCACAGGTAACATAGAATTGGAACAAATACATAGAAGACCACACCAAGACTGTTGAAAGGAAGGTGGGCTCCCTCTATCGTGCGAGAAAACTTCTCACACCTGCCAGTATCTTATATTTCTACAAAACTACTATTCGCCCATGCATCGATTATTGTTCTCACATTGTGGCTGGTGCACCAACTACTAGCCTCTCTCTCCTGGACAAAATCCAAAAAAGGGCTTTTAAAATAATACCAAGATCCATCTCCATCACCTCAATGTTGCATTACTGGCGTTTTTTACAAGTATGTTAATAGAATGAACTTAAATGATCTTGCTGCACCGGATCCCACTTGACCCTCAATTGACCTGACAATCAGCAAAATTCCACTTCTTCATTGTATAAATCCCTTCTAAATACCTTCTTTCTCAGACTGCTAGCCTTTAGAACTCACTTCCTGCTCCCTGTTTTCCTCACTGTACCAACATACAGAAATTTAAATGCAATGTGAACAAACATTTAGCAGCACTTAGGATGTTTGTGGACTATGGGTATGCCCCTAATCTACAGTAGCCTCTTACCTCTCAGTGGCAATGTACCTTGTTTCGGAATGAACGAAAGTACAAATCGATAATTCATTTTCTGCAGCGAACCTGGGGCTATTTTTAAATGAAGTGAATTTTATTAACAGCCTCCCAGAAATCAGCGACCAAAAATGGTTTGTTTTTTGTATCACTTCATTAAAAAAATCGCCCTTTTAATTAGTTTCGTTTCTAATTTTTTCAAGTTTTACGTTGAGAGGAGTCTAAAATCATTGCTAAAGGTACATAACAAAGCGACTTATTTTCAACTCTACAAGTCTATGCAACCTGACTAAAAAACGCATTTGCAAAAGTTACAAGGCAACGTTTTTGAAAAGTTACAAGGCAATGTAGTTGCAACATTATTAGATAGCGAAAATTCAATATAACAATGAAACGTATATGCAATGTTGCAAAACAACGTATTTGCAACGATGCAAGGCAACGCATCCGACACGTTACATCGAAACGCATTTGCAAAGATTCGAGACAAGACATTTCTAACGTTACAAAGAAACATATTTTCAACGTTACAGGTCGACATATTTCCACGGATTTGTACAGTTTTAAAACAAAGTATTTAAGCGTTACAAGACAACGTATTTGCAAAATTGAAAGATAACGGACTTGTAATGTTACAAGGCAAAGCATTTGCAACGTTATAAGGCAATGTATTTTAACATCATAGGAAACGCCTTTGCAAAATCTTAAGTTAACGCATTTGTGACCTTACAAGGCAACCTATTTCCGACGTTTCAAGAAAACGAATTTCAACATTACAAGGCAACACATGTTGAACGTTACAAGGCAACGTTGCAATACAACATATTAATCACGTTACAAGACGTATTTTCATCGTAACAAAGCAATGTATTTCGAACGTTCTAAGCCAACGCATTTTGAATGTTACAAGGCAACGTATTTGGAAAGTTACAATATAACATATTGCATCGTTAAAAGCTAACGTAGTTAGAACATCACAAGGCCACGTATTTGCAACATTACAAGACAATGTATTTCAGAACTCTACAAACAAATGTATTTGCGACTTTACAAAACAACGTATTTGCATCGTTACAAGGCAGCGTATTTTGAAAATTACAAAATAGCATGTTGGCATTGTTACAAGACCACTTATTTGGAACGTTATAAGGCAACGTATTTGAAACGTTACAAGGTAATTTATTTGAAACGTTACAAGGCAACACATTTGCAACATAACAATTTAACACATTTTTAACGTTACAAGATCACATATTTTGAACGTTAAAGGAAACATATTTCCAGCGTTGCAAGCCAACGCATTCCAACATTAGCATGCTTTGCATTTGCAACTTGCAAAAGTACAAAAGTTGCAAGGACACTCCTTGCATATTACGAGTCAACACAATTGTAACGTAAAAGTAAACACATGTACAGTGTAACAATCTAACGCATTTCTTACTTTACACTACCTCGTATTTGCGCCGCATTTTCAACGTTACAAAGCAAAGTACTTGCAATTTTACACGGCAACATATCTGCAACTATTCAAGGTAACGTTGTGAGGTAAAGTGGGGAGTCTATAACCCGATAAGGCGAAGTTTTGCAACGTTTATATACCGTTCCAGCAACGTAATTTTGCTACCTGCATCGACCGATGCAGAATTTGTAAATAAATGTATTGCTTACCTTATAGAATTGTCGTCAAGAGCATCACATATCGCATGGACAAGTTGTAAATATTGTTGAAGAAATAACTGAAACGAAAAGAAAGCAAAAACCTACCATAAGAATCCAGGAAAAAAATTAAATAAAGAAACGACATTAATGAACAATACACATGAAGCAGGGCGAAATGCATCTTGATTGAAACATTATAGAAACAGACAATTTAAAGTTGAGGAGATAATAGTCTGAAGGAAATCAATGGAAGCCAAAAAGCCAAACAAAAATTAATTTTAATAAATCTAAATTCATATATATATGTATGTATAAAACATTTATGTAATATATATATATATATATATATATATATATATATATATGAAGAAGAATGGAAAGGAATTAGAAGAGGCAAAAGCCAAATCAAAATTCAATTTAATTGCTCAGAGCAAGGTATATTCCGCAAAAAGGCAATTTATTCAAGTTAAATTTTCCGTAAGCCAGGCTTTTCAAAGATCAAAATCTTATCATCAGAGTAAGTCGCTGGGATAGATAAGTTGGCAATGGCCAAGATTTAAAATTTGAAAAAATGAAATAAAAGTTGTAGGGAAAGAAACGCAGGGCAAAACACTGCCCGAATGCAAGCAAATGTCCGATTGCTAAAAAGTCCGGTGTCGAAAAGTCCAGCGGAGAGAATAAGATGTAGATAGGTAGGTCGTTAAAGGCACGAGATGTAATGAGAGAGGTTTCAAAGTTAAATTCCAAGAAGCCACAACTTCAGGTACGGCGAAACTAGAAAATCCAAAAGGGTAAAAAGTCCAATAAGAGGTACGTTCGATGATGCAGGCAGGCTCAAGCTGTATACTCTTCACAATAGGTTTTGCCTTTCCTAAAAGTTCGCTTTTAGTACACCTCTTTATATATTTATATATATATATATATATATATATATATCTTATATATATATACATATATATCTTATATATATATATCTTATATATATATCTTATATATATATATCTTATATATATATATATATCTTATATATATATATATATCTTATATATATATATATATCTTATATATATTTATCTTATATATATATATATATCTTATATATATATATATCTTATATATATATATATTTATCTTATATATATATATATATATATTTATCTTATATATATATATATATATATATGTATATATATATATTTAGTTGATGTTTTTATTCCAATTTGCTACATAATATATTGTGTTTCGTTAACGCTTGAAATAAGCGTCAAACTCGTCAGGCATTTGTGGAATCAATCTGCTCAAATGTCTATGACAGGAAGTTTAGGGATGGATGAGAGGAACGTGAGTGGAGACGGGGTTAGCGTATAGCAGAGAAAGGAAAGAAGTAAGGGGGAGATTCTAACAGGTAATATTTTAGGAAATTGGGTTGGGTGTTATTTAGTGTCTGGGTTATTGTGACCTTAATTTTAACTGGAGCGGAGGGTGGGATGGGTTTGAATTTATTCAATATAATAAAAATAAAAATATAAATATTGTCGCAAATCTTTGGTGGTTATCGTCTAAAAAAATTGTTTGATAGTTTTATTTAGGGTATTAAGTGCCGTACTGGCATTCCATTTCTATATTAATTAGTTGTCATTATCCAATAATTTTACTAGCTATGGCTCCTACAATGATATTACTACCAGTAATGGTAGTTATTCCCGTTGTGATAATATTTGTTAATTTTAATTATTCAACCCCCACTTTCAGACTCCTGGAGAGGAGTAAATAATACTAATAATAAAATTAATACTAATAAAATTACTATATAGAAGTTTAGTGGTGATACTACTCTTAGTATTAATAATAATAATAATAATAATGCTTACGATAGTTATAATTACAATAGTACTACTACTACTACTACTACTACTACTACTACTACTAATAATAATAATAATAGCCACGCTACTCGCAAGGTCAATGGATATAACCGGTATATAGATGATGGTAAGCTATTATATTTCTACCACTAATGATAAAGACTGAATAATTAAGGTGGTAATCAGATTTCGGTATCTCAAACGATTAAGTAATTGAAGTTAGATTAATCTAAGTGGTATCAGGGTTTACAGCTATCACGGTTATGAGTTTAAGTGAGAGATAATTTTGGTAGAATTGTTTCATGGTATGACAGAGAGGTTTTGGGGACGAAAATTATAGGTAATACTAAGAGGTTTGATGTTATTTGTGGTTCAGTGGGGTGGTTATATATCTATAGATTCGCCAAGACTTGCTGGGGGTGGGGTTGGGTTATAAATTTGGGTGGGTAAGGGGTTGTAATGTGTTTTGAGGTAGTGTATAATAGGAAGGGGTGAGGTAAATATGTAGGTAGGGAGGTATCTAGGAGAAAGAAATATGATGAATCATGTTTATATGTGAGGGGTTGGTGTGGGGTTAAGGTGGAGTATGGGGGTTGCTAAGGAGGTAGAGTCTACTATGCTTACAGTTAATAGACGTCTCTTGTTTTCTATTTAGGAGTTTATTTCTGTCTTTAAAACGGATAATTTCCAGTTTTTTATTTAGACATAGTCTACATGGTGAGTTCATGGATTTGCAGGTGCTAGATTTTTTTTAGGACTTTCCACTTTATTATAGGAGTTTCTTGTTTTGTTTTATTTTGTGGTAGTGTAGTGATAGTCCAGTTTGGCCAGAGTGGTTAGGGTTGTTGAAGGAGAGGTTAGGGTTGTAGAATCTTTCCTTGAAGTTGTTACCCGCCAAACCAAAATAATAGTTAATCTGGGATGGGTTTTCGGTTGAGGAGATAGATGCCTCATAGACCACTTGGGTCGATAGGCACTTTTGGTTTAGGGAGCAGTTTGATTTGTTAGTACAGTTGCATGTTCTCCTAGGATTTGAGGTTACTGAGGGGTTTAGTATTTTACTGTTGTGTCTTTTTATGATTTTGTCCAGGTTGTCACCACAACAATAACTGAGTTTCAGTGTGTTCTTATTGATCATTTTATGGAGTATGTTGTTTGTGGGGAAAAGAGTATTTATTAAGTTCAAGAATTTTTTCCCTAATTTGGTTTTCGTTGAATTATTAAATGGAGGTGTATACCATATAATTTTCCTATTTCTATTTTTGTTCCTACTAAGGTTATTTTGTGTAGTTGGAATATACTCTATTTTGGTATTTTTATATCCGCTCTCCCTTAGTGCTTTGTCATAAAAGTTTTTATGTTTATTAAATATATCTATATTAGAGGAGTTGTTGCTTATCCTACGACTAACTGATTCGGGGATGTGTTTACTTATAGATCTGGGGTGGTTAGACATAAAGGGGGTAAGAGTTATCTTTAGCATAGGGCTCATAAGTATCATTAATGAGGTTGAAGGTAATATCGAGGAAGTTGACCTGTTTAACATTAGATGTTATTTCTACCTTTAGGCCTATTCGTTTCATTTTTTTGATTTGTTCACATTTTTGTCCATTTGTGTTTTTAACACACATTAGGCCATCATCTCTATAAAGCTCGATAGATTCGACTTCGAGATCTATTCTTAGGTTATATAGCAAGTACAGTCCAACCAAGTCCGTCACTTCGGCAGAGTCCAGAGAGCTCATAGAAACATCAAAGGAAGAGAAATGGTCCTTCTTTGTCCATTGTTCTTTATTATTTATTAGTACCATGGTTCGGCATTTTTAAATTATGTTTATTTCATCTTCAGTAATATTGGAGAGGAGAGTGGCGAATTCAATTAATTATATATATATATATATATATATATATATATATATATATATATATATATATATATATATATATATATATTAGTATTTCATGTATCCGCATAAACTTTTATAAGGAGATATAATTTTTTATGTATCAATTTTCAGTATTTACTGCAACAGTGCTCGATACGTAAGTAGAGCTGGGTAGTAAGCTATGAAAAGATATTTATGGCAATTAAGCTACACAGAAGCTTTCGCGTTTCAGGGAGGTAACTCTTATTTTTGAATTAAAGAGTTATCCCCCCTTGTACATAAATTTAATTCAACCACAAAAGACATTTAATTTTTAGTTGAAATGTCCCATAGTAAATCGAAGCCAAAAAATATATTCCTAACAAAAATAAAAAATAAAACCTATGTGTTTTTGGATAAGAATGTAATAATAGTCATCGTAATATTTTAGAACTTTTAATACTAAGACGGGCGCTTTAAGGAAATTATAAAATAAAACTGAAAATTTAAATGCATAATGCTTGGTTCTGGTAAACGTGTTATTGAACACTTGTGTTGACAGCCTTCCATATGTGTTCCCTTACTTAGACATAACTAGATCTTAATTATCTTGCTTTAACAAAGCAACGTATTTTCAAAGTTACAACGTGTTTGCATCGTTCCAATACAACTATTTTAGCGGTACAAGACAACGGATTTGTATGTTACAAGGAAACACATTTGTGATGTTACAAGGCAACGCATTTGCAACATTATACGGAAGTACATTTGTAACATTACAAAGAAAACACATTTGAAACGATAAGGCAATATATTTGTAACATCATAGAAAACGCACTTGCAACATCATAAGCTACCGTATTTGTGACGTTACAAGACAACCTATTTTCAACGTTTGTAGTTAATGCATTGAAACGTAACAGGGCAACAAATTTTGCACCTCACAAGGCAACGTTGCATTACAACATATTTTCCACGTTACAAGACAACGTATTTGCATCGTTTAAAAAAACGTATTTTGAACATCCTAAGACAACGTATTTTTAATGTTACAAGGCAACGCATTCGGACAGTTAGAATCTAACATACTTGCATCGTTAAAATCCAACATATTTAGAATCTTACAAGACAACGTATTTGCAACGTTACAAATACATGCATTTGTAACTTTGCAAAACCACATGTTTGCATCGTTACAAGGCAACCAGTTTGTAACGTCAGCAAGCAACGTATTTGCAACGTTGCCAGGCAACTTATTTTAGACGTTGCAAGTTAACGCATATGTAACATAACAATTTAACACATTTTGAAGGTAACAAGGCGACATATTGTTTACCTTGAAGGCGGTATATTTGTAGCGTTGCAAGGGAACGTATCTTTAATGTTGCAAGGAATATTTTTAAAATTTAAAAAGTCAACACATTTGGACGTAAAAGTCAACGTATGTACAATGTAACAAGCCGATGCATTGCTACGTTACAATATATATATATATATATATATATATATATATATATATATATATATATATATATATATATATATACATATATATATATATATATACATGCATATATATATATGCATGTATATAGATATATATACATGCATATATATATATATATATATATATATATATATATATATGCATGTATATATATATATATATATATATATATATATATATATATATATATATATATATATATATATATATTGGTCCACGTGTACACATATACTATTACAATGTGTATTATGTATAGATTTTCAGTGTTTACCTCAACAGTGCTCAATACGTGAGTAGAGGTTAGTAGTAAAGAATGAAAATATATTTAGGGCAATTAAGGTACACAGAGGCGTGTTCATTTCATCCCCGCTGGGAATCGTTAGGCTTAGTGGCAATTAGCCTGGCGATTGCCTGCCGGAATTTAATGCGGAGGTCTCTGTGTAGCCTTAGAGCCATAATTATCTTTTCATACTTTATAATATATATATATATATATTCTCAGAAGTTATTCAACCATTAACACTATATAGAAAAAACTAAAAAAAATTTTTTTTTTAAACACTTAGGCCTAATATATACCAATAAATGTATAGCCTTCGACAAAATTACAAAAAAACAATTCTGCTTCGCCCGTGGTCGCAGTCTATATTTATATAGATATATATCATATAAAATCATAGTATTACGTTACTAATATAATTTTTATATATAAAATATTATCTTAATTTCTCATGTTTTAAAGATAAAAACACCCACCGTTGACTTTTAATCATAGTGTACAGGATTTTTTCCGAATTCATTTCATGCGGCGGCGTAAGTCTAAATAGGTTGTGTGTGTTGTGGAAGCAACACAGACAACCACTTGAGATTGTTTCATCCGGCGGCAAGAAAAAAAGCGCGTGTTGTACCCGCTAACCTTTGCGTGATGGGATGGAAGTAGATATATTTAGTTTGGGATAAATCAATATACATTATATACTATTATTGTTGCGTGTTATATACCTTTATGACATATCCTTCCTTTAATCAAAAACTGAGACGATAAAAATCATTTAATAGAACATAATGCAATATTAGTATACGTAATACACACGTAATGCAATATGAAATTATGTTAAATATTTCACCCAAAATGCCATCTTTATTCTTTTTATACAATTATTTCTGATTTCATGAAATTCGACCTGAAAACTTCTTAACAGATTGCCGGTTTTACTGCACCCAGAGGGACGTCTCATGCGATTAGCAACAAACTAACCCCTTCTCAAATGGCGATAATGCAAAGCCTGAGAAGGTAGACCTTCTAGAACTGCCTAGGACAATACCTCAGCGAGACTTACAACAAGGAAACATCAGCAAAGCTACCCAAGACTCTGTCGGTCATATTTGAGTATGAAATAGCCACCCAAAGACATCGAGTAGTACTGTTTTATTTTCCAATATGAGAACTCATAGACACTTGTTTCTTCTCTACTCAAACCATAGTTCTGCAGATCGATAAGTATGCCATATTTTATTGTAGACAGCAGCTTCCGGTGTTACAGAGTTAAAAATAAATCAGTTAGTTCACGTAGATTAATTTGAGTTGGAATAAAGTCAAAGGTCTCATGCGTGATTTTACAGAGAGTCGATACAGTAGTGAATGCGCATATCGACGCGTATACGCAGTACAGTTAGATTCCATAAGTTAAAAAACAAGTGAATCTGTTTATAAATGGAAATCTCGGAAGAGAGATTGGCAAGAAAAAGAGCGAATATTTATCGAAACACGCAGTCTAGAAACAATGGATAACGACGCCTAAAGAAAGACAGATGAATAACGTGACAATGAATAACCAAGGTGGTGTTCCCTGGAGTCTGAGTGACAACATGGTATGCTAGAATAGAATAAGACTACGTAAGAAAACTACAAATATAAAAGGAATATTACATAAAACCAAGGGAATTGACACCGCAAGTGTAGATATGTAAGAAAAATCACATAATCTTACACACATGCGCACAAACATCGTGAAACAGACGAGTGAGTGCTGGAAATATGGGGAGCCTTGTTGTTACTCAAACTCTGGGGAACATCACCGGTTTTTACCAATAAGCGATCACTGGTAATGACACGTGTGTAAACTTGTTGTGAGTAAGCAATACTCCTCCTCCTCCTCCTCCTCCCCCTACTACTACTACTACTACTACTACTACTACTACTACTACTACTACTACCACTACTACCACTACTAAGAATAAGAATAAGAATAAGAATAAGAATAAGAATAAGAATTAGAATAAGAATTAGAATTCGAATTAGAATTAGAATTAGAATTTGAATAAGAATAAAAATAAGAATAAGAATAAGAATAAGAATAAGAATAAGAATAAGAATAAGAATAAGAATGAGAATGAGAATGAGAATAAGAATAAGAATAAGAATAAGAATAAGAATGAGAATAAGAATAAGAATTTAATAAGAATAAGAATAAGAATAAGAATAAGAATAAGAATAAGAATAAGAATAAGAATAAGAATTAGAATAAGAAACAGAATAAGAATAAGAATAAGCCAGAAGAACCCCGTGGAATCTCACGGTGCTTTTTGCATCAACTTGTATAATTTACTGTTAAAAATAATATTTCTTTTGCATCAAATAAATGTCTGTCAGCTCAATACTATCAAGAAAAAACATGACTTTTTCTTATTCCATGAAAATAATTGTCTTTGTCAGGTAAATATTCTTTAAATAAATAAGACGAATATGTGTCTACTTTCTTCCTTTTTCTATTTAAAATTGTAACGATTTAATTCTTTTTAAACAATAAATAGTATCTCTTTTTTACCAGAAAAAAATTGTTAACTAAATATATTTCAAATCACTAAAACGAATGTCACTTTTTGAAATGCATTTATTTAAAATGTTATTCAGTCGACGGGACGACATAATTTGATTTGGGAACAATCTATTTTAAAATGGGCAAAGTCGGAATTGTTTTTTTTGTTTTTTTAGAAACACCAATCACTATCTTTGTGATCGGAAATTGCCATTTTTCTTAACGTGTGTGAAAGGTGATCACGTACGTACGAACATGAAATTTCTTAGCGCATCATAATGATAAATGCTCGAAACTGCACAGAATGTACAGTTAGCGTCGAGGTGGTTACTTTTAAACCTGTCATCTATCGAACGGCGATCGATAACGGTGAAAGACGGGGAAAATATCAAGCACGATAAGGATAATCTCATGACTTATCCTGAAATAGAATTGTAAGAACGTTAAGGAAGAGATCGATGTGACGGATAGATTGATTGATTAATAGGTTCAAATGAATGGACTGGCAGATGCAGAGAAGAATTGATCATGGTCGAGAATAAGGATTTATCGTCTCGTTCATTTTTAGGTTGGATGGTGAATGTCGGAGTTAGACTTTAAAAAAATATATCTAACTCTTGACTAGCACACGCACACACACACACACACACACAAACACACACACACACACACAAATATATATATATATATATATATATATATATATATATATATATATATATATATATATATATATATATGTGTGTGTGTATAAATATAAATTATATAAACAATTAAAATGTCGTACATGAATGCAATTACGTTTCACTACTACTTGTACTTCGTCGGGGACAAAAGATGGTAATTAAAACAATTTTTTCAAGAGTCAGAATTAGAGGTTTCAGATAATCAAGTTTTCCAATCTACATTGATGTAAACAATTTGAAATGTTTATATAATGTATATTTATTAAGCTCTACCATGTATTGAGCACTTTAAAAAATATTTTATCAATATATTTGAACTTGTTTAATGATAAATGTATACATATATATGGTACACGTATTGTATTAGTTTCTGTAGATGTAAATCCGTTGAAACTCCAGTGTTTATAATAAGTGTTCAATAACAAGTAGAGCTTTTCTTTAGTATAATTTTTATTTATACAAACATTATTAGTTACATATGTGCATACATGTTTCGGTTGTACTCTTCATAGAGAGTCAACCTCTTCAGATCAAAAGAAGACAAGGGAGTGAGATGAATAAGGAAAAGTTTCCCAGTAAGTAAATCTTTTTGGGGTATGAGATATGTTTATAGTGTCAGTATTTTGCAGGAAGAAATGCGCTTACCATCTCATTCGTCTAATTAGTTCCTCTGTTTTCATTATAAACCTCAGAAGATAGTCATTTTTGTTTGTTGTAGGTATGTTCTTGAGGGCTGTTTCGAAGTGTAAAAATTTGGAAATTTCCTTGCTTTTGTACATTTAATGTATATGAATTTTCATCTTAACCCTATTAAGGGCATATGATTTCAGTATACTGGCATTTATCATGGAATATACTTATACATTGAAAAATATACTATGTTTTCTTATTTTGAAACAACTTATTTCGCTAATAACTCAGAGAAATAACTCAACTGACTTTTTAATTTCAGCATATTTTATTAGTCCGTTTCGATGGCATCATTTATATAAACGTGCGAAAGTGACTCTTGAATTGTCTGTTATTATTGGTTGAATTCATTTGAAATAACCGTTTCAAAACTGAAGAGAATCCAATATATAATTGAAAAAAAATTCATTCAAAATGATGGGATTTTTTTACTCCTTTTGCAAGGACTCATGGCCCAGTGAATATAGTATTAAGTAAAATTCAGTTCGAAGTGATAGTCATCTGAAGGTTGAAGGTTCAATCCTCGAATCGGGCGATATGAAGAATTGCGAATAACTAAAGTAAGTTATTGTGATTTGACCAACTCTGGTGACGCTAAAGTTTTGTTGATTATCTGTTATATAATCTAAAGGTCATCAGAGTTGACCTTTTATGCCGGTATTTACTTAAAAAAGATCATTTGCAATTAATACTTCAATCAACTTAAAATCATACTTTCCATTGCTACCGCCTGCTTGCATGTCTGGTTATTATCCTTAGAGGACCAAGTTGTGATTAGCTACATCAAAGGCCGCAGTGTACTTCTTGCACTAATTATGATTGTTAAATTAACTCAAACACAATCTCTTACATGTATGATTTATTCATTTAATTTTTTAAAAAACTCAGTTACCACTTATTGAGGCCAAAATCCATTCGAAGATAAGACTGATGCACTGTCAGTTTAATGAAGAATATTGAGAGGATTGAAAATGATCAATTTAATGAATAAAGTTTGATTACTTATAGGGCGGTTTATGACGTTTATTTGAAGAGGACTGTAGTCTACAGGGAAGCAGTCCTATGGTAATGTTGGAAAATTCTTGCAAAGAAATTCTGTTCATGAAAATTCCGCCTGACTCTAAGCACACTAATGAAGAAAGGAAAGTTCTTCAGTTGTGATAAAAATATGTTGAGACACCAGACATTGGAGCTCTGCCTAGCATCTTCCATAGAAATAATGATTGAGTAGAGAAAGACTAGCAACTTTTCTTCTGTTAGAAAGGAACTGTAGAGAACAAGATAACATTACTGTTGTTCAATTTATATAAGAGAAAACAATAATATAATGACTATTTTCTTATACTAGCTAAGGAAGAAGAAAAATTTCCTTTCATATACTTTTAATTAAAAAAGATATGTTTATAATCTTGAGTTAGCGTTCTTCCTTAGCTAGTCTCTTACTCGACTTGTCTAGATGGCGACTATATTTTTCACACCTAATTTTTATTTTCGCGTTTCGCTTATACGATTAAACTTGACATTACTTTTCTGTTGTTTTTTTTACTAAAACATGGTTTAAGTGAAAATAAAAAATATAAGAAATATAAGTTCAGTAATGCCTAAACTTATTTCACTCTAAATAATTAACGTGACTGAAATAGGAATTAACACCAAATGAAAGGGAAACTACCTATTATCCTAAAGAGTAAGGGTTAATTAAACAAACACCATGCCTGTTTTAAAAAAAATTATTTAATAAAATAAAAGTTTAGTATCTTAGTTATGGATGTCAAGCGTGAACGCAGACCCCACAATATTTTTATATATAAAATAAAGTCACACGTATTTCCTTTTTATAGATGTCAAGCGAGAAAGAAAATAATAGGAAATTACAACATGCCTGCCAGCGATTAAGGCATTGCATTAAAGTTCGATTTTCAAGGCAAAGCTTAAAAAAGTAAATAAACATTTTGTTTCTGGACAAGAAATATAATTTACGATTAATAAATTTCATCCAAAATGTGTGCAAAAATCGAACGTTATAAGCGAGATATTTAAATAATCCCTATAGTACAATTGAACACTGAACAGAAATGTCTATTTTGTCCTTTCAGTTTTTAATTTTAGCTATTTCGTAATTTTGAAAGTTTTAAAAAGTTTTTAATATTCTCCAACACGCCTTAAAAAACGGAGGATGGAATTCCGTAGACGATTGTCTTATGACAACCGAACCGATATTACACTTATAAATTCCGATAAAATTGAGTGTTTATTTTTCATTTAAAATTGTCTAGTCACAATAGAATACTGTTTTTTATGCTCTTTAGTCTTTTGGTTAAGCTCAAAGTGTATCTGTTCTTTTAAGATCATTGCAGGAAGTTTTCATGTAAGTATCTCCCTTGAAAATTAAAATGTTTTTTTAAAAAAAGCTGTCGTTTTTTTAATAAAAATCTCTTCAATTGTAATAATTACAATATTATTATTATATATACAAAATTTGAAAATAACAATTATAAATGTATATTACAGGATATTAATTTATTAGAAACTTAAAAATAAAATAAATATGCAAATGTGCAAAAGCGGGTTTTGTTTAACGGAATTAAGAGATTACTATATATACTGTATCATTATATTCAAGTTTAAAGGTTTTGATATTAATATACTTAGGAAAGATTCACATCACGACAAGGAATGAAGACCTCAAATTCACCTACAGCTTATAGGCAAAATTTAAGAAAAAAACAGCTAAGTTTTTAATTTCTTATTTCTGAACTGTCTCTATCTTAAATAATTGCACGTATTTACGTTGCTACGTCTAGTTAAAGAATAATCTTTTTTCGCAGGTTTCTTCGTTTCTTTTTTTTGATTGTCCACGACTCTTTATGTGTCTTTCTTTCTTTTTTATGTTCTTTCTAATATTCTGCGAGTTTTTTTCTTAGGAGGGGTCATCGCGTCCAGGTGCAATGTAGTTTTTTAAAAAAGGGGAAGCCCCACCGAAACCCTCTAACCTGATTTAAGTAAAGAGTCACGTGTTGATACATTTATATCGACCACCGACAAGGAATAGAGTCCTCAAATTCAACTAAAGCTTATAGGCAAAATTATAGAAAAAAACAGCTAAGTTCTTAATTTCTTATTTCTAAACTGTCTATATCTTAAATAATTGCATGTATTTACGTTGCTATGACTATATTTTTCCACGTAGCGCAAGCACAAAATTGCTTTTTATACTGTAACGTCATAGCTAAAGTTCCTCTTCCTTGGACCAACTCAATAGTAGATTAAATTCTCCCACACACTATAATGGCCGGTGAAATGTTTCCACAACAAATTTTGCTTATAATAGAGTGTGAGGAAAATTTATCTTTAGTTCTTTACTATATTTAGAAACCGGTGACTAAACTTATTCTACATATATATATATATATATATATATATATATATATATATATATATGTGTGTGTGTGTGTATATGTTGATGGAAGAAAATACTAAAAAAAATATTTTTTACCTGCGGGGTCTCGGAAATATCCGACTAGTAAACGGGCGCAGGCTATTCTCTCTCGGAGTGTTGGACTCGTAGACCTTGTCAGGTCATCCATCTAAGAGGAGGAAAACTATGACAAAAAATCCTTGCTACTAACCACTTACGTCTTGGTAGCAAACCGTTTGGGAGGGAGGCCTCCTTAGTCTTGATCGACAATTTTCCTAGAGCTTGAATTTTGAACAAAGTATCTGGTTTGCTAACCTATAATTGCTTAAGGAGTAGATGGGCTCTGCCTATCGCCCGGCCTTCGCACTCCTTCTTTGTCTATTAGCCAGGCGTATAGATACAAGCACTGGGACGCCTCTAAAGACGCCTGGTACTTGGTCTTGTTCCTTGTTTCCTGACTAGGGCAATGAACGCCGTCTCTATTTCTCTCTATCCGGGCAACGCGGGGAAAATTTTTGTCACTAAGACTTACATGACTAGTCTGGGTTGCTCTTGTTTCGACAGGTTGAGGGTACAGGTTAGACAGATTGTCTGGCTGCTGTTTCCGACTGGTAGTTAGGAGCCCGAACTCTTAGGTAGCGCAAAGAACGGCTGCTCCGTCAACAGTTGCATAATATCGTGGGAAACTGTACGTTGCATGTCGCGCATGGAAAGAGACCCTACAGTGAGATTTCTCGAGGCCACAACCCCTATGGACCAAGTCACGACTAATGGACTGGTTGTGTGAGCTTATTGGAGAAAACAAGCACCCACTTTGCGCTCCCCTCTCTATCTCAAAACAAACATGAATATACAAAATAAGAAAACCAAACTTAAACCAGACACCCAACAAAAAAAATCTTCGCCTCCGCCCTTGAGGCTCGCATTCCCAAATTTCCGGGGACTTAGTACCAACATTAACGACGTAGAGACTTTTCCTTTGACAAACTCCCCGGATATCCCAGCACTAAGTAAAACGAAACTTCAATTCCCAATCTCCTCTCACCACTTTGACATGACTGACTACCTTTCACTCTACTGTAAGGACTCTGACAAACATATGACATAGCCCATGGGCTAGGAGTTTATGTTCGGAATACCCTCCCCATTGACTAGAGAACATCAGTAAAAATCAGATGACCAAGACTACATGTGCTTTAGATAGACCTGACATCACAGAGTTAGTTACTTATATTTCTTATATCGTTCTCCTTCGACCCAGGACTGTACACTGCTTGACTCTGTCTCTGAAAGCTTTGATAGAGCACTTTCACTCGACTCGAATGCTCAAATACATGTATTTGGGGATTTTAATGCACACCACCATTTGGATTCTCCAGCGTTACTGATGCAACTGTGAACTCTACTTTTAATTTCTCCTCAGCTCACGACCTCTCACAGACTGTCACTTTTCCGACCCGCCTTCCTGATCGCTCGGACCAGCAAGCCTCACTTCTCGACTTGTTCCTGACCTCACTACCTGAGGCTTGTGTGGCGAATGCCCATAGCCGGCTCGTAAACTCTGATCACGTTGTGGTAATGATACTTATCACCTTAAGAACTCGCCCAAAAGCTGAAGAGCCGTTGCTTAAAACGACGAGAAACTATGAGCAGGCTGTTTTTGAATGCCTCAGAGATCACATCAGCGACGCCCATGGGGTGTAACTTTCTCACCCCCTGCTGATCAGTGTGCAAATGAGCTAACCGAATGGGTCAAAGCAAGCATTAATGCTTATGCGCCCACGCGAAAATTGTTCAGCAAACCCCACTCTCCTCAATGGGTTACCTCAGAATGTGCAGCTTATATTTCTGAAATGCAGAAGGCATTCCCAAAACTCGGCTGCCATAAGTAAACTGCGAATAGACATACATTTATAGAGGCAAGAAATAATTGCAAAGTAGTGATAGATGAAGCAAAGAGAAGGTATACAGAGATAATCAAAAACGCATTCAGTCACATAAACTAGGTACTCGTGATTTATGGAAAATCTACAATAGTGTGATGAACAATGGAAATCGATAATTCCCTCGCTATCAAATCACAACGATGTTGTTTGCACGGCAACTGATAATGTTGAACTAATTGCCCAGCGTTTCGTCTTAAACTCCACTCTGGACTCGGCAAACAACCTCCTCGCTAAATTCCCATTGCGGACTGAAGCCACACTTGAGAACTTGGTCATCACCCTGTCTCAAAGATAGACATCATAAAAAAACCTTGATACCTCAAAAGCCTGTGGGCCTGATCTTATACCAGTAATAGTAATAAAAATGCCTTGTTGAGCTGGCGCCTGTCCTCTCAAACCTATACAACGAATGCCTTACTGAATCTTGTTTCCCTGATAGTTGGAAAATTGCCTCTGTGGTATCAGTCTTCAAGAATTGTGGAGATAGAACTGATCCTCTAAACTACCGGCCAATCAGTCTACTCCCGATCTTTGCTAAAATCTTTGAATCATTAATCAATCTAGCGATAGTCAGGCACCTATTTAATGATACACTTCTTTCTGATCATCAATACGGATTCAGACAAGCACGATCTACTGCATATATCCTAACGATCATCTCTGAACGCATATACCATACACTAGACAAGGCGATAGCGCCGGATATATCCAAGGCCTTTGACAAAGTCTGGCATCAAGGGCTTCTCCGAAAACTGCACTCAGATAGTATTACTGGACAAATATTTAATATAATTAAATCCTTCCTAACAAAACGAAAGATCCAGGTTGTACTCGATGACCGTTCTTCTAAGTAACTTGGCATAAATGCTGGTGTACCCCAGGGATCTATTCTTGGACCTCTACTGTTCCTGATTTTCATAAATTACCTCCCTGATGCCATTGCAATTGAGATAGGAATATATGCTGACGACACTGCGCTCTACTCTCGCCATGTGGGCAAAACCGACGCGCACATATCTGAGGCATGGCTGAATCCTTAGAAAATTACCTCAAGTCTGAAGTAGAATGGGGTAAAAAATAAATGGTAACCTTTAATGCCGCAACTACAAAGCTCTTTTCCTTCAATAACTACAAAAAACCGCTTCAACCACCGATTGTCATGGCAAATAGCACCCTGCCTGAGAGTTTATCATTCAAATTCCTCAGCCTAACTTTCACAGATAACATGAATTGGAATAAATACATTAAAAACATTGCCAGGGCTGCTGCAAAGAAGGTGGGCTCCTCCTACCGTGCCAGTAAACTTCTCAGACCTGACATATCTCTACAAAGCAACCATCCGACCATGCATAGAGTATTGTTGCCACATCTGGGCTGATGCATCATCCGCTAGTCTCAACCTCTTAGATAAGGTCAAGAAGAGACACACCAACTTGATAGGTCCTTCACTATCCACCAAGCCTTCCTGATCGCGCGGACCAGAAATCCTCACTTCTCGACTAAAGAACATAATGTTGCTTCCTTGTACCTGTTTTACAAGTTCTTTAATGGAGTGTGGTCTGATGAGCTTGTTGCTCTGGTACCCCCACGACGTAAATTCACTAGACCAACCCGACAATTTGCCAAATCCCATCCATACACTGTGGAGGTCCCCAGATGCCGAATAGCTTTCTACTCCAAAAGCGTCTTTCCTCGTGCTACTGGACTCTGGAACTCCCTTCCTGCTCCCTGTTTTCTTGACGTTACTGACATGCAGAAATTTATAACTAATGTAAAAAGACATCTCGCTGCGCAGCTTCGAATTTAGGTTACCCCTCCCCAACCTTAACCCTTTTTTTTTCTTAGTAGCCCCTTACGTCTACAGTGGCGGCCTGCCTTGTTTGGTGTTAACTATGTAAAATAAATAAATATAATTAATAAATAAATAAATATATATATATATATATATATATATATATATATATATGATCAAGTTCAAATATTTTAATAAGATGAACATAAGACCAATATTTTCAAAAATTCTCAATAACGAGTAAGGCATTTATAAAATTACATAAACAGTATTACAGTCTTACATCAATAAACAAACGTTTCGATGCTTGACGTAATATTGTTCATGTAATAATGTATTTTATATATATATATATATATATATATATATATATATATATATATTATATATCTATACAATATATATATATATTTATAATAAATATATATATATATATATATTGTAAATTACATAAGGGTTACTATAGGCTTGATAATACAACTATTAGATGATTCACAAAATTGTATTTTAGACATGTTATGTTTGATCTTTGTATACAGATTTATTTTACATTACATTTCTTTACAGTAAGAGAGAAACGCAAAGAAAGACAGAGATAGCAAAAGTATAATTTACAAGCAGATACCCAAGCAATTGCCATTGAATGAATTAAATGTCTTGTGTCTTTATGCTTCCGGATATCAACCCTATACTACCATTTCTATTTTTATTTTGAATTCCCATAAATTTCAAGTTTCAAGTTATAAAACAAATCCTTGGTGAGAACTAAAACAATATACATGAGTTGGTAAAAACTTTTAATATAAAAGTAGTGCATCACTGGATTACGAGTAAAGTTTTACTGCAGAATGCTGTTTATAATCTTTGTATTAGGTTTTGTTTTCAATTACATATTCGAAAACAATAAATTACAACCTTAAATCCTAACATATATATAGAGAGAGACAGATGGATAAAAATCCGAACAGACACAGCTATACCTAACCAGCGTTGCCCGGTAGTGTATTTATTTGCATTTGTTTTCCTGTATAAACTGTACCGATTTTTTCCAAAAATAGTTTTTTGTTTCAATAAACGAGAAGTAACATACATAGTTACGTCTCTTTTCTAAGATGGCGTCTATTTGGAAATAATTACGACCCTGCTAAAATATTTTCTGGATAAAATTAAATCGAATTACATTTTATTCTTCGTTGCAACGATTTACAAGAAAAAAATGAAGAAACAGAATCAAATATTAATTTTTAGGAAGAAAACTATCGGTGACAAAGAAAGATAAAAAGACCGACTTTACATTATGTATTAGATATATGGGTCTTGGGTATCTATAGAAGTCTTATTCTCATCAAGAAATGGGACGTTTCAATGAACCGACTAGTGATTGAATACGCTATTAACAATTATGTTTTATTTGTCCGGACAGATGTTTTTTTGTTATCTACTACGCCATTGACGTTTCGAAACATTATTATAATGAAAAAGGAAAGAGAATTATGTTCTCATGACAACGTTTGGTAATGTTATCCAAGTTTTAGACATTCAGATATTTATTATAAACCTTCTCGACTATCAGTTTATAGTGAAAGAGAAAATCACCTTACTAGAAAAAAGATATGTGGTCTGTGCTCTAATTGCCGGCTAACACAACAAGAAAACACATCGCAATACTGACGACAGGATTATGTTTTAACCAATCCTGCTGCCACAACCACAAAGAATTTTCTTTTCTTCATTCGTGGACCTAATATGAAACGGAATTTTTATAAACTACTCATCTATAATAAACATTGCCACACGATTGATTCCCTGTGGGTTACAACATGGTCATCTTCCAATCTAATGTCAATAAACACTTATCATAAACTTTCTTCATATCTTTCATCAAATGTTGTTAATTCTATTCATTATTTTCGATCCTCTGACAATATACATTATTCAACTGACATTCTCTCCATTTCATTAACCCTTATCTCTGAGTGGCGTTTAGCTTTGATCAGTGATGACTTATTAATATTAATAATAAAAACCGTAAAAATCCATCTTTTATAAAAGGATAAAACTTTTTTGATGAGAGGGGACAACAAGTTAGTCTTCCAGTTTGTTAAAGTCATATGAAGGTCATACTTCTTTGTGAAATAGTGTTGTATCTTTCTGTCTGTGATTTCTGTTTCATTTCAAGTTGGAATTTGCTTCTGGATATCCGGATTTTTGAACAGCGATTACTCTTTTTTTTGTAGTCATTATTTTACACAGATATAGAAGCTGATCGCTTTGTAAAAGTAATTCATTTCTTAAGATATCTTGTTTTCAATTATTGCTATTTTAGAAAAGAAACGCGATATCCTAAGAAAATACTCATATTTCAAAATAAATTTGTAACATGATATCCCGTGGTCATCCTAGCTACCTACACCTTTCTGACAGACACACACGAGCTACCTCTATAGTGCGAAAGTAAATTCGTATGAAAGTAAATTCGTATAAAACAATTAGTCAAGAAATAGACGAAGCCGCGATCTGGAATGTCGTACCATGTATGTTCGAGATTATTTTATTCTTCAAAAGTAAAGAGTCATTGTCACACATTGCAAGTAAAATTTTAGAGAAGTTCCTTGCATATGGTTCAAGGGGCAGAACACTGGATATGCTAGCCGATAAAAGTATGTTACAATCAGAAAACGACACATGAAACATATTTCTATTACAAATCTACGCAAGTCGATATTGAGTGTGTTTATACCACCAAGCGTAGATGTCTGATTTTTAAATGTCGTATTTGACTACTTTGATTCTGTTGTTTTTATTGTTTTCCTCGTGAAGGTTGCAAGTGAAACACACTGGATTCGAACTTGGCAAAGCTACACCGCCCTTACCTGCCGTTAGTCATGTCACCATCGCCACCTCTCATAGCTTTAGTATCCAATTGAGGCAGTGATATATACATCTTTTCACAGCTTCTACTCAGAGTTTTCATCTATATAAACATAAAAATCGATTAAACATGAAACAGCTGTCCAGTAATAATTGAGATGTGACGGGTTTAACTAACTAGCTATAAAGACTTAAATAACAGGATAGAGGATGACAAAGTGTTGGACTAGAGTATAAAGCAAGAATATTTGATATTCAATTTTATACGCTTTTATAGCGACACACGTATCGGAACTTTATGTCAGACACGAGTACCGCTATATTGAAACTGTGCCTATCTTGAGAACACACGAGTGTCGGAAGAGAACGAGAAAAGACAGTGATGACCAAATGACAGGAAAATACATGTACATTTTGACTGGGTAGGTTTATCAAATACACACTCTTACCTATTGGTTAATGAATTCTTTTACATACGCGAGTTGGTATTCTCGTCACCAGCGTCGCCATCATTAGCATCGTTGCTGGGAACCCCCGTAACTTCTTCGTTTGCTGACACAAAAGCACCGAGACTTTTTTGGTTAGTTCTATAACAAGCGTCTATTCCAAAGCAGCGCATATATTGCGTGAGCTACATATATAAATATACATATGCATATATACATATATATATCCATATATATCCATATATATCCATATATACATATATATATCCATATATATCCATATATATACATATATATATATACATATATATTCCATACCCACCCTTTCAATCACCGCCCGCCTCCACCCCTCCAATCCCTCACTCATTGCTATCATTTTCCAAATATTTCAAATATTACACACCCTATCACAACAAATCCTCCCTCTCCCCCTCTCAACTATTTTCTCCCATACTCCTTCTTAAATTCCCTCATTTTCTGAAAACGCTCTCTCAGACTATAACTTTCGCCCATCCACCAAAATCACAGCCCCCTCCCTCTCTACCCATCCTCCTTTCTCTGCATACACCCCCCCCATACACAAACATTCCAACTTACTTTTCCCCTTCAATCTTGACCGCATCCATCTGGTCAAACACCTCCCCCCTCTTCCTCCACTCCCTCTCTGCCATCCACTTTACCCCTGCTCATCCCCCACCTCTTTCTCTTACCACCAGCCACAGTAGTCCTTGCTCAACCCATCCTTCCATTTTTTTCCCCCACTCATTTTCTTCAACATTCATTTCTATTTCTCCAACAAGTACGGACGTCCACCCAGTAGGGGCCATTATTTCATTTTATTTTTCCTCCCAATATGTCTACCCTACATGTATCTGTACTTGCATGACATTTTTTTCTCTATTTTATCAGCCTGATGAAGTCTTATAAATAAAGACGAAACGTTGATGTACACATAAAAAACATCCATTTTTTGGTTTTCCTTTTTCATTTTCCCATCACGTCGGATTACCTTCATCCTTCTCTTCTCATATATATTCATATATATTCATATATATATATACATATATATACATATATATTCATATATATACATATATATTCATATATATACACATATATACATATATATTCATATATATTCACATATACATATATGTCCATATATATATATACGTATATATTCATAAATATATGCATATATATTCATATAAATATACATATATATACATATATACATTAATATATATATACACAGCTATTCATATATATAACTATATATATATATATACATATGTATTCATATATATACATATATATAAATATACATATATATATACATATATATACATGTAAATATACATATATATATATACATATATATACATATATATACGTATATATATACATATATACATATACATATTCATATATATACATATATATTCATATATATACATATATATATACATATATATACACATATACATACATAGATATATGTACATATATATATATTCATATATATACATATGTATATGTATATATATACATATACATATATGTTATGGTGCCGTACCTACCTACGGAGAACTAATAGACTCGTCCACCTTATAAATACGGGAAGCACGTGACACTTGTTCTCTTCTTCTCAGGCAAACCGGCAATGGCGGTTGAGAGCACCATCTCCTTGTATCTCTTTCTTTCTATTATATAATATATACCTTTGTTCATTTAAACCATGTGTTCCTGTGTCATTCATTCGGCCTTACCCAGGTCCACAACAATATATATACCAATATATATACATATATTCATATGTATACATACATATACATATATATATATATATATATACATATATATATTCATAGATATACATATATATATATATATATATATATATATATATGAGAAAGGAAGTCTTACTAATAAATACGAAACGTTGATGAATACATTAAAAAAAACATCTTTTTGTTTTTCGTTATTCATTTCCCATTACGTCGGATCACACATCCTTCCTTTCTCATATATATATATATATATATATATATATATATATATATATATATATATATATATATATATATATATAGAGAGAGAGAGAGAGAGAGAGAGAGAGAGAGAGAGAGAAAGAGAGAGAGACAGACAGACAGACAGACAGATATGAGACAGGATAAATAGTTTTTAGTTACATAGTTGTTTTTCGCCTACCGTCCTTCGTTTTGGGAGCGGCGAGAAAAAACGCCTTCTCTCGTTCATGTCTCGCCGGCTAAGCATAGGAAGAGGAAAAGGAGTAGGGGCGGCGCAGTCGGAAATCACGTGTATTGTGTAACTTCTGTTCAGTGCAACCTCTCCCTGACCTGCAACCTTTCAATTAACCCGTCTGCTACTATTTAACAGGGACATACTACAACATTATACATGAAATGAAGTGTACTTTAACATACGTAATTACTTAATGCGATTATACGGAAATGAACACGATCACAATGGAAATCGATGTATCGCCTGGTATATATGAAATACAAACACATTTCTTCGGTGATGTCTGGGAACAATTCTGCCCAAAACTTATTCGACCAGTAGTGAAAGGGCGACATTGAAATAGATAACTGTATTTGGAGTCTCGTCTAAACTGCCACAGAAACGAGATATGACGACACAGCGTTGTGAAAACCATGTAAAAACTGAGATTCAGGCGGATACGTCCACCGGTTTCATAGCCCAAGAAGGAAAGAGACTATGTCCTTATTTCGAATTTTGCACCACACATGTGCGAGTCTATTTTCAAAATTAAAAAGTTAATTCTTAAGAGTTGTCAGTATAATTAAGGGAAGAAAAATGAATATGGTTTAAAGGGCATGAATTGAACTATCCTGGGCCAATAAGAGTAGTTTACGGTCATAATCAACCACATAAAAATATTTTCGATACTACATCTATGCGAGTCGATGGTGAGCTCATTTTGACCGGCAAGCGTAGATATCTGCTTTTAATGTCTTCTGCGTCTATCTGATTTTCTACTGTGAACATATATATAAAACCATCAACGTTGGAATTCCTCGGCGAAGGTGTCTCAAGAAACAAGCAATAGACATATCCATATTCACTGAACATAGGATAGCCTCCTGAGAAAGTACAGACATTTTTTATTATTCCAGCCATAGGCTATGATTGACCTCGAATCCCATACAAAGGTCCGATACGTTCATATTTACTCGTTAAGTGACGCAAAGTGGAGTTACAGGAGGGGGAAGACCAGTTGCCCCAAACGTAGGGGATTCTGAACGTGTATAAAAATAGCCATTTCCGAACTCGTTGACACTCCCTGGTGAAGGAGTTGGACAATAATCCTATCCCTCATCCCCAAATGGAGGGGGAACACCTGGGGGATAGTCTGATAGAGAACAGAACATCTTTATGGCCGGCAAGCACATTATGGTTTCACCTAAAGGACGGGATGCTCTCACCAAATATCTTTTTGCCTGTCTATTTATCTATCTGACATTCCACACAACTTATAATATACCTGGGCACATGAATCCAATCACGTGTCCACGTAATGTTTAAATATAGTTTTCTGCAATCCCAAGTAAGCGAATTCGATCAAATCAGGCAAGATAAAATCAGTTTCTCGTACACTGCTATACTGATATGTTATTATTCTCGATACATATATCTATTGTAAACTATTTATTACATACGTTCAATTTAACATGTTGATAATTTTACTCATAGAAGAGCTAGAATTGCGGGTTTATATCTTTCCTGAGCACAATACATCTTATAGAATTTAGATCACCGAATACATAGTTTGTTGAAGAAAGAGATTAAAGTGGCATTTATTCCAATGAAATAAATATATGACCTTTAAGAAGAGTTTAGTGAGTCGACAGGAAAGATGATGGATCGTTACCGTAGAGGGGATAATGGTTATCCTGACCGTGGTGATAATGGTTATCCTGACCGAACTGTCTTCTGTTTTTTTTTGCGCTGGAAACTGTTGCTTTTGACTTGGCTGCTGTAGAACTTTGGCTGGCCGGAGAACACGCTGCATATGTTGCTGATGGTGATGGTCGGCTCAAGCCACAGTTAGAGTGTTGGTTAGAAACGGGCTGCTATTCTTTCTACGAGGATAGTGATGATGATGACAGTCAATTGTTGACGCCCTGTATAGGGAAGGGGCGAAACTGCCGCTACTGTTGCTGAATGCGTTTGTTGAGGTAGTAAAAATGCCGCTTCGTCCAGCAGGGATTTGAGGGGGAAAATGCTGCTGCTACTGCTGAGTGTCGTCGGCATCGTAATGGTGAAATGCACAGAAAGAAAGAAACTGTGTTAGTTCCTGTCACACGGGCTAAGGTGTTAAACATCCGGTTTTATCATGAGTTCCGAGTTATAATAGTGGAGACCTCTGCGTATACAAGTCCTTCAGGTAGTCTTTTATGAATCGATACTTCGATTAGTTTCCATTTAACGCAAGAATCTCCTTTGAAGGCGCATTGTTTTGAAGTGGAATATGATAAAAATAAATCAAGACTAAAAAAAAGAAGAATATATAATTGCGTTTGGATCAATATTATGGCAGTATTTTATCGGAGCTGTCCGATGGTGCCGCATTTCTGAAGGAGGATCAGACAAGGACCATCGAAAGAAGAGGACTATTTTCAGTGATTACTGACAGGGGCCATTCATATATATATATATATATATATATATATATATATATATATATATATATATTGGGTTGCTATGTTTCTGGCATACTAAAGTTCGTTTTATACACCCATTCTTCAAGTCCTGCATTTAGTGTAGTGAGCATGTTGACGTCAGTGTGTAATAAACCTTGGAGAAGACGAGTTTATATATTTTTGTTCGTATTTCAGGCCTTGAAATGGATGAATAAGAATAGCACTACCAACATCTGATGCTTTTTGACTACAGAAAAGGAATAAAACGCCACGGAAACCTGCATAAAGATATTTCATATATATGGGGAGAATGCGGTTACAGAACGGGTGTGCCAGAAATGTTTGTTTGATTCCGAAAAAGAAATTTTTAAATGAGAGATTCTGCTCGCTCTGACCAGCCAACGATGATCGACAGTGATCAAGCAAAAAACAGTAGTTGCACAAGATTGCCGTTTGACAACCAGATAAATCGCAGACATTCTCAAGATTTCCAAATCGATCGTGGAACATGAATTGCATACATTCGGTTATGTTTCTAAAGCTGATGTTTGGGTTTCTCCTTCCTAAAAACACGAACGAACCTTTTGGCAAAATAAATACATATACGAGGTCAATCTCAAAGGTAACCGGGCTGGGTGCGCTGTGTGTTATGTGAGCTATGAGCGAAAGAGAGATTAACTGACTGATTTGTCATGTAATATGATAACTTTTAAATATATAACGATACTCTTAGTTTTATGCAACCATTGCGGCTTTTGCACGTGCTTTTGTTTACACTTCTTTTTTACAAAGACATGTTAACCTTTTCACAGCGCCGCCCCAAACATCTGGCACTATTTATTTACCTCCTTATTCGTCTGATCTCACGCAGTGTGACTTTTGTCGTAATGGGTATGCGGAGGAGAATCCGAGAAGAATTCTTCCAGCCGTGCTAAGTTGGGTGACAAAGAAAGATAGAAAACCTTACTAGAATCGAGGTGGATTATTTAAATTAGAAACAATATAGTCTGCCGTTTAGAATTGCAATAGTTTGACAAAATAATTGCTTCTCACGCACACATATGAACACTGTTCATTTCAAAGGCGGCCATCTTTGAATTTTTTTAATTTCAATTTAATATCGGACTGCCTTATCGAAGGATACATTTAAAAAAATGCATGTGATTTTTTTTGAACCGCCTATTTTCTTCACTGTTTTATTGCCTGCTTTTGCATGTTTCTTTTGTTTTGTAATAAACTAGTAACAAATTATTTTATGTTTTGCCTTGTGGCGGTTTTTAATAACAAAATATGTTTCGGAACATGCGTAAACCAGCATACATAATTATTTTATTTACTTCAGAAACTTTATTTGAACGCCATTTTAAAGTTATATATGCACACACACATATATTTTGAATGACCTATTAGACATCATTCTCGGGTGTCTTCGGTCTCTCTGTACAAGGGGTTTTCAGGACAACTTGTCTTGAAGATACTTCATCATACAATTAAACCCTGACCAACTATTCAAAACAACATAGTATTCGAAGCCTAAATATGATCCCCTCGACACGGCTATACACTGGTCCATACGAGGAATGGTGCACCTTCTCCGAGTTATATTACATCAAGTAACAGCACTGAGCTGGATACTGTACCAGACAAAATAAATTCTATCCTGGAATCCGGTAAGACGAAGAAACCACAAGAAAATATGCTATAATATAGTAAACTGGTCAATTGGGGAGAGAAAATGAATGTTCTCAACTTCTTTACTAACTCAACGTTTGATAAGTAAAGAGAACTTAAATGAAATATTGAGACATCTTTGTATCTCATACCGAGATCAAGTGTTTGCCTCAGGATTTGTTTCCTCGCTCAACGGATCAAACATCAAGGAAAGTAAGAAGATAAGAAGACAGTCTCTTTGCTTACAAAAGCGAGGTTCTATAGACGGTATGTAAATTGTCCCGAACACTTGTCGTTATAAAGGGAATATGACTCGCTCAATATTGAGAACATGTCGACATCAAAGAGACTTTCTTCTAAGAGTAAATGTAATTTCGATTTAAATATTCTTTTAATGAGGAAAATTAAGAGAAGAAAATGTATGTTTTGTATATAGTTACTTAGTTTGTTCCTGCTTAGCTGGCCCTTCTCGGTTTTTGTTCGGTTACCATTCCTTAAACATGTTACTTGTTTTCCGAGATTTAGGCTCGCACATCTGAGGAAAGAAACCGGTCAGATAGTTGTCACCTACAGATGGGCAAGGTAACTCGCTTCAAGTATCGGACGATATATGTAGTACATGAGAGTTAATGACAATTCAACGACGAAAAAAACGCTTGGCTGAGTTTAAAAGGTGAAGTTAGTTAAAAAGTGAGGAAAAAGAAGCAAAGATAAGAGATAAAACGTAAAGTCATATGGTGAAGCAGAGGGCTGTATTTGTGTAAGCGAAGTAAAAATGTCAGAGAAACGACCGAAGAGAAAGACGTATACTGATGTGCTAAGTGTTCCCCTGTAAAACAGTCACAACAAAAACTCGTCTAGCTACAACCACTGGGAATAATTTTCCATCTCTTCTTCTGTGTACCTAAAACAAAACGGAACTTCTATGAGCAAATTTTTTTTCCAAGAACTACCCGTTTTTGGAACACAATATCACGGGGATGCTTCCCAGCTGACTACAACAAGGTCGGTTTCAAGTCTAATGTTAACAAACTTTTTTTTAGCCGTGCTCTTAAATAATCAAATTTTGACCAGTTTCAACCATCATTACGAATCATAACGTTCTTGTCTCACTGTCCATCTGAAAAACTCATTAACCCTTACCTTCGAGCGGCTTTTGCGATGGTCCGTTAATACACACAAATCTATAGCCACACTACAATAAAAACAGTCGCGTCTCTTTTAATTCTAAGAAAAAGAGAACGTCTTCGTTTCCTAAATTCCGCCATTTGTGAAAGGAGAACATATCTCTAAAAGAATTTTCTTCCAGTTACCCACGGCGTCGTCACAGCGAAATGAGGAACGACCAGTCAGCAACGACACGATGGGGTTCAATCAGAAGACAATCATCATGGCTAACATCAAGAACAAAGAAGCGCAGAAATCATGGTATCGACTTCAAAAGCTAATTAAAGACATCAATCAATAATATAAAAAACGTAATATTCATAGTTTTATCACAGATGTGATAAAATTGTGTAACCCCAACAAAATCTTCATACATAAGCAGTTTTATTTGATGTTGATGCTTCAAGTAACTCATGTGATGATGAACTGTAGTGTTGCTCTAAGTGGAATAATAACTGCATTTTGTTATGAGGAGGTTGTATTTTGACTGAGGGATGATAGGAATTTAATAACTGTTCTATTATGATCTTATTTTCTATTTCATATTTTTGGAATGATTATTTATGTTTATGTTTATGTTTCACCACTTATAGTTCGATTTCGATTTGTATTTGTGAAATTCTCAGCGTTAAAATACAAGTTCTATGTCTGCAATATGCAGATTAAGTTGGTACCTCTAGGATCTAAACCCTTACAGGCCGTATATTAGTGTTAAGATAGTACGCCTGTCACTAAAAATATAGAAGAGGGAATGCTTCAGTATTGTTTGCAGTTATGTATGTTTCTGTGGATGGTGTTGTTTGTGGATAGCCTATAAATTGTTGTTTTTGGCTTGCATTATATTATTACACTTGCATATATATTTTTAGCGTGTATAAATGACCGCAAAAGCAACATTTTAATATATATATATATATATATATATATATATATATATATACATTACATATACATATACATATACATATACATGATGAATGACGCCATTCCCCATCGAGCCGTGACTACAATCATTTCAGCATGCCGACGATTCCATTGGGTACAGAGATTTACTAAAGATGTCTAAATCTACCCTTTTGGATAAAACCGCGGTACATTTCTGAAACATGTAATATACAGTATTTAAATGAATATTAGCTCTCTTATATAATCGAGCACTTTTTTGATTTCTTTTCATATACAACCTGACACACTATATATATATATATAAACTGACTATATTTATTTTTAAACATGATGAATAAAGAAAATAAAAAAGAAGGAAGGCTTGCTAACCGGTTTCGAACCTCGCTACAGATTAATCGAGAAAAGGTGTAGAGAAAAATGTCATGAAAATTACAGAGAGTAAAATATTTTTCAATCATATAGAAATTGTATCAAGTTAGAGCAGATTTTCTATTTACTTACAAAGAGAAGATCTCTAGAGTTTTTAAGTGAAAGGGAGAGTGTGATTTACTTAGAATGGAGAATAAGTCAACACTAAAATTTCAGGCACAGGAACGGCTACTTATTAGATGTTCGGTGATGGATGATATATATATATATATATATATATATATATATATATATATATATATATATATATATATATATTAGAGGTGTTAGTGTGTTCTTTACAAAGAATTCTCAATGTTTAACAAGTTATATTTTTGAAATAGAGGGAAATGATAATAATTAAAAAATCAATATCTCCATATGAATCTTGGTGAATACTTGTTACCTATGTTTAACTATGTTTCATACTTCTTCGTGAAATCTGACAGGAATACAGGAGGTAATGCTTGGGAGGATGGTATCACGAAAGCAGAACATATACTACACTATCCTCTGAATTGAGCATTGAAAGATAGTACAATAGTCTGAACTCATTTAGTAAACTGGATTGAGCATTAATAGACGTAATAATATGGATTCGGATTTAGACAGACAGATACCAAATCTCCATAAGTAATATATGGTGCAAATAATAAACGTTTTATACGAACCAGCTATGAAGGTAATAGTTCATTTTATGCCAATCTACTTCTGAAAGTTACGTTACTCACATAGACCATTTTAATGTTCTTGTAAAATGATTGTATCTTTTTTTGATACCAAATCTCCATAAGTAATATATGGTGCAAATAATAAACGTTTTTATACGAACCAGCTATGAAGGTAATAGTTCATTTTATGCCAATCTACTTCTGAAAGTTACGTTAGTCACATAGACCATTTTAATGTTCTTGTAAAATTATTGTATCTTTTTTTGATACCAATTCTCCATAAGTAATATATGGTGCAAATAATAAACGTTTTATACGAACCAGCTATGAAGGTAATAGTTCATTTTATGCCAATCTACTTCTGAAAGTAACGTTAGTCACATAGAACATTTTAATGTTCTTGTAAAATTATTGTATCTTTTTTTGATAATTTCCGCAAATATAAAACAACTCATCGTCGCGATTTCTAAAACCTTCCTTTTTTACTCAACACATTTTAATTAAATTGATATGTACTTCGTGAAATTTAACCATATTAAATGAAATATAGACAGCTATATTTTCAAGGGAAAACTATGCTTCGCCAGTGATCTTACTAATATTGATATTCATATTCAGATAAAATAACGTCTCTATCGGTAAGTAAAAAAAAGAAATAAGAAAAAATGCATCAATCTGTATAGAATAAAGAAAGGAAAAGAGAAAGAAAAAGTCTCATTATGTAAATACTCATTGGGCTTTATTATAGAGTGGAGGATTAGATGATGGTCGCGAAAGAAAGGCATAGCCTAATTTTGATGACCGGAGTCAAAAGTACTTTTACGAAGTCGGTAACTCATTTTTTTGATGAACAGAGTGATACGTATTCCCTGGAAATGATTTAGACTGATACGTCAAATGTAAGCGGTCGTCAGATCACTTGGCTTAATGGACATAAAAAAGGTAATTAAAACTGTTATTGAGACACAAATGCCAAACATTTCGTATCCGAGAGTAGATAAAGGATTTAAGGATGAAGTGATATTTGGTTGGTAAGTAGGGCATTACTATAAATGCTGCTCTTGATAATCACATAAAGAGAGCTTTATTGAGGGGAAGTCATAGAGAGCTTGATGACGTGTGCAGGTGGTGTCTATTGGCCTTTAACTTGGAGGCTCTATATTTAGCTCTGATAACCAAAGATATATATATATATATATATATATATATATATATGTAGAGAGAGAGAGAGAGAGAGAGAGAGAGAGAGAGAGAGAGGATAAAGAAAACGAAGTTTCAGTTAGGTGCTCGACTGAACTCCAATCTTTGGTTCCATCCTGTAAGATATTGACAGCAATAACACGTCCTTCTATCAGAACAAAAAAAAACTCTCCTTTGTCAGTGTGCCCAGCGCCAGGCAGAATTTTCACGAACACAGTTTCTTAACAGAGAACACATTACCACGTGACTGCTTCAGTGCTGATTGCCGTCTTCAAACCAAATGTCAACAGATTTCTGCAATGAACCGTTTCCACAAGTATTCGATGTGGTCTATTTTATCAATTATTCACAATCCACTCATATTGTCCTTTATCTTTCTCATCACAATCATCCCGTCTAATTAATCCTTATCCCCTAGTGGCTTCCTTTCTTTGATAAGTGGTGACGTATCTACTTAAAAGACCCAACAACTAATAAAAAGGTATCCGTAACGATGATACATGTTTATTGCATACTAGCTGTGGCTACACGTTGTTTCCCGGGAAGGTTTTGGTTTGTTTTTCCCAAAATATGTATTCTTTTTCAAACAACAATATATTATTTTTGTCTTGACGAATACAGAGTTACCCCCTTTAAAAGATGGCGTCACTATGATATTAATTCCGACCCGGTCAAAGCATTTTCTCGAATGAATCACATTAAATTACATTTTGTTGTTCTTAACAAAACGGTGCTACGATCCACCAGCTGATAGGTGTAAGGGGTTTCTAATGTTAGCTAAATTTAATTTGATTTAGTTGTATGCAAAGGAAATTTGAAATTAGAACAATAGGTATTGGACATAAATTAATACATGTTCCAAATTTCCTTGGAGAATTTTAAAAGCTTTTAAAGGGGCGTAATATGGACACAACTTTTCATTTGCAAATTCAACTATTTCTGATTTGCATTGAATTTCATACATAGTCCTTAGATACCAACAAAACAAGATTCCTTAAATTTCAATTTATTTAGATCCCTTAAGCTTAAGTCTTTAATTTGAGACATTTTCTAGAATCAAAGTCATGTCATAGTTTTGATCAAAATTGGAATAAGTATTCTAGACATAATGTTCATTATCATTATGTATATATATATATATATATACAATTTAGGTTTCCACATAATATAAGAGAAGTTTATTTATTTTTAAACATAACCTTCAATATAAGTAATTAAACATACAATACTCACAGGACGCTAAATAATATCTCATTATTTATAAATACACTAACCATCCAGCCATAGTTGTAAAACAAACCCCCAAACCTAGAAAACATATACTAGCCACTAATTCCAGAAATAAAAATATATTCAATCAACACACAAAAAACAGCCTTAAAAAGAGCGGCTGTTATACTATTTCAGTATTTACTATTTCGGTATTTACTATTTCAGTATTTAATAAGAATAATAATGGAAACAAAAATTATATAAAACGAAATATAATCTGGTTCCATCAATCTGATAGCAGATCGGTAAACAC
>OY744521.1:100861664-100886664 GCA_963556195.1 Sepiola atlantica | reverse complement strand
TGATATATATATTTGATATATATATATATATGATATGTATATTTTTATATATATATGATATATATATATATGATATATATATGATATATATATGATATATATATATAGTATATAGATATATATGATACATATATATATGTATGATATATATATATATATATATATATATATATATGGATGATATATATGTATATGATACATATATATATATATATATATGATATATATATGATATATATATATATATATGATATATATATATTATATATACATATATGTATGATACATATATATATATATATGATGTATATATATTATATATATATATATGATATATATGTATAAGTTATATATATATGTATCATATATATATGATACACATATATATGATATTAATATATATTATGCATATATATATGATATATATATTTATATATGTATATATATATGCTATATATATGATATAATATATACACATATATATATATATATATGCTATACATACATATATATTACATATATAATATATATATATATATATGCTATATATATAATATATATATGCTATATATAATATATATATATATGCTATATATATAATATATATATATATGCTATATATAATATATATATATATACTATATATATACATAATATATATATATATATATATATATATATATATATATATATATATAACAAAATCTTAATAGGGTAGCTGTTTCACACATTTTTGGTCTTATCATGGAGATTTTTTCCTCGTGCGCCGGAGACTTATAAATAATGTGTTAAATCATTACAATATCGACTGGAAAACGGATTCATTTTGTAGCTTTAGCAGCGCTGGCAGAGTTTCTGGTGGTTCTATCGAACTTAAGGTATTGAAATTGATGTATAGGTTTAAAAAAAATAAAAATGTATGTTCTTACACATGTAATTGAGCAATCTGGTATTTTTTCTATACTAAAAAGCAAAAATAGATCAGATGATTTAACTATCCTCAGAAAGCCACACAACGCGCGAGCTGCCATTTTCCACAGAAGCCAAACTAGAAGAGAGGCTCAAAGGAAGTCCGATAAGGGAAACCAATTATAGGAGCCTTTTGTTTGGATTTACAACTGACGGTTATTATTTTGTTCTGGTCTTTTGGAATACATATATAAATAAATATCCCACTGATTTTTTAAAAAAATTCTCAGTAGTTGAGCACTCTACTGAGGTTTCTCTTCTACTGATCTTACACTCATATATATAGTAGTTGAGCACTCTACTGAGGTTTCTCTTCTACTGATCTTACACTCATATATATATATATATATATATATATATATATATATATATGAGTGTAAGATCAGTAGAAGAGAAACCTCAGTAGAGTGCTCAACTACTGAAAATATATATATATATATATAGTGTAATTATCTGTTTTAGTATAGTATACAGTGTTGTTTTTGTACGTGTTTGTATAAATTAATATATATATATATATATATATATATATACATATATACACATACTTTGCATTTGTTATATATTGACGAACAGGAAACGTGAGGTCGGCTTTTCACCTCGGTAATAATCTTTTAACAACAGGATATCCGATCGGAGGGACATCAACCTATGTTGAAAAACTATGTCGATGAATCATTTAATTACATTGGCCTACTTCTGCCTGGCGAAAAAATGCATACACGCTAAAAAGCTTGCAATAACGCATTTGATTTAACCCTGCATAGCTTGTCCAGTGGAACCGAGACATCTTAGAGGGGGGGATGTAATGGATACCGAAGCGGACTATGGAATCTAGACAGCCGAGTTCAAATCCAGTCGGATCAATTGAATTCACAAACTGTAATACTATGGATAGAAACATGTGTTCAATGAATTATTTGCAATAGGTATTAACGTGAACGGATCGATAGTACTTGCAACAACTTTGGAACTTTTATTAATCTTTTTGATTACGTAATAAAAAAACTCTTATTAGACGAATTGAAAACATCATGAAAGATATGGTGAAGCTGAAGAATTATGTAGTATTTTAACAATGTCTGCCTTAATATGTATTAAATAAACTTGGAAAGGTTCATATGTGAAACGGGGTAGCGGTAGTAAAGCTGATTGATAGCTGCCCAAGCTGACGATTCTGCGTGCGGTGTTCGAGACCATAGGACAACTTTCGTTAGGGAGGTGGCCAACCTTCATGTGGTCTGTCGCGTGAGTTACGTATTCTATCCGAGAAGAACAGTGTTAAAATACTAAAACTCACTGATTGATACCAAATTGCGTTTGTAGGGGTGCATATACTGTAAAGCGGACACATCAATGCAGTTAAGAGAGAGAGAGAGAGAGAGAGAGAAAGAGAGAGAAAGAGAGAGATAGAGAGAGTGAGAGATATAAGACGAACAGAAGTAACGCCGGGATAAGAAGAACTGTTGTTATTTTGGAGTTTTCCATTTCCAAGAATATTAGTTTTTTAACAACATAGTCCAGTCTACCCTACTATTTAATGCATAGCTAGAACGAAAATAAATGAATTCCGACATTTCTCAAGTGTACTAGAAAAAGTTTCTTCACAGGTCCAACAGAATTTGAACACCGCCTACTAAGTTAAAGTTTACGTTACACTACTTCGAGTTATTTCCTTACATATTTCACTATAAAACGAATGGGTAACGCTGCACTTTAGGGTCGCTTAGAGAGGACGAAGATAGACTTTAAGTTGTTAAGAGTTCAGAATTTACGAATGGAAACGAAAGAGGAAAAAACTGACATATCAATTCATCCCGCTGAAAGTTGGAACATAATTCGTTTAGGGTGAGACGAACGCACGTGTTATCTTGTAGGCTCTTAAAAATTGCCAGTGGTAAACTGTACATACCTCTACCTCCCTCTCTCTCTTTTTTTCTTTCTCTCTTTCTCTCTCCCTCTCTCTGCCTGATTAATGCACCTATGATAATAAAATAAACAGCGTGTTTGGGGACATAAATTTATTCGCAGTAATTATTGGTAATCAACCACGATCCAACCAGACATACGACCCCTCAAAGAATCACCACAAATCTCACGCAAAGCCGGTCAAATAATCCGTTTCTATATACGATCCTCCTCATCTCCTCCCACTCCTCCTCCTCCTCCTCATCATCATCATCGATCGGTATATATATATATATATATATATATATATATATATATATATATATATACTAATAAAATAACTGTCTCAGAACGGGTATAGGTAATAACTACAACATTAGCTTTAAATCAAAATGTTTTTCATTCTTTGGGGTTCATAGTGGCATCCTCGGAATGGCAACGTTTACAAAAAAGAATAATGTGTCAATGTTATTCACTCAGTTGCCTAGAATACATACTAATCGCATTCATATATATGACGCTTATGCGCCATATATATATATATATATATATATACATATATATATATATATATATATATGATGAACTCAGCTTCAGAATAATAATAGACAAATTAAAAATCACTTTACTGTTTATGGATGTTCGGCACGAACGAAGACAGCGCAATATTATTGTTAAAAAACAAAAGAATATGACTATCACCATTGGATTCTCCGTAAATAATACTCGAGAAAGGTTATGTTTTATTTTGGTATAGGGAATTATTTTCAACTGCATCCCCGGAGTGAGACAGAGACACACAACTATATAATATATTTGTAGGTCTTTTTCTATTATCTAAAGAAATGTCAGTACTTTTTTATGAAAAGGGTACAACCTCCTTTGTTTAACAACTACGGTTGTAACATTGCTTGTCTGATATACTTGTGCAACCCATTGGTCAAGTGCACTGTATATATAGTTTCGGATGAGGGAACACTTGAGCATATTCTTCAGTAATTTTGTCTAACGTATTTCCTTTGGTACAGCTTCAGTTCTTATAACGGAGTAAAAACATAGTTTGCCGTTACTATTTGTATTAATAGCTCAGCCTCAACCAAAACACAAGGTATGTTAATAAACGAAATAGCAGCGAATTTTGGTTTGTTTGTGAGAGTTTCTGGAGTTTTTTTTAGAAGTGTGATTCTCTCTCTGATTGGAATGTAAATTTGGGTTCAAACACAACGATCACTCAGATAAACGAACGTCGTAAACATTTGCTTAAAAGAAGAATAAAGATAGGCAGGACTGTATTTTCTTGGCCTCAGTGTGTACATTAAAAAACGCGCCATCTTAGATTAAATTCTAGGCTGTCATTTTTATTCACATCGAAGGAACACTTGTTTACTATGGCTCTACATCAATGAGAAGACTAAGAACCGGCTAGACTGGGGCATGTGCAAATGAAAAATAAAACAATATAAGATTAACCATTAAACAGCATACATACATGATTACACGAACGTAGGCTAAAATGATTTTAAAAGGTCAATTGATTACACACGGTTGCATGCGCTAAACAAAAAGTGAATCTGCATTATTTTGATTAGTGAAACTATTACTCTCATCTCAGATTTTATTTGCACAACATTTCGGTTGATGTCATTTCATCTTCAGATGCATATTTTCGAAAACCGACCGGTGGCGTAACGTTTAAAAAATATTAATAGAGTTAATTTAGTGCAGCAACGTTAGATACGTTGTGTAAATAGTATACTTAGTGTGGTAAATTTCCACGTAATGTCAAACATTAGGTAGTGGGTGAATTTTCCAAATCAGAATTCGAGTTAATATACGTGTTCCGTTGGTGACGTAAAACAGATCGGAAACCTCGAGTCTTACGAGGCGAATGAGTTAGGGAGAACTTTTTTTCGACTGAATCAGCAGAAAGAGAGAGAGAGAGAGAGAGAGAGAGAGAGAGAGAGAGAGCAGTGGATTTGGATAGTTGCTGCCTTTCCCTAATGGAAGTTGGGTGTTTTATGTGTATACATGTATGCTATGAAGAACACCCCAAAGCGATTTAAAGAAACTATTTGTATTTGTCGATGATTATTTATCAATAACGTTTATAAAAGCCTGTATTAATAATAACGAGAGAAAGAGAAAGAGAGAGAGAGAGAGAGAGAGAGAGAGAGAAGAAAAGATGAAACATCTAACCACCCCGGCTACAGAAATACGACTAGCTGATTCTTCCAACGAAGTGGGCGTACCAGGTGGCTTTAAGAACACCTTAGCTATGCAACACTAGATAGCAGTCTTGTGGAGGTTGAAAGTTCAATCCCTACTACAGGCGATAAAAACTAAAACTAAATAAATTATTAATATACACTATACGTTGCTATTGCTGACGAGACGAAACAATCTACCACCTTGGATAAAATAAAGACTTCTGTTCTCGATTTCTTATAAATTCTCGACATAAAGATTTTCAATTTTCAATGTAAACTAATTTTTTAGATGAGGATTGATTATTTTCATTATTTGAAATATATGGAATCTTGAACTGAACCATCCATTTAATCCACGACGGTAGATTGTTCTCGTTCTATCAGTCATGGCCAGGTACAAGTCTTAAGTAATTCTTAATCATATTCTTAGTATCGCCTGTAATGAAGATTTAACCGGTATCCTCCAGAAGACTGGCACTTCTAACATGATTATTACTGAGCAATCTATTCGTGGTATCAATAGATCGACATACAGAGTCTCGAGTTCGAAAGACGCACCTGAAGTCAGAGGTTACATCGGCCGAAACGTTGTGAAAATACAAAGATTTCAACATTCAAAAGATGCACCTGAAGAAGGTCGGAAATTACATCGGCCGAAACGTTGTGAAAATACAAAGATTTCAACATTCAAAAAGATGCACCTGAAGAAGGTCGGAAATTACATCGGTCGAAACGTTGTGAAAATACAAAGATTTCAAAATTCGAACAGATGAGCCTGAATAAGGTCGGAAATTACATCGACCGAAACGTTGTGAAAATACAAAGATTTCAAAATTCGAAAAGATGAGCCTGAAGAAGGTCGGAAATTACATCGGTCGAAACGTTGTAAAAATACAAAGATTTCAAAATTCAAAAAGATGCACCTGATAAAGGTCGGAAATTACATCGACCGAAACGTTGTGAAAATACAAAGATTTCAAAATTCAAAAAGATGCACCTGAAGAAGGTCGGAAATTACATCGGCCGAAACGTTGTGTAAAATACTAAGATTTCAAAATTCAAAAAGATGCACCTGAAGAAGGTCGGAAATTACATCGACCGAAACGTTGTGAAAATACAAAGATTTCAAAATTCAAAAAGATGCACCTGAAGAAGGTCGGAAATTACATCGGCCGAAACGGTGTGAAAATACAAAGATTTCAACATTCAAAAAGATGCACCTGAAGAAGATCGGAAATTACATCGGCCGAAACGTTGTGAAAATACAAAGATTTCAAAATTCAAAAAGATGCACATGAAGAAGGTCGGTAATTACATCGGCCGAAACGTTGTGAAAATACAAAGATTTCAAAATTCAAAAAGATGCACCTGAAGTAGGTCGGAAATTACATCGGCCGAAACGGTGTGAAAATACAAAGATTTCAAAATTTAAAAAGATGAACCTGAAGAAGGTCAGAGGCTTCATCAGCCGAAACGTTGTGAAAATACAAAGATTTCAAAATTCGAAAAGATGCACCTGAAGAAGGTCGGAAATTACATCGGCCGAAACGGTGTGAAAATACAAAGATTTCAAAATTTAAAAAGATGAACCTGGATAAGGTCAGAGGCTACATCGGCCGAAACGTTGTGAAATTACAAAGATTTCAAAATTCGGAAAGTTGCACCTGAAGAAGGTCGGAAATTACATCGGCCGAAACGGTGTGAAAATACAAAGATGTCAAAATTTAAAAAGATGAACCTGAAGAAGGTCAGAGGCTTCATCGGCCGAAACGTTGTGAAAATACAAAGATTTCAAAATTCGAAAAGATGCACCTGAAGAAGGTCGGAAATTACATCGGCCGAAACGGTGTGAAAATACAAAGATTTCAAAATTCAAAAAGATGCACCTGAAGAAGGTCGGAAATTACATCGGCCGAAACGTTGTGAAAATGCAAAGATTTCAAAATTTTAAAAGATGAACCTGAAGAAGATCGAGAAATTACATCGCTCGAAACGTTGTGAAAATAACAACTAAAATGAGAATACTAGTGGAAGAATATTATTAATGCTCGTCGTATAAATTTCGAGACAAAGTATTGAATCAGCCTCTTTTCGCCACGGCGCCCGACGGATTAATCAAGAAAAACATGCGCCCACAGGTTTGCTTTGAATACAGTTTAGTCATTCGTCATGGCTAGTCACGACAAACGACTAAACTGTATTTAACATTGTGCACACTCAGTCATTGTGATGGTCTTAGAATAGAAAAATGAATGTCTGAATAAGATCTTACATAATTTTGGATCGATGTTTTTGGTATAAGGGTAAGAAAAACATTACTCGGAAATACGTGGGAGTTGTTTAACTGATGCAGGCCTTGAAAAATATCCATAATAAAACAATAAGAACCGATATAAGTAATATATATATATATATATATATATATATATATCCTATTAAGCACACATCAGTTATTAAAATGCAGTTCTTTCAAAAACCTTGCAAATTCATGTTTTGATAACGTATGGTTTTCTTTAAAGGAAGGCTTTACATGTTGGCCTTTTCTTTCTTTTAAAAAGAAATTGTTTATTTTATTCTTTTTCTGTCATTTTTTTAAGGGCTTAGAGTTCAAATATGGCTGCTGTATTTCTTTTGCAAAAGGCTTATGTTACTTTTAAAGGATTTTTTTCTAATCCGAAATGGTGTGCTTCGACGAGTGCATCAGTTTGAAGACTGGCAAAAGAAACACACTCTACAGTAAGTAAAATAATAACGAATGCTTAAAAAAAGTGCACATAGATGGAAACAAACGTACGGCATGATTGCGAATGGTTTGCGAGAGTAGAACACTATATATACACTAGCAGATAAACGTATAGATTCGCGTCAGGGACAAATTGCGATAAAAATGTGCATAGGCGATAAAAATGTTGTTTAAGAAAAAAACATTTTAAATGAGTAAATATGCTAGTATAATCGACGAGTTTCCAAGGATTTACAAGATAGCGGCAGTTTTTTTTTTTGTTATCGCTCAAGACGTAAAAAGTGTTAACATGTATTTTTTCTTTATTACTACATAATACTAAATTAGGGGCGGGCAACCTTTTCAGAGTGAGGACCAAATGAGACTTTTGGAAAGAGATCGCGGGCCGGAGTGAAAAACGAAATCTCAGAATTACTATATTTTGTTTACATGAATAAATTGTGCAAAAATTGCATTGAACAGTCGACAAATCTGACATTTTTTCTCAAGAGACTTCTGTATGTGATGCTATAAAAGGCGCCGACGAAGAGCCATTTTGGAATCATACAAAATAATGACGGGGAAAGTAGCAAGTTGATCCAGCATTCGTTTTGACACACCTCACATAGGTTCTATGTTTCATGCCCTTTCCTCGTCTCACGTTTCCTCTTTGCCTCTCTCTTTCTCTTTTTCTATTTTTATCTCTTAATAGTTAAAGAAAAATGAAGTATATATGCATCATCGCTCGCTGATATTCACACATTTTTATCCCACTGTAAATCTTAATTGAAACCTACTTTCACGTCTATGTCAAAATTATATGAGTTTTACTGGGACGTCCGCGGGCCGGATTGCAATAATAAAGCATAGCAGGGTGGCAGGCCGGACGCTAAGCCTTCGCGGGCCGGAGGTTGCCCGCCCTTGTACTAAATTGATGTTTACTCCAAAACGTTTATCGTGTCATAATTGGTACAACAACACGATTATTATCTGTCCTTAACGTGAATCTAAACGTTTACCAACTATCAGATAAACCCAACATTTTTGTGGTTCAAATTCATTTATTTTTCTTTCTTTCTTCTTCTTCTTCTTCTTCTTCTTCTTCTTCTTCTTCTTCTTCTTCTTCTTCTTCTTATTATTATTATTATTATTATTATTATTATTATTATCAGCAGGGAGACCCGACGTTGCTCTGGATTTAATGAGGAATATCATGCCCCTTTTCCTTATGCTCATAACACCATATTAAATATTTTTACTCCCCAACATTTCGCCTCTTAATATAGTTGGAAGAAACTGACATTTTTGAAAACTCTCTGAATAAATGTTTTATACATATGTATTAAATTTTATTAAAATCGAATATACGTATTTTAAGTTTTATAGGGATTCTGCCACCCCATAGCTCACTTAGAAGAGGGGCACATACAGATTGGACACATTGAAATTCGGGACCACTTCCATTGTCTTCCCCGGACAATTTTGAACACACGCTGACATATGAATGTATATATTAATCTCTAGGATTTCTTTAAAAAGTAATTACCAGTGATCGCTGGTGAATAAAAACCCAGTACTCCCCGCGTTTTTCAATCACCATTACAAAACACTTTGCGTTATCGCATCAGCCGTTTACGATTTAGTTCTCTCTGATAACAGCCGATGGCTTTCTATCGAATCTGAGTGACGATAGTGAGCCTACTCACGATTCCTGTACTCACTTTTTCTTATTCCTTACTATGAGTTATAGAAGCTCGAAGTTCTCACACCAGTCGTTTTCCAGTAATCTCTTTCTGCTAAAAACATGTAGTTTTTCCTTGAATCTGACAGCAATCTTTCCAGACATCCAGTATGAGTCAGCATATTTTAGATTTTACATTTTAGTAGACACTACCCACCAGTGTCCGCCAGTGCCCACCAGTCGCCGCCATTGTCCGCCATTTTTCGTATGGGAATCGGTTATTTCAGCTATTTTCAGCTTAATTTCAATTTAATTATGTATTAATTTAAATAGAAAACAATTATGTTATGTAATCTTTTTTAAAAAAAATTGCAAGTCATTCCCGAAAAAAAATGCAAGTCATTTTCTTCAAATTGAACCAAAAATGACATCATAAGGAGAATGTGGTATGGAGGGGGGAAATTCAAAATTCTGATACGATAATTCTAGGAAGTAGGAGGAAGGCGACTAACCCAGGCTTTTGTTAGCCAACTCATAATTCAAAACAGGAAATAAGTCAGCATTTTTTAGAGTTTACATTTTAGTGGACACTGCCCGCCAATGTTCGTTAGTGTCCGCAAGTGTCCGCCACTGTCATCCGTATAAAGAAATCGCGAACTCATGATTAAAAACAGAAAGTGAGTCAGCATTTTTTAGATTTTACATTTTAGTGGACACTGCCCGCCAGTGCCCGCCAGTGCCCGCCAGTGCCCGCCAGTGCCTGCCAGTGCCTGCCAGTGCCCGCCAGTGTCTGCCATTGTTCGCCACTGTCCACCATTGTCAGCCCTATAAAGAAATAGTCAACTCATACTTCAAAACAGGAAATGAGTCAGCATTTATCAAATTTTACATTTTAGTGGACACTGCCCGCCAATCTCACCACTGTCCGCCATTGTCATGTATATATATATATGTGCGTGTGTGTGTGTGTGTTTTACGGCATATCAACCATGTTGGTGTTATTTAATACTCAGGCACAATGTGGGTTTGCAATGGTTAAGGGAGAATAACCAACATTTTCCCAAAATTGTGGCACAGGTGATAACTGTGGACAGTCATAAAACGTTTCACCAAGGTGAAATATACGTGTATTACCAGTCCCAAGTGCCGCTCTCACTTACGAAAGCCTGCCGAAAGAGTTTTTTTTTAACGATTTGTGACAACTAGTTTTGAGTTTATTTATATACCTTCTGCAGGGGGTTAGACAAAAGGTTTTGAAAAGTCAGCGCACTAGTATAAGAACAATCCGGCTTACAAAAATGCCAGAGCAGCTCGGGTAGCAGTCCCTAGTTAGCACGTTTCAAGTGATTAGTAATAAACTAACTCCTTTTCAAAGAAAGAAGGTAAGGCCCGGGAAGGTTGACGTGAACCTCCTAGGACAGAACAGAACCATACCTCAGCCCGACATCAATAAAGTCACCGACTGATACAAACATCTGAACATAACCGTGCCAGATGAGTGGCATTTTTAGGCGATCCCAACCTGGCATTCAAAACGATATTGTGTGGAGATTCAGGTAAATATTTCCTCAATTGTATTTCTATAAGTGAATAAAACAGATCCGATTGGATTTTAAATCCGTTTAGCCGATAATTTGATCAAGTCATTCCATAAGGGATGTTCAAAATGTGATAATCTCGTGTTCGTTGTCGTGCGTAACTTGTCTAGAACAAATTTACTACCCACGCAAGATATAATAAATTACACACAACGATGTAATAATCGGCACCAAAATAACCAATATGTCTGAAAATCGACTCTTGGATTCTCTGTCACTTCTGTCCCATCATCTTTATTCTTTCACAAAACACATTTGTATGAGTGTCCTTACTGTATTTCTCAACACTCTCTTGTCTTTCTACAACTTCTGTTGCTTAGAGACACTAGACTAAAACATACCAGTCGAGGATCCGTTCTCGACAATCAGTCCGGCAGAAACTTGGCCATTTCGGTGGCCTTTTTATCTGTCGTCTGAGGTATTTGTCTTGGTTAGCCCTAGGAATTCTACCCTCACAGGCATTGCCTCCCTCTTTGTAGAGGAGTTAGTTCATTGCTCACTTCCTTAGGCGCTACAGCCAGGGAATGCTGACGAGGCTTCCCACAAATTTTTTAATGCGCCAGACTGACCATTTCTTATGAGCGTTGGCTTTTCTTAACAAACTCCATTGTTTTAAACTTTTGAAACTATTTTTAGTTTTGTTTTTTTCAAAATTTATTTCGCTACTTTGACTTCACCGATTTCGTCAATCAAATATGGTGGTCGATTTGTTTAATTTTAAGGTGGTTGCCAATTGTAAGCTTATAACATAAAAAAAAAACTTACCCTTATCTGACTGGAAACCACCCTCAAACTTAGGGTTAATGGTACCGTAAGTCTTAAAAAAAGTCAACGGCCATGTTTGATTAACGAAATCGATTAGAAACATATATATATATATATATATATATATATATATATATATATATATATATATATATATATACATTCGAGGCGTTTATCTCACTGACAGTGACATTCAATCTATAATTCCAAAATTAATAAAATAAAATAAATTCAATTTTTTTAATATACTGATCATGTTTACAGGATCGATGTAGTCCTGTTATTTAATTTGAATATTGATGTGCAAAATGAAATCTCATTAATTTACCATTCGTTATTATAATTTTCTCAGTCGATGACTCTTTGTATTTAATTATTACAAAGTTTCTATTTACTCACATATTATTAGATCATCAATAGGAAATTAGCATTTTGTGTAAAAAATAATTTCAGATTCTTTTCAGTTCAACGTTTTTGGGGAGGTCTGCGATCCGGTTCGACATTGTAAATTATAAATAAAGCCCCGCTTAAACAAAAAACACACAAACACATTAATTTAATTAGGAATTTAAATTCTACCACTATATCTCTCTGTAATTCTTACACAAGTTAGCTATTTTATTCTTTTGTTGAATTATAAATTAAATAAGACCCCCCAAAAGAAAACATATACACACCGCAGCCAAACAAACAAGTCAGTAAGTATCCTCCAAACACATGTTTATCGTGAATAAAAATTAAGCATGTTGTGGGAAAATAAACTTTTCGGTCTTTTCTGTCAGTTTACTTTTGGAGATTGCGGTTCTTGATTTCATCATATTTCTAAATCAATGACGTGTCATGCATTATATATATATATATATATATATATATATATATATATATATATATATATATATATATATATGCACTGACATAGCCATAAGATATGTAGGCGGGTTTGTGATCTTGACATTCTTCGGTTTATTTATTTATGTATACTAGCAGGACAAAAAGCTGTGTCTTCCGAGATCGCCATCTCACCCCCACCCCCCCCCGCCTCTAGCCTCCCTGCCTGGGGCAAAAATACTAATTCCGTATTTCCTCTTTTTAAAGTTAAAAAGCCCCCCTCCAAACAATTGTTTTAGTTCAAACTATCAGTGAAAAAAAAACATTGCTTAATGTCCGTTCGAAACATAAACAAAAATACTGGCCCTCTCCCCAACTCCAAAAATAGGAAATAAATGTTTTTAACGTTTTAAGAAATACCAATGATATCCTACTTTTTAACCAGTTTACGTAATTAAATAGAAAATGTCCCTCAAACACAAACAAGAAAAATTAGTTTTCAGTTTTAAGCAACACAAGAAAGTACTTTTTTGACTTAAGAAAATGCAAAAAGTAAAAATTAAAATTGTATTTATTGCCACATGTTTTGAATTATTTTATAAAAATAAATAAAAAACATTTTATTTATTAACAGTGTGTTTGTTTATTTGTTATTTGCAATGTTTCTTGAAAATAAAACTGAAAAAGTACGTTGTCGAAGTTATAGTATGCCAGTCTTCGCATTGACACCGCTCGTAGTATAGTATTCAAAACATTAGTTTTATTCAAAATATTCTAAATATATTTCAAGAACAGATATTTGCTTTTATAAACGCAGAAGTTTATGTTTAAATTAAATTATGTTTTATAATGTTTTTAAGTAGCATGGAAAGTAAATATATTTCACAGTTCTCTCTCTCCCCTCTCCCTCTCTCTCTCTTTAGTCGTTCAAATGTTTCACTGAACAAAAAAGTGCATAAACTTTTTAGTTTACTGTGAAATTCCTTATTTATATAATTCGTTTTACTATCTATTTATACTATTCTGAGAGCAATTTTTCTGCAATTCTTTGATTGTCAATACGTGCGATGATATGTTTTGCGGTTCGCGAGTCGAAATCCAAATAAATAATGACGATGCCTCGACTTGCTCTCCTCTCACAATATCGTCTCCTCCTCCTTTCGCAGTCTTTTTCCCCTTAAACCCTGAAGCAACAGTAGCAAGCGGGGGCCAGTTAATGGTTTAATTAAGTTCATTTGAACAACCTTAACGACTTAATTTTCTTAGCTCGGTTATAAACCTGAGATCAACATCGTGGTTTCGAACCTGATTCTCGACGTCCAACCTTTTTTGTTCTTTATTGAATTTCTTTCAGAGCGGTACAATGGTAGGTAGGTACACTTTAGTGTATTAATATATATATATTTATTACTTTCCTATCTATAATTCGAAACTGTTTAACTACTTTCACCTTTTGCTTGTCATATTCTTCTCTGTGTATAGGTGTGTTAATGTGTATGAGCATATATTGTGTATATGTATGCATATATAAAAGATAAATTGAATTCTACCCCTCTCCTCCCTCCTATCAAGCAAAATATTCCGTTGGCATTAAATTCAGTCGTCTTTGCAGTATATCTACTGACGCATGTAGACTTTAAATAAAGTAGCAGCTGAAACATCTATGTACATTTGTAGCCAAAATATTTGTATAAACAAAAAATCATACTAAAATACAGCTCTACTTGTTATTGAACACTATCGTATGAATACCGTAGCTTAATTAGATTAAGATCTATGAACGAATAACCATGCAAACATTAAACACACACACACACACTATATATATATATATATATATATATATATATATATATATATATATATATAATTTTTATTTACACAGACATGTACAAAATCTGCGACACTGGCATGTCGATGTTATCGATAAACAGCTATTATAAACTGAGATCTCATCAGGCAGAGGTAGAATCCGATCTTAACCGTAGATCATATTTGGAAAGAACCGGTTGACACTCTTTGGATTATTACCCTGTGGATGTTTTACCTGGATTATTATATATATATATATATATATATATATATATATATATATATATATATATATATATATATATATATATATATATATATATATATTCTGTGTGTGTAAATACTGGTTTTGTGCTCTATATGAACGTGTTCATGTTGATAGTTAACTAAACCATAAAAAGTCAGGTTATGATTGCGCTGGTCAAGGATACAGTATTATCATTACCAAGGTTTGACCTTTTCAAAAGAAACTGACCCCAAGACGCGAGTTATAATTCGAGCAACATGTTTGTGAACGACATTGACGTTTGAAACAGACGGCTTTAATCTATCGGAAGACAACGTTAGTGTATGTAGCTGTTTGGGACATACGGCGTCAGTCATCTTGGCTAACCCAGAACTGACTGTGAGCAGAAAACAAAGACTCGTACAAAAAAAGGAAACCGAAAGACGACACGAATATACACACATACAAACACACACATACAAACACACACATATGCACATGTTAATCTGAAATCTCTTCTTTCATAAAGTATCTCCGTTTTTACGGCAATAATGGTAAAGCAGTTATCAGATTAAGTTAAGTATCACTCTCCTGTACAAACAAAATAGCTAAAAAATTGCATTTCTTGAATAATAAAGCAAATATCTTTATCGAATGTAGATTCTGTGTCTGTCAGAACTCATAATAAAGTTACACTATTTTTTAAATTAATATTTAAACCCCTCTCGATGAAATATCGACCAGAGTTTACGAAACATTTTCACAGGAGCAGTATGCCTCTCTTGTTCATCCTTCCCTCTCTATTTTTCTCCTTCTCTCTCTTTCTCTTTTTAATCCAATATGGCGGCTTATGGCAAGAAATTTATTCAAGGGTAGTAATATTATTCTAAATAGAGGATATCAGGTAATTTTTTAATCAAAGAGAGGTACATCCAGATTTACCTTCATTTCATTAGATCAGCAACTAGGGTATTTATTACACTTATTTTTTAGAGATTAGCTGTTCTGGAATACTAATATTGAATGCCTCAAAGTTTCAACTATAGATGAAAGACGAGAAATAAATTACACATTAGTATGTAAAGTTATTTATGTTCCTAGTTTATAAGTATATACTATATTTCTCTCAGTTATTCTGCTAAATGTAATTTTAATTAGAATTTTATTAATTATCATTATGCATTGCGAATTGACTGAATATGATTTTCTGTTGCATCTCGTGTTTTAAGCTGACTCATTTATAAACAACCATTATAATTGTTCCTCTTGATACGTACAAAAAAGTCATGTTCGTTTGAGGGTTTTCATTTCCAAACTTGATTTAAATGGTATTATAAGTCTTTGAATATATCAATAAGTTATATTTAGTGTATATTGAATATTGAGATTTCACACAACAATTTCGAATCGATTCGTCTCATTCACTCTAAAGTAGCAGACACAGACACAGAATCACACACACACACACACACATACACACACACACACACACACACACACACACACATATATATATATATATATATATATATATATATAGAGAGAGAGTTTTTAGTTTTGTAATCCTATATGACAACGTGAAAATCGTTTCAAGTTTCCGGTGCAACACTTTTTTAGGGGGATTCGAGATATATGTCAAATTTTGATGTTTTTAACGCATTTTAACTAACAATTGTCTTTTTTCATCAAGCCGTTTTTAAAATAAAGACTATATATTTTTATTCACTAAGCTGTGAAACGCGCGTAAGAACGGAACGAATTAAAAATTGGAAACAAATAAATACATATTTTGTTTGTAAGACGGAGGAAAAAACATAGGTATTCGTCGAAATAAGAAAAAAATTATGATTATGGATTTATTTTTCCTTTGGTCATTGGAATATGACTCAAAAGTATATATATATATATATATATATATATATATATATATATTTCAGTTTAAAATATGATGTAATCAATAAAATATGAACACTTTAAACTAGAGAAAAAAGACAGATGTGGTTAACACGATGCAACATGAACCTTTATGTAAAAAACAGAGTTAAGTAAGCCCCCCTTGAATTTTGAGAGTAAATACGTATAAGTTAAATTAATTTTGGATGCATTTTAATTTTTCAGCCTGAGTGTGAAATTCTATACACTGATGAAGCCTCTTCATGAATATTAGCGATATATTCTATATCATAAAACTATATGTTTTTTAAATCGGCAGACACAATTGTATGTCAATAAACTGTTTTTGAAAGAAATATGGAATCTTTCTCTGAATAAGTATGGTTTACATGATGTTTAATCAAGAGCTCTATTCGTATATTATTGAGCTACGATGTAAACCTTTATGCTAACTAAAAGAAATTTAGGTACTTATGCAGTTTACGAACCAGGGCTGAAATGATAAGGTTATAATTTAGAAACCCATTTTTAACATGGGGAAGTGAGGCGGTGATTTACTATTCTGTACATTCAGCATAATTTAATAAACAAACGAAACCGTAAAAATTGAATTTAACGTGAAAATCCTATCTAAAAATAGTCCGATTCGTAAACTGCATTAGTATCGGAATATATATATATATATATATATATATATATATATATATATATATATATGCATATTATATGCATATTACATGCATAAAGTTTGCAGCTACTTTGCATTTCTTGAAAACAACCATTAAAAATGAGACTTCTTGCATTAATCTTAAATAAAAAATAAGATCTTAGTAACTACAGTGTATTTGTTTGTATTCCTTAGTCTTTTACCAATGTGTTATTATTTACAAAGCCAGTTATTAACTGGTGCAAATGCTCAAACAAAAAAGTTAGAATTCGAAAACTGAGAAAATCTTCTGAATATAATCACTTGCATATTAAAAGAAAGTTTCCCCCGAGTTGACACGATTATAATAGTGGGGCTCTCAACCTATCGACTAAGATTAATGAAGTGTTTAGGCGCATAGTCATCCAGAAATTCATGTTACGGAAGTGGATGGAACAGAATACATTATTATTTAGCATAAAGACATATGAACTCAACATTGAGATAATGGGGATATTCTTTGCAGACAGACGATCCAAAATTCGAACTCGTTGGTAGGACGAAGATATTTTATGGGGAAAAAGCCTCGTTAAATACGTCTAGTTATGTGTGATTCTAAGGCGGTTGCTATGTAATAGTGCGGCGTGTCTTGGGTGATTGGTGGTTGTGAAAAGACTTTAGATTTGAGACACGCCAATTGAATTTCTCACCAACTCAATTATGTGTCATTATTGAAGGGTTTATATTTTCGATGTATTTTACCAACTCAGTCAATACAAGAAAGAATCCCCAAAGATTGCACATTGACTCTTTCTCTCCTCTCATCACCTCATCCTATCCTTTCACACTTGACCTTCTATTCACCATCGTTCACAGTATGAACTAGCTTTAACCCCACGCATACCATACTCCTATCACTCTTACTACCGCCATCTTCCATCCCCTTGCCCAACCAATCAAATACACACTCATCCTTTTCCCCTATTTTCATCGCCCCTTCTCTTTTTATAATACTCTCTTCCTTTCCACGTTTCTTCTGAACTTTACCTCTCCAGCTCATGTGCTAGGTTTAAAAGCCAGTGCACTATGATTAACACACTCTGGCCTACAAAAAATGCCCGATCATCCCCGTCAGGATTCTCTTGTAGTGGCGCCTCAGGCAATTAGCGATAAACTAACCACTTCTCAAAGAGATGATAACGCCTGGGAGGGTGCCCCCTCCCCCGAGACTGAATAGGAGAATACCCCAGCCCTACAACAACTAAGTCAGTGGTGGACTGATTGTCAAGGGCAAATCTCCGACTGGTACAAACTGAATTAAATTCCTCTCAACTCAATACAGATGGCCTTTAATGTATATCTTTATAGAAATACATTATTTTTCATCAATCATCTTCTACCACATATACTTTCAATAAAACGATAACAATATAAGTAACACTTGATCTTTTTTGTGCTTTTCAGCCAACAGCTTCGCTACAGGATCCAGCACTACACCACCATTAAGAGTAACCCCTTCGCAGCTTCGGTTCCTATTCTTCGACTGATTTTCTAAAGTGGCGGGACCCGTCCGTCATGAGTTGGTTATGTAGCACTGGTGTCATCTGCCCATATATGCTATTAAGCCATAATATCTATCAAGTCAAATTCATTTCCTGGTTTACTTTCCTCAACGGTATTGTGTTCCCAACTGTGGTTTGCGTCCTGGGGATAACTGCTACGTGTGTTATGGTCCAGCTCTATTGAGCAACCAACCATCTAAAAAATAACGTGTCTACATTATTCGACATTTCTTCTATAGTGCCGAGGGTATTTCTAAAGGGCGCATCTCAATTCTTATAACTTGGCACTCGATAAGCTCTTTGTTTAGCGAACTGTATAATGCAAACTTCTAATACAATAGGGACTTGTCGAGATGGACATTACAAAATATGAGTAGATGTTGCTCTACCTGATTAAGTAAAATATTGCTTCTATAGATGTTTATGGTAAAAAATACCGATATAAGAAGTTGAAGAGAAAATGTTTTAAAACCACGAAGAAGGGACCAATGTCTTGCGATATAGTTAAATACAATAGACACTTGAGAAAAGGGAGGGATTCGACCAGGGAATTCCGCGAGAGTATTTGGCCGAGATGGTTAGAGATTTCGACTTATTCTACGAAGGAATGCCAGAGAGTGTTAGTTTGTTCAAAGATAAGTAGACTCGCACGCATTCGAGCTGGAAGGAAAAACTAGTATATTTTCCCAAGCCAGATGAGCAGAGATCCTTCTTGACTGGGGCAATTTAAAATTTTGTCTACTGCAGAGTGCACCTTTTTGGGGAGCTAGATATCTCCCATATAAAAACGACATTGTGTCTAATTTTGCCCTCTTGGGGAGGTAAGTAAATAGGTACTCGCACTCACTAACAATGATAATTGTAGGGGTTATTTTTCTAAATGGGTTTTAGTGATAGTCTAACACACAACCTCTAAGATATATGTTTATATTAGACATTTACAGCCCGTGTGTTTGTCTCCCTTTCGCCGCAATGGTCCGAAGTTCTGGATGGAGCTCTTCCCATTTGACCATGTGAAAATAGATATACGTCTCTACGATGCAACGGTTGCTGGAAAATAGCCTTGAACTTACCGAATCTTATATTATTATCAAGGGCGATTGTGCAGTAAAGTTTACAAGAATAAAGAGATGCCCTCCCTAAAACAAATAACTGTTTCGAAATGCAAGAGAATTTACTTCTCTGATTTTCTATATAATTTTCACTATGCTATCTCAAACTTAAGCGTGACATGCCGTTCGATTGCCGAAAACAGACAGCTTCTCATATAGATATTCGAACGCATCTAAAAAGTTGTAAATATATAATAAGAATGAGTCTAATATTGGGAATTTATCTCAAAGTTAAGCGTGACAAATAAACCGACGGGCATGTCCTTTTATAGCGATTTCATTTATTTCTTAATGAAATATAATTCCACCGCTTTTCTTAATTTGCTAAAAAAACTCTTTTACCCTCCTTTCATTTTGGTGGCACTCATAAAGAATGATTCATAAAAGATTCCAAGCTTTCTCTGGGGCGTAAAATAATAACGGAATCTCTTTAGAGAAATGCAATTGAAATGTCTTCAAAGACCGGCGTGTGAAGCACTGATAATTCAATCAGTCCTTTTGGGGGCAATATTTGGAATTTTCTTGTCTTGGGGTTTTCAACTCTAGCAAGTTGAAGTGGAAGGGGGGGCGTGGAGTTCTGATTCAATCAATCTCCAGTTGAGTATTCCGTTTATCCATTGTTTTAACGAGCTGTTTGTATAACCCGAATTATTGCTAGCAGGATTTATGTAACACAATTTAGATGCGGGTGTGTAAAAATAAGGTTACATTAAGTAAAGAGGGGATTTTTCCATTAGAAGTCGAGTTAGAGCAACGTGTCCAGGCAGTTACGTCACAAAAAGGAAAGTTGCCAGTGAGACGTGGCGAAATAGCAGATAAAATCTTGCTATTTTATTGAATCAACAGAAAGAAAGCGGTTGAGTTTATGGATAGGTGCTCCCCCAGTATGAGGGAGTGGTTTGGTTTATTATGTGTGTATACATAAAGATTGTTACACCTTAAATGAATCTATGCTGTTCTACAATAACACTCTTTACGAGAGTTTTTATTAAAAAGAAAAAGGGTAGATAAATTGGATAACCGCTGCTTGTCATCTGCATGAGAAACCGCCATCCAAATAATCTGCGAGGGTCGAAGAATCATTTCCCGTGTCGCTACATAAAATGAAAAATTTAGTTAACATTCTTTTTCTGTTTAATAAAATATACAAAATAATATACAAGGAGCGTCAAACAGACGGTCCGCATCCAGAATCTGAATCGCGGCAAAAGCTTAGTCCCGCACGAACCTTTTAAATAAACACAAATGTGTGTGTACGCGTGTGTTCAGATGACGCTGAAACTTAACTTACGAAAATGACGCCATATAAACGCACACATACATTACTTTTATATGCTAGTTGGGCCATGTTTTGTATTCACTACATATAGGGTGGAAAGAAACATCGCAAAGAATCTACAGTCACGCAGGGGTTGCGCAATAACTAACCGCATCCAACCTGAACCGGTATTGCTTTCGTCCAGTGGCAGGAAAAATCCAGGACGATTGAACACAATGCCGACATAAACATGATAAAACTGGTGTCATTTCGGAGTGTTTCTTCTCCTAGATTAGTTGCACAATCAGGGCTTGAAAGTCTAATTTATCCTATTATTTAAACTATAGTTGTAGGGAGGACATATATATTCGCGCCTTTCCTCAACAAATAGTGCAGTAACTCAACCCGATGGGATACAACGTTTATAAGATATTTGAAGTAACCTTGAAGGCTGTAAGAGAAACAACACATGTTCCAAAGAAATAAATGTATTGATAGAAACCACAGTCCACAGATTAAGTAATAGTTAGTTTACATGTTTATACGATGTAACCGCCTTCATTCCTAATACTACTTTTAATGTAGAACCGGAATCGTTGACATGCATGCACCACATAATCTTTATTTCTATTGGACACTGTTTAAGGAATGGCGGCTTTCAGAGAATTGGTCGTATTTTTTCAACGGTATTTACCGAAAACAAGGCATATTGCAAACGAGTCGTAAGGAGGTACAGTGAATTAGAGACCACATTAATAGAGGCACTATAAGTGGGCAGTTGTGCAGCAAGATGCTTGTTCATATTACATTTAAATTTCTGCACGTTGGTACAGTAAGATAAACAGGGAGCAGAGTGGTAAATCGGAAGGCAAACAGTTAGAAGGGCGAAAAAACTATTCGAGTAGAAAGCTTTTTGACATCTGGGCACCTCTACAGTGAGGGGGTGGGATTTTGCTTATTGTCGAGTTAGTCAGGGTATTTACGTTGAGTGGGCAGAAGTGCAGCAAGTTTGTCGGAGCATATTCCATTGAAGTACGTGTAAAACAAGCACATGGACGCAACATTTCAGCGATAGAACAGGGGCTGGAGCTTAGTAGATGATGTGGGACCTATTAGATTAGAAGTTCTTTTCAAAACTCTGTTTAAGAGGGAGCGACTAAGTGTTGGTGCATCAGCACAGATGTGTAAACAATAATTCATGCATGGGCGAATGGCGGCTTCGTAGAGATATATGATACTGGCAGGTGAGAAAAGTTTTCTAGCCTGGTAGATGGAGTCCACTTTCTCTACAGCAGACTTGGCACTATATTTTATGTATTTGTTCCAATTCATGTTTCCTCTGAATGTTAGGCAGAGGAGTTAGACTGTTAGATTGGGTAGTTTGGTAGTTTTGTTTTACGGCATATCAACCCTTTTTGGGTTATTTAATGCCGAATCTGGTCATTATAGTGAAAGTTTTTATGCTTCAAGTTCTTTATATCTTCAAATGTTTAATCATGGTTTTTGGTTTGGTAGTTTTGTTTTACGGCATATCAACCCTTTTTGGGTTATTTAATGCCGAATCTGGTCATTATAGTGAAAGTTTTTATGCTTCAAGTTCTTTATATCTTCATATGTTTAATCAGGGTTTTTGGTTTGGTAGTTTCGTTTTACGGCATATCAACCCTTTTTGGGTTATTTAATGCCGAATCTGGTCTTGTTTTCTTCTCTTTTTTGTTTCTTTCCCCTTTTAATATCTGTTTCTATTTAACCAATAGTTGGGACCCTAACAGGTACTACCACTCAGGGTCAGGGTGGACCTGGGAGCAATGGTAATTAAGAGGAGGCTCCACATTCCCCAAAGTCCGTAAGCCGGATCTCACCATCGGATGTAGTTTAAGGTCATATCCAGGACCGGGAGTAGGGTAGGAAAAATAAAAATAAAAAAGGGGAGGGAGAAAGGGAGAGGGGCTGTTGTTTTTGTTTTTGGTTTTGTAGAACATAATTAAGTTTTACAAACAAAAAAAAAACAAAAAAAAAACGTCAATGTAGGTGAATTTCGTCTCAGGGAGCCACAGGGCAGCCTGATCTGGTATCACCAGTAGACTGTTAGAATCGGGAAGGGTGTTATTAGCCATTGTAATCGGTGGTTTGTGGTATTGTGGGGAGGTTGATTACTCTTTTATTCATCAAGACCCCACATGTAATAGTCAAACAGATTTAGGTATGGTGTGGTAGGATTTAACATGTTTTGTTTAATATTGCCACACAGAATAACGCCCTCTAATCTTGAGTAAGCACAGCGTTGTGAGCACGTATAGCGTCCCACTGAAATATACAGTGTTCACCATCGCATATAAAGTTTATTGAGGGAGTCACAACTCTTTCTAGTGCTGTATGTTTAGTGGGGGTGCATAGATGCATGATACAAACGGCAGGCCGGCAATGGGGAAAATATATAGCTAAGAAAAGACACCAATCAAGAAATCGGTTGAAAATATAATGTCTTCTTTAAAACGAAGGTTCATGCTTGGAAAGCAGATCGTTTAGAATTTGAAATAAGTTATGACCACCTCAACTGATAGACTCCCCGGTCAGTCAGATTTTATGTCCAATGATTAAACAACTGATCATTCCATATTTAGTGTGCATAGTATGGGGGACACCAGTAGGATTCGCAGATAACAACTACTATTTTCTCCGGTTCACTTGTTAATTCTGGTCGGATATATTTTCGCATGACAAACACCTTGCAATACCAAGTTATTTTAATAGCTTTAATTTTTTTTCGTAACCGAATTGCTTGGAATAATCACATTTTATGTGTTTGTGTGTTGATGTGTACTGGCATGTTTGCATGATTCGTACGTAATGTCTCTGGGCACTACATTGTGAGGTCATAACGTCGTTTTCCGACACATGTAATTTTATTTGAAAGACGATATGCAGTAGCTCTAAATATTATGACATGCCGAACGTATTCGTGTTAAACGCAATTGAATATTACGTATGAAATAAGAACAGAAACTATTTAAATTAGCAAATTAGCCGACATACTGGCATATATCTAGCATAGTCGATATAAAATGTAAAGTCTTTTAGTGAGCTATATAAAAATAATTTATTTAAAACAATTAAAATATGTGTAAAGATATGTTTCACAACATAATTCTTTTGTTTTAAATAGATTATTTTTATATAAATCACTCAATAGATTTTACTTCTTTCGTCTTACCTATTCTCTGTTTCAACTTTTATATCGACTAGTGTCCATCTTAGAAATATGCCAGTGTCGGCTAATTTACTTATTTAAAAAGTGTTTTTTAAAAAAAACTATTTCATAAGTAATACTAAATTGATTTAATCGCCAATACGTTCAGCATAAATGTTTTTAAGATGAATAAATAATTTATTTTTAAAAACAAATAATCTGCGTTGTGCAAGGTTTTCTAAATATTTTATAAAAAAATATCTTCGTTATTATTGCCACCCACCCAACGCTTCAAAATGTGTGACTTTTCAATATACTCTTCCACGCCGACCACGTGACACACAGCCATATCAACATTTTTCTTTCTTCGTTAAAACACCTAGACGGATTTTCAACTTGACCACGAGAATGTCTCAACCAAGAGGAAAAAAGAAAAAAAAGAAAAAGAAGAAATATTCTTCTGAAGATGGTAGATTTACCGAAAGTACTCAAGTTTATAAAAAAAAAAAAAATTGTTTTTAAGATGAATAAATAATTTATTTTTAAAAACAAATAATCTGCGTTGTGCAAGGTTTTCTAAATATTTTATAAAAAAATATCTTCGTTATTATTGCCACCCACCC
>OY744521.1:100821664-100859164 GCA_963556195.1 Sepiola atlantica | reverse complement strand
GTATTTTATCCTCATATATATATATATATATATATATATATATATATATATATATATATATATATATATATATATTTATGTATATAAATATATGTATGCAAACATTGTTAACATAACAGAAATAACCTGCTGGGTTATGACGTTTTTATTTTTAAAAATTTTCCAATGATCTTTTTTGTATTAAAATTTAAAAAAAACATATGTTCTATATGTATCACGAACGTTTTCGATACATATAGAACATATATATATTTTTGATTTTCACACAAAAACGATCATTAGAAAATTGAGGAAAAAAAGCATAATCAAACCGAACAATTCTATTATGTTTAATAATGCTTCCATAAATGAAAGAAGGCTGAATAAACACACACACACACACACACACACACACACACACACACACACACACACACACACACACATATATATATATATATATATATATATATATATATATATATATATATATACCTTGCTCTGAGCAATTGAATTGAATTTTGATTTGGCTTTTGCATCTCTAATTCCTTTCCATTCTTCTTCATATATATATATATATATATATATATATATATATATATATATAAAAGCAAGAAGACCCGACGTTTCTCGGGATTAGATGAGAATCACGACTATGTACCTTTTTACTATACTTCTAACATCATATTACTTTTTTGTGTGTTACTGCCACCCCTTTTTTCCATTTCGTCACCTAATATAGTCGGAAGAATCTGAAACATTTGAAAACTCTCTCAATTAGTGTTCTATAAAAATGGTTTAAATTTTATTAAAATCGGATATACGTATTTTAAGTTTACAGGGGATTATCTCACCATTGGTTACTTAGATAAATGAGCACATAGATCTTAGCGGAAAATTTTATATATGGGATATGAATTTCATCAAAAAATGATATATTTGAAGTTTTCAAGGGGCTTCTCCCCCCATAGCTTAATTTGGTAAGGAAGGCACTATAAGATTTGGGACTATTTCAACTATCTTCCCGAATAAAGTTTATACATATGATTAAACCTTTAAAAATTAGAATGTTTTATGGGAGTTCTGCCCCCATATCCCTCTTAGGGGTGCACTTAGAGATTCGGGAACACTTTCATTGTGTTCCACAATAAATGTTATATATGAATACACTTTTAGATTTTATGTAGATTCTCTTACCTTTCGTTCTACACACAAATATTACAAACACATATGCACACAGACATTGAGTATATATATATATATATATATATATATATATATATATATATATATATATATATATATATATGTAGCCGACGTTACGTTAAAATGTTTAGGGGTTGAAACAAGATCTCGCGACGAATAACAACTAAAGCAAAAAAAAAAGATTACAGAGAATGAAACAATTTTGAATATATCTCTGGAGAAAGGAATTTTTCCCGAAAATTTGGATTTAAAGTAAAAATATTACTAAAATCGAATTTTTACCGGCTTCTGTAGCTTCAGATAATTTCAAATATGAAAACAATACTTCTTAAAAGTACATTTTTTATAACTTCACAGTGAGCCACGTTCAAATGTTTAAGGATTGAAACAAGTCAAAAAGCGACTATTAAAACCTTGCAGACAACACCAACAGCAAAAGAAGACTACAGAAAGTTAAAGAATTCTTAATTTAGATTAAAATTATTTCACAAAAACTGCATTATTAACGGTTAATAATTGTAAATATAAAAGCAATGCTTTTTAAAAACATTGTTATGTCTCTCTCTAATATATATATATATATATATATATATATATATATATATATATATATATATATGAACACTTTTTTTGTGGTACAGCATTTTATCAAAGTTTTAAATAGGATGAACGGAGTCATCGCGAGTCTAGGACAATATCACCAGAAAAAAAAAGAGAGGAAATTTGTAGTAATGTAATCGTGGGATGACCTTCGATTAAAAACTTTTAAAAAGAATAAAAAGATCGACTAAAATTAACAGACTAAATCCCAAGGTACCTTTCAACCGACACATTGCCAAGGGCAACGTCGGCGACTATCGCTTAAAAACGGAGAAAAGAGTAACGTGGAGTGAGAAAACCCCCCAAAAAACAGGGAGATTTAATATCGCCATTATAAACAGAAAAGGAATATATGGACATAATAGGCAAAGTATTTTTTTTTCCTTTTTAAAAGTCTCCAAATAAGTCCAACTTGTGAGACAGCTCTTTTTGCCTACATATATATATATATATATATATACAGTGCTGTTCAAAAATATAAGGCCAGAAGTAATTTACGCTTATGGAGTTGTTTAAGCGTTCTTATGGCCTAATCTTATGAATTTATATTGCGAATACGATCAGTAAACTACCCTTAAATTGTTGGATTCAATTTTTAAGATTATGCTTGCGTATTGCAGATAATTACAAATTAGCATAAAAAACCTGTTCATAAATATAAGACCACATTCATTAACTCAAAATAAACCTTCATATCAGACACAAAAAAAACTTTTAAACACATTTAATATTTAGTATGACCACCATTATTCTTTATTAACTCGAACACGCGGTTTTTCATGCCATCAATAAAAGAGTAGAGATATTCGCTCGAAATCTTATACCATGATTCGACAATTGCTGCTTTGAGGTCCTTAACGCTTTGGAATTGACGTCCATCTGAGTATACCAAGCGGGCTAGTTGCCTCCATGCATATTCTATTGGATTGCAATCTGGGCTATTGGCCGGCCAGGCCAATAATTGTATATCTAATGTATTCAAGAAACTTTTTTGTTTCACGAGCTGAATGGATTGGAGCGTTATCCTGCATAAACTACCAGTTGTCGCCGCATAATCTTGTTTCCTTCAGCCTAGCCTGATTAAAAAGCTTTATGTATCTATCGGCCTTAAGACGACCACTAATGAACTCTATGTCCATCTTGCCACTGTATGCAATTGCACCCCAAACCATACAGCTACCACCACCTCCAACTTTTTAGAGGTGGTTTAGCTTTGCGCTTCAAACTTGATTTTCCATTCCTATGAAGGAAGCGTCTAACTGTCAATGAGCTAACTTTGGCATCAACTCCGTCCTTTAGTTGCGAAGATGAAGCCGATTTCGATTTCTTCAGCATTTTCAGAATCCTGGGTCCTAGCCGGGAGACAATAAGATGTGGTCTACTTTTTTTTAGTATTAGTCTGTAGCGCTTTCAGATAATTCGACACCACCGTCCTACTTCTTCCAAGGTCCAGTCAGATGGCTCTGTTGGTTAATCCACGTTTAGACAACTCTGTAATACGGCCTCTTTCGAATTCGGTCAAAGGTTTGCCTCTGGCCATTATTAGTGGGCGTTATAATATTTTATCGTGAATACTATCTTCATGACAACTATTGAGTTGTTTAAAAGTTTTTTTCGTGTCTGATATGAAGGTTTATTTTGAGTTAATGAATGTGGCCTTATATTTATGAACAGGTTTTTTATGCTAATTTGTAATTATCTGCAATACGCAAGCATAATCTTAAAAATTGAATCCAACAATTTATGGGTAGTTTACTGATCGTATTTGCAATATAAATTCATAAGATTAGGCCATAAGAACGCTAAAACAACTCCATAAGCGTAAATTACTTCTGGCCTTATATTTTTGAACAGCACTGTATATATATATATATATATATATATATATATATATATATATATATTATATATATATATATATATTATATATATATATATATATATATATATATATATATATATATATATAGATATATCTTTGACAAAGCCTGGATAAACGTTCCATTAATGGCTCATCCATTGAAGACGAGATATTTTTACTTTTGAGGAAATAAATCGGTTAATCCCAAGAATATGCGACCTAAAAGTTATCGAGCGTCATCGGAAGAACGGCATTTATGTCTACGAGACGGACATGCTGCTGACGAAACGTATCATAATATTGCTACACCGCTAAAGTAATACAAGTTGACATAAAACTAACTCGTACACCCTTGGGAAAGGTGTTAATAAAACACTCACCTTGCACCACCATATCGCTGTGAAATCCATCTTTTAATTTATTTTAAATCCAAGCACTGTATTTTTTCTACTTCTGACGACCATATATTTGAACACTATCAACTACTCTAACTTTGCTTACCGTTATCTGTACATCCAGTGATTTTGTAGTAGTAACAGACTATTTTATGGCATGCTGAGCTTAAATTCGTTTAGAGTGGACCAATCAGAGAGCTTGGCGGACTGATCCGCAGATGGACTATTAACAACCCATTACTGATGAAAAAACAAACTTTCTTTTCGATCTGGACGTGACAAAATTCTCTTTTGTTCCCCCCCCCCACACTTTACCAGCACGTGAAGGGGGAAAATCATCCCCCGTTCGCTCTGCGCCCGTAACATGCTCGCTAATTCACTAACATAGCTCGTATGATATTCTTATCTTGTAGGCTTTGCCCGGAGGCTGGGCGCCCTAACATGGGTGTGGGGTCAAAAGCGGAAGTCAAAGAATCACGTCACTTCCGTCGGAAAGAGGTCTGCCTCTTTAGCCTGCCGACCAGCCGACTGAACAGACGCGAAAAAATCGAAGCGGTCCTTACCAACCCGAAAGGTGTGTGTGGGGGGGGGGGGACAATGGGCACAGGTTGCCAAAATTCGTCCTGTCTGTTATGTTAATACTATATCTCTCTCCAATTAATTTCTTTCTCTCTCTCTCTCGTACACAAGCATTTTATTTCTGTCTTTGTTCTGTTAAAAATAAAACTCTTAAAAAAAAAACCCCGGCGTCTACGTGGTTTTCTATCAACAAGCGAGGAATAGGAGCCAATAGCGCGAGCCTTGACGAAACCTGGGTTACAACGAAGATGCACGGGTGTATGATGTTACACACTCGCGACGATAAGCAGTATCCAACACCTTTATGTATTCTAAAATAATATTCTGATATTCACCAATACATTTACAAAAGTACTCAACGTTTTGTTTTTATTACTTTCATATATATTAATTATAGGACGAGTCTTGTATACCTAGATTTCTTCCTATGAGGCTGCAATTTGAGATCTTTGCGGAGTCACCGCTTAGTTAGAATTTATTTCCCCTAGGTATAATCTGATCCGGAATGATAGTAACAGTCACTATGCCGTCTGTGGGTTATTTTTTTGTGTACTAATGGGTCATCGCTTATCAAGACCCAAAGGCCACTTGAGGATAAGAGTTAATGTGTTTGTCAGATGGACGGTGTGACGACACCTTGTAGATTGGTAACGAGGTTGGAACTGGGCAAATTTTTATTATTTGAAAGCACGGCCTACCAAGAATTTGTTAACATTGAACTTGAAAACGACCATCTTGTAGTCAGCTGGGAAGCAGACTCGTGGTATTTTGCTTAACAGACGAGTAGTTCTTTGAAAGATACTTTATTCGTGAAAGTTCCGTTTTGTTTTAGGTACACAGAGAAGGAAAGGAAAAGTATTTTCAGTGGTTATAGCTAGACGAGTTTTTGTTTTGAATGTTTTACAAGAGGGGCGAAATAGATTGAAGCTCAGTCGATCACCTACCATAAAAATAACGATAGAGTAGAAAAAGATGTGGGAAAGATGCCGTAGAGAAGAGAAGAGAAGAGAAGAGGACAACCCCCAGTTTATTTCGAAGTCTATTTTATACACTGTCAATGCAGAAAATGGTACTCTGATCAGTACCTCCCCAGATGTTGCAACAGTACTCCATCTTAGGAGCTAATCTATTGTTTGCAGACTATTTATTTACAAGATATACGCCTATTTGAATTCGACATAGCCGTTTTTATAAGCAGTCACCGTATCCATTGCGTCAATCACACACTCCGTTTCAGAATGGTAAGCTTACCGTTTCTATTCTTGGCGGAATTTAAAAAAAAATCAAGTCTATGATGAGTATTTTGCATAAAATTGTATTGTTCTCATTTCCCTTAAAATTTCTCCCGGTAGGTGGCGTATTCTGCCTTCGATTTAGTTTAGCTAAAAACATTCAGCTTCTAATCGAACGCTGGCCTTTGGCAAGAAACGCATCAAAATTGACAAATAAAATCAAAACAAAACAACATATACGCGAGATAAAAGTAAATAAATTAACCAATAAGAACGTGTTTTTTTTTACTTTTCGATATATATGTAAAGTAGTATTTTATTAAGTAATTATAGGGAGGAGCGACACTTTGCCTTTAAAGTCTTATACGAAATTAGGAAGAACATTGACTTGTTAAAACAGTATCTATTATTGAAAATCGAATAATAACAAAGAAATAGGAAGGAAAGATAGAAAGATAAGAAAGAAGAGCGGATTTAAATGGTTAAGATAGAAAAGAATCTATATTACCAACTTATTGATGCAAAAATGGAATCAAAGACACAGCGGTAAAAAATACGAAAATTAGGGCAGATATACATAAAGAAAGAAACAAAGAAGAAAGTAAGAAAAAATGATTGATAGGAAAGAGAAAGAAAGAAACAAAGAAACCGACGATGAAATAAATGTATAAAAAAACGATAAAATATAGGTAATAAAAATACAAAATATAGAGTTAAAGAAACGATATTAGTTGGTTGTTAGGCATCTTAATCATCGTTGTACCATGTTATGACGAAACTGTACATATGTTTCTCTATACGTATGTATTATAGGCGTACGTTTAGTAAATAACTATTTTGTAAACGATAGTTTCTATTTAACTCGTACATGTGACCTTGAAATGTGCTATCATCCCGGGTCAGAGTATTGATTTACTCCTCTTCAGGAGTTAGACACAAGGCCACTTTATCTTACTCCCACAAGATGTGACCCAAGGTCGGGTCGGGAAAGTGGGGTTTAAAAATTGCCTGGGCAGCCCTGTCGACATTCCCCGGTAGGGGCGCCTCAGGCAGTAAGCAATAAACTTACTCCTCCCCAAAGAGGGGAGGCGAAGCCTAGGAGGGTAGACCTCCTAGAACTGAACAGGACAGACCCATAGACCGGCGTAAATCAAGCCCCGGAGGCCAAAACAATACCAGTCTATGGGGTGCAGTATCCATCGGAACAGATACTACACTTTGATCTTAGCCAAAAGGCCAAGTATTGATTTACTCCTCTCCAGGAGTTAGGCACAAGACCAGTTTTTATCTTACTCCCACAAGTAAGATGTGACCCAAGGTCGGGTCGGGAAAGTGGGGTTTAAAAATTGCCTGGACAGCTCCGTCGGCATTCCCCGGTAGGTGCGTCTCAGGCAGTAAGCAATAAACTTACTCCTCCCCAAAGAGGGGAGGCGAAGCCTAGGAGGGTGGACCTCCTAGAACTGCACAGGACAGACCCATAGACCGGCGTAAATCAAGTTACGAAGACAAGACAATACCAGTCTATGGGGTGCAGTATCCATCGGAACAGATACTACACTTTGATCTTAGCCAAAAGGCCAAGTAAACTTGCAAGTAATCGCAACTAAGAGTTGATCCCACCCTACCCAAAGCTCCCAAACTGGGGCTTCACCACCATATGCACGTTTGTCATACCCACGATAGTTCGAATGGAGAGCTTAAGTAATTCATGGGTCTGGGAAATAGGGTAGGTTGATAAATAGGTAGAAAGAGCTAAGAAAGATGGATTTCAGGGCGCTGTGGTGTGTAGAGGTGAACTCCTTACCCAAGGGTGTCCGAAAATAATATTTTTCTTATTACGATCATTACGAATATGATCATTATTAGTAAGAGAATGACTATTATTTGTAATGCTATTATTATTTTAATAAATAATCATTATCTATAATATTCGCATAATTATACATGTTAGTATTCTTAATATTATTATTAGTAGTAGAATCATTGATTTTATTATTATTATTAGTAGTAGTAGTAGTAATAGTAGTAGTCGTAAAAGTAGTAGTATTAAAACATTTAAGGCGATCGGAAAACTGATGAAATTGAATAGTTATTGGCATAACTCTGATAATGACTAATTGGAAATAAAAGATTTATCACCCGTTGACCTTTAGAAGATAGAGTTATCCTCCTTTTCCTATCATATTGATTTATCTGCGATGGTTTTATTTGTAGATTACATATAAAAAATATGAAATCAAGATTGACTTTTTTGCTTGTTTGGCAATCGTGGTAAGAACTAAATGTAATTACTTAGATCTAAGATTGAATATTTATACTATTTTACTACACCGTAGCAACCTTGCTTTTAGCTAAGGTCCCATGAAATGTAGGTGCCATTTTTTATTTTTCATTTGTAAAAAAAAGTGAATATGTATTATTTAATAATTGAAAACGTCATTCGACCGGATAGAATATGTAAACGATGAAAGCGATTGTAATTATAAGTTTTAATGATAAATTACACAGAGTGAGAAATATGAACTTGACTGCCTAGTCAGAATCAAACATCGATTTTGTGGATCAATTGCTATTTAGTTATGCCGTTTAAAAACCGACTGCCTTAATTTTATAGAGTAGATATCTTGCGCTATAGTGTTTCTATGCTCATTTCTGATTCCATTCGATTTAAAAAAATATTTTCTTCTCGGCAATTGGTCAACATAAGTGGATGATAGATACGTAGAGCGATTTTACATTTGGAACAATTGACTCCAATGATTCTTTTCTGTTAACAAACGATCCAATTGTAATTCCAATATGTCTTTTGTGAATGTATCTATGAGTGACGCAATGTCTTCTTTAAGCAATGCAAAGAAGTAAAGCAAATCTTGACCAATGTACTCTTCTAAGTCGTGAGCATATAATGAAACAATTTTTCTTGAATGGAAGCCCTATGAAGGCTTGATGTATGCGTCGACCGCAACATCTGCCACTATACTAATAAACACTACATCGTATTCAAAAGTTGCTGACCTCTGATATTTTTTAATGTTAGAATATAAAAGTGTATCTGCTATCGTAAGAAATCTGAATAAAAGACTTGAATACCGCTGATGCAAAAAAGGTGACATTTTCCTGGTTATGTTGACCTGAATGACCCAGCCGGCGTTGTTGGCGCTTCTTAGCGCTAGAATTAATGAATACAGTGAACATATATATATATATATATATATATATATATATATATATATATATATATATATATATATATATATAATACCTCTATTTGTATACTATTATGTTACTGACACTTATTCAAATGGACAGCTGTATTACTTATGATATGTGTGTATACGTGACGTAAAAAGAAAGTAAATGAAAACGGGAACTTTTCCCTTGAATGGTAAAATAAGGAAAGGAGAAAATAAGTTCATGTCGATACGAAATTGTAAACGGAGGAAATCTCAGAGAAAAATAATATGAATATACGAAAAGAAAAAAAAAATACGGAAAAAAATGTGTTGATGAAATAATCCGGACTTCTCAATGGTGGATTTATACGATGAGGATTCTTTAGCGTCAACATCGGAGTATAAAAGAATGGGCAGTCGTAAACGGGTGAGGGGATTGACGTTGTAGGCATTCGAGTAAAATATCGGAATGCGCATGCGTAAAAAATGCACTCGTAAACATTTTCGTTTTCCTTTTTTCCTTTCCTATTTTAACGTATTATATAAGCGCTAAATTAAGGACAATTGCTTACACGTTAGCGCATAGAACCAGACGGAATGATGAATATTAAACGATTTTTGCCTTAGTTTTCGGCATGGCTGGACCTAATCATAGATTTCCAAACGTACATCAACTTTTACCAACGCCTATAATCACACACACACACACACACACACACACACACACACACACACACACACACACACACACACATCTATCTATCTATCTATCTATCTATCTATCTAAATAAATAAATAAATGAATAAATAGATACTATTAGGCTACATTCCAGTGGCCAAAATGTTATTAATTTTACTGTTTATCTTTTAGCAATTCAAAACTTCGATACATATTTTACGGACCGTTTCTCTCAGAGCCGAACAACCGTTTTAGTATATCAATTCATGATCTTTCGATTATGTGCTCTCAGAAAACCAAAGTTCGCTTTCATAAAAAAAATATTATGGCTGCAAAAAGACCACAAAAAACAAACAACTCACATTGATTACATTTTCTCTCCAGGAAAATCATAAATATTGAAACCATTTGGGTCGTCATCTTACTTTACAAAGTAAAGCCATGAAAAATACGCAAAATATAGCTCAACATACATTGCTTGAATAGTTAATAGTAACTCGATTGGAATTAATTAAAAAAATATTATGAATATATAAATAATAATTATATAAAATATGCAATTTGGAGTTAAATTTAAAAGAAATTAATTCAGAATATATAGATAGGAAACCACACGCGTTTAATAAAGTTAAATATGAAAATCTATTACTTAAGGAATTTATTAACATCCTCAGTTGCGTATAAAATAATATTATCGTAGTTATAGAGCAAATATAGACACATTATCAAATGAATAGGCTAATACTTTAAGAATGCTGCCTAAATGTCTTTTAAAAATAATACTATAATAAATGAATGGATAAAATAAGTAAACGTATATAAAAGATCCGATCCATAAACTAATTAACACGACAGACTAAACTTTATGATGGTTTTGGGATATTAAATAATTAAATAAAATAATTATCTTCATAAGAAAGATTAATTTATGGCACTGGGGATAAAGTTGAATTACTATTTTAAATTTATTTTTAGTGCAGTCATCCAACGTCTAGATGCTAAGTTTAGATTATTAAGTTGTTGCTCGAACAGTAACGTCCAGATGCTAAGTTTAGATTATTAAGTTGTTGCTCGAACAGTAACGTCCAGATGCTAAGTTTAGATTATTAAGTTGTTGCTCGATCAGTAACGTCTAGATGCTAAGTTTAGATTATTAAGTTGTTGCTCGATCAGTAACGTCTAGATGCTAAGTTTAGATTATTAAGTTGTTGCTCGATCAGTAACGTCTAGATGCTAAGTTTAGATTATTAAGTTGTTGCTCGAACAGTAACGTCCAGATGCTAAGTTTAGATTATTAAGTTGTTGCTCGATCAGTAACGTCCAGATGCTAAGTTTAGATTATTAAGTTGTTGCTCGATCAGTAACGTCTAGATGCTAAGTTTAGATTATTAAGTTGTTGCTCGATCAGTAACGTCTAGATGCTAAGTTTAGATTATTAAGTTGTTGCTCGATCAGTAACGTCTAGATGCTAAGTTTAGATTATTAAGTTGTTGCTCGATCAGTAACGTCTAGATGCTAAGTTTAGATTATTAAGTTGTTGCTCGATCAGTAACGTCTAGATGCTAAGTTTAGATTATTAAGTTGTTGCTCGATCAGTAACGTCTAGATGCTAAGTTTAGATTATTAAGTTGTTGCTCGAACAGTAACGTCCAGATGCTAAGTTTAGATTATTAAGTTGTTGCTCGAACAGTAACGTCCAGATGCTAAGTTTAGATTATTAAGTTGTTGCTCGAACAGTAACGTCTAGATGCTAAGTTTCGATTATTAAGTTGTTGCTCGAACAGTAACGTCCAGATGCTAAGTTTAGATTATTAAGTTGTTGCTCGATCAGTAACGTCTAGATGCTAAGTTTAGATTATTAAGTTGTTGCTCGATCAGTAACGTCTAGATGCTAAGTTTAGATTATTAAGTTGTTGCTCGATCAGTAACGTCTAGATGCTAAGTTTAGATTATTAAGTTGTTGCTCGAACAGTAACGTCTAGATGCTAAGTTTCGATTATTAAGTTGTTGCTCGAACAGTAACGTCCAGATGCTAAGTTTCGATTATTAAGTTGTTGCTCGAACAGTAACGTCCAGATGCTAAGTTTAGATTATTAAGTTGTTGCTCGAACAGTAACGTCCAGATGCTAAGTTTAGATTATTAAGTTGTTGCTCGAACAGTAACGTCTTGATGCTAAGTTTCGATTATTAAGTTGTTGCTCGAACAGTAACGTCCAGATGCTAAGTTTAGATTATTAAGTTGTTGCTCGATCAGTAACGTCTAGATGCTAAGTTTAGATTATTAAGTTGTTGCTCGAACAGTAACGTCCAGATGCTAAGTTTAGATTATTAAGTTGTTGCTCGAACAGTAACGTCCAGATGCTAAGTTTAGATTATTAAGTTGTTGCTCGAACAGTAACGTCTAGATGCTAAGTTTCGATTATTAAGTTGTTGCTCGAACAGTAACGTCCAGATGCTAAGTTTAGATTATTAAGTTGTTGCTCGATCAGTAACGTCTAGATGCTAAGTTTAGATTATTAAGTTGTTGCTCGATCAGTAACGTCTAGATGCTAAGTTTAGATTATTAAGTTGTTGCTCGATCAGTAACGTCTAGATGCTAAGTTTAGATTATTAAGTTGTTGCTCGAACAGTAACGTCCAGATGCTAAGTTTAGATTATTAAGTTGTTGCTCGATCAGTAACGTCCAGATGCTAAGTTTAGATTATTAAGTTGTTGCTCGATCAGTAACGTCTAGATGCTAAGTTTAGATTATTAAGTTGTTGCTCGATCAGTAACGTCTAGATGCTAAGTTTAGATTATTAAGTTGTTGCTCGATCAGTAACGTCTAGATGCTAAGTTTAGATTATTAAGTTGTTGCTCGATCAGAAACGTCTAGATGCTAAGTTTAGATTATTAAGTTGTTGCTCGAACAGTAACGTCCAGATGCTAAGTTTAGATTATTAAGTTGTTGCTCGAACAGTAACGTCTAGATGCTAAGTTTAGATTATTAAGTTGTTGCTCGAACAGTAACGTCTAGATGCTAAGTTTAGATTATTAAGTTGTTGCTCGAACAGTAACGTCTAGATGCTAAGTTTAGATTATTAAGTTGTTGCTCGAACAGTAACGTCTAGATGCTAAGTTTAGATTATTAAGTTGTTGCTCGAACAGTAACGTCTAGATGCTAAGTTTAGATTATTAAGTTGTTGCTCAAACAGTAACGTCTAGATGCTAAGTTTAGATTATTAAGTTGTTGCTCGAACAGTAACGTCCAGATGCTAAGTTTAGATTATTAAGTTGTTGCTCGAACAGTAACGTCTAGATGCTTAGTTTAGATTATTAAGTTGTTGCTCGAACAGTAACGTCTAGATGCTAAGTTTAGATTATTAAGTTGTTGCTCGAACAGTAACGTCTAGATGCTAAGTTTAGATTATTAAGTTGTTGCTCAAACAGTAACGTCTAGATGCTAAGTTTAGATTATTAAGTTGTTGCTCGAACAGTAACGTCCAGATGCTAAGTTTAGATTATTAAGTTGTTGCTCGAACAGTAACGTCTTGATGCTAAGTTTAGATTATTAAGTTGTTGCTCGAACAGTAACGTCTAGATGCTAAGTTTAGATTATTAATTTGTTGCTCGAACAGTAACAATAAACGACATTCAATAACAAATGTGTAATTAAAGGATTATAACCCTTACATTTGTTATTAAATTTCGTTATTGTTATATTTTCCCTATATTAAAAACCGACTTGGTGTCGAATCTGCCCTAGTGGGGAGGCAAAAATTTGCAACTAAAAAAATATAAAATGTATTCTTTTTATAAATTTCTAAGGTCGTTTTTTATGTAGAGAAAATCAAGATCCCCCCAAAATAGCCACTCTGGATTAGGACAAAAATGAAAATTGCCTAAGTCTAGAAGGATTTCTCCTTCACTGACGGAGGGCAGGAAAGATATTGACAAAATAATGCAGAATAGTTTATGTTATTTTGTTTGTTTATTCTAAACTTATTGTTTTTAAATTTCTAAAGTTGATACATTTTGTAAATAAAATGATGTATTTGTTTAATGTTATTTCATTTTTTTTAATAGAATCTTCTTACAGAAAAGATCCAGCTAATGTTTTTTAATATACTCCTTCTATTTATAAAATAAATACGAAAAACAAAACAACGCAGAATAGTTAAAAAACAAAAAAGCTTTGAGTATTATTCGTCTACCTACAGGTTCAATGTGCATGTGCGAGTAACCGGAAGTGAAAGCAACCGGTGTCAACCCGAATTTGTCCTTTTCGTATCTGCTAGTTTTGGGGTGAATTATTCTTATTTGTCAATGATAAACATACGTGCGTCTATTTTGCACCCCATAAATATAAAGTTTACACATACATAATATACCCACGTTATTCACTGTTAATTCGTTTAGGAGTGAATCGTATACAAAATTAAATATATATACATATAAACATATATGATTTTTGGAGCCCCCCCCCCCTAAATGGTAAAGTTTCCAAAAAATAATGCGCATGTAAATGTAAATTATTTTTTCTAATTAACAATGATTTTCGTCAAAACAAAATCATACCCTGTCTGTAAAATACTTTATATGTATTAAAAACACCCATATCATGTGTTTAGTTCTAAAATCTATTTTATTTCTTTTTGTTTCCGTGTATATATGGTGGGGATTTGCTGTCTATTAACATGTATTTGGTGTTCTCTACTGTATGGTCTACTTGGATTAAATGCTTGGCTATTTAAGAGTAGGGTATTTTTGTCTGATATATATATATATATATATATATATATATATATATATATATATATATATCAGTTATTATATAAATATAAATGAAATTTTTATACAAATTACGAATCTCGATGGAATCGAATTTCAATTGCAAAAATTTAAGATAATGTATAAAAAAATAAACAAAGCTTATGCATATATATTTTTATTTCAAATTTACTATCATATCATTTTATGATAATTCATACCCAAACCTGAAGATAATAATTTGTTTTCATAGTAAACCACCTGGAATCTTATTTACTTTACAAATTTTCTGAAACAATTGTACACAAGAAGCCTGATTTGGGTATAAATTATTATAAAATATCATAATAATAAATTAATATATATATATATATATATATATATATATATATATATATATATATATATATATATATATATATATATACATATATGTATATATACATATACATATATATATATGTATATATGTATATATATATACATATATATATATATATATATATATATATATATATATATATATATATAATGTCCTTTGGTTCGTCTTTATAACTCGGCCAATAAATCTATTCTAATTCTCACAAACTGAAGCTTAGAAAAGAAGACGTTGCTTATCCGAAAACGCATACACGCATGACTGATTAGGGATGCCGCATGCATAGTCACAGATGCGCGGAATGCACATGCGTGAACACATGACTGGATATGCTCCTTAAATATCTTTCTTTTCGGAATCAATATCTATATAAAATAAAACCCTTTTCAGAGATAGGCGAGCGTATTTCAGTCCAAGAAAGCTATATATATATATATATATATATATATATATATATATATATATATATGTGTGTGTGTGTGTGTGTGTGTGTGTGTATGTTTATATATTTGTATGTGTATGTATATGTATATGTATATATATACATACACATACAATTATAACCGATATCGGAAAGCATTTTCTTAACACAATATATATATATATATATATAAATATATATATATATATATATATATATATATATATATATATATATATATATATATATAAATATATATATATATAAATAAAGTATAAACTGAGAGTAAATATTGTAAAAATATAATATCTATTACGTCCTCAGTTGCTCAGAACCAAGTGTTTCAAATGAAAGAGATTTAATTTTCCTTTCTTAAGCCATGGCTTTTCAATGAAAGAAATCTTATCATCAGAAGAATGCAGAGAGATAGATTTTGGAATTCTGGACGTCTTTAAAGCTCAACAGATCTTACAATTTTAGACGCAAACTTTTCCAGGATTCACCGCTTTTAAACTTGTTACTACATTTTCATGACGCCTGCAACGGTTGAACTTTTTATTCTATATAATTTCAACGTCTTCCTTTTGCATTGGACATTTTCTATACTTTCTATATTTGTATTTATTCTATATTATATATATATATCTTTTCAAATCATGACTTTTGATAATTACCATACTAACTATTATATAGACATTATATTACAATGGTTGCTATATTTAAAAAGTTGTCTTTTCTTACATCTTTATTTTTTATATTTATTTAATTTGGATCTTTTTTTTAGGAATAGTTTATTAAAGCAACATTCTAAAATTAGATAGAATAAAAAATAGAAAAAAAAAGAAAAGTCACATTTTGAATATAGCAACCATTGTAATATATCTTCCATTAATTTGATGGATGAAGATCGAAAACGCCCGACGATAGAATACACAACACTAGGGTCTTTTTCTCTATCAGCTACACCTAAACATACGAAAATATTTACGGCAATACGAAAAGTCACATAAAGATAATCAAAAAACAAAGTTCATCCACCCAGACATTACTTCCTATTATTTATAGAAGTAGTGTAGTATCTGTTCCTGAGACCATCATGTCAAAACTATCTGAGCCGCCATTCTCATATCTTGCTCTCAGTCGGTGCGATCACGTAGGGTCTTCGGATATCCTCATTGCACACATGGTAGAGCAGTGCAATCATTACTTTTATTTTTTTATATTTAACCTAAATAGGTTTAGTTATTACATTATTTTGGTTTCTAATTAATATCGGAAAATACTTAGGTTTGTCCGTTCAACCGTTATCCTGTTACTTTTTGGAATTTTCTCAAAATTGGTTCGTTAGGTTTTCACAATGTAGTTATATGCCCATGATTTACTTGAGCTTACCTTCTTATGGTTAATGTACAACAAAGAAACAAACAAAGAAACGAACAATTTACCCAAACAGAAAACTGGATGGAGCCGGGTTCTTCCATAAAACTCTGATTCTAACCCCCGTTAGCTAAATGCTAAAAAAATATCCAGAAAATTCCAGTTTGTTGCAAAAATCTAAAATGTCTTTAATCTGGTTTGATTAATTCAAATGAAATTAGTATTGATCATTATTTCAATGAAACAAATACAGATGATTCAGATGAATCTTTAGTTTGCCGCCTAGGAGGATTGAACAATTCTTTATTCTTCCCAAATTTTCAAAACTGTCACATTCTACAAAAATATATAAAGTACTAGTAGGAAGACCCGGCGTTGCTCGGGATTGAATGAAGATGACTACTTTTTATTTTTACACTATGCTCATAACACCATATTACTGGCTTTGTTTTTATTTTCTCCCTCATCCTGCTTCGCCCCTTAATATACTTGAAAGAAGTTGAAATGTTGGAAAACCCTTTCAATTAGTGTTTTATATTAAATTTCATTAAAATCAAATATATGTATTTGAAGTTTTAAGAGGGTTCTATACCCACAGTTTACTTAGAAGGCAGGTCATGTAGATATTCCGTACATTGAGGATAACATCGAGATTCGGGACTACTTCTATTGTCTTCCCCGGAGAATTTTATATATATGATATAGATTTTATCGAAATATGAAAGATTTGCGGGTTGAAAGAGTGTTGTGCCCTCATAGACCCGTAGTGGTGCAGTTAGAGAATCTAAGTCATTTCGATTGTCTTTCCGGTGAATTTACATAAGAATACGCTTTTAGATTTTATGTAGAATCTATAACATTTCTTTCTATAGGAACACACAAACATCACACACACAGCGGTATTGAGTTATATATATATATATATATATATATATATATATATATATATATATATATATATAGAGAGAGAGAGAGAGAGAGAGAGATTTCACTCATTCGGTTATCCCTAAACTGACACCAAATTATAGATTCGTGGTTATTTACATAATTCAAGTAATAATTATCGCAGAAGGACCGCATATGCTTTACCACTATAATTTAAAATGCTAGTCTGAACGTATTTTATTATACAGGGTTAAATTCATGGAAATAAGTAAAATAAGCGCTGATTTATATGATACGAGATCTTTAATCATTCAACTAGAGCCACATATCAATCGCTCACCCCCATAATTGCAGATAGAGTGAACGATACGCCCCTAAAATCCAACCTTTACTCACCATGATAGGTGTGGTAGCATCGTGGTAGTGTCGGAGTTATGCCGTCTGGTATTCCAGTCCTTGGACCGCCCGTCCGTGACGGCCAGGTTTGGAACCAAGCTGTATTAGAGTTGCAACCTGGCTAACAGGACTCTGGCGAAAATCCATGAAGAGCCGACATGGGGATCTGTCGTCCTCTGCGTGTGGCAAACAAAGGCGTGTCAGGCGTGAACCACGAATCAATGGATGAAAATGCCAGCGTTGCTTCTGAACCATTCCTTTGTGTGGTCTGGATCAAACCTACCTTGACCCCACATACAGCGGTTGAATCTTGCTGCTCTCGGTGTAGGGGGTAACATCCAACAGGTTAATGAATAGCTGCGAACAACTAGCTGGTGGACTATACAGACCGGACAATCCCGAAGCACGATCTTTGTGAGCCCTAAGCTGAAGTCTATCTCTCTTAACAATAACAAAAGAAAAGAAAAAAGGCACTTTTAAGCAGCAGTGAAGAGCTTTCCAATGATTCAAAGGCGAACACCGGAATCCTTGCAAGCATACGGATAAATCTGGTTCTCTGAGTAACTATAGACAAAGGAAACGCGAGTAACCAACGTTGCATCTTGTTTGAAGCAAATGACTAGAAAATAAATGATCTTTTTACGGTAGTGTGAAGAGATAATTGGTAAGCTTAATTGCACCACAATTCCTAACTGATGATCGGAAACTTTGCCACGGGAAATTCGGCTTTTAATAACGACTTTGTTAATCCCTGCGCTATGGAAAACGTTTTATTTTATGAATCTGAGTGTTTGCTGGTAAATGGTGGAGTTTTACACTCTTTTTAAAAACTTTTATTTACCCTAAATAAGGTATACTGCCACTGAGAGATAAAAGTCTACTGTGATTACGGGTCAGATGTATAGGAGAGTTGTGCAGTAAGATATTTGTTACGATTACATTTAAATATTTGACTAGTGGTACAGGGAGCAGCGAGGAAATTTCAAAAGCAAAAACAACTTACTATTAGAGTAGAAAGGTTTTCGGCATCTGGGGACCTCAATAGTGAAGGGGCTGAATTTTGCTGGGAGTTGGGTTTATTGGAGGTATTTACGTTGGGAAATCAAGTGCATTAACTTCCGTGGAAGTACTTGTGAAACAAGCACAGAGATGCAACACTGTGGCGATGGGAAAGGAGCTGGAGCGTGGAGACTTGTTTTTTGCACCAAGTCGAAGACAGAGAAACGAGTGGTTGGTGCACCAGCTGTTTTAATCACTAACTTATTCCCTATCTCATTAAATCATATCATTAATCCCTAAGAAGCTCTACTTTCTTTCTGATAAAGGGTTAGTGTATTGCTAATTGCCCAAGGCATGTCTACCGGGGAATGCCTACGGGGCTACTCAGACATTTTTGTAGGTCAGAGAGCATTTCGCCAAGTGCGCTTGCTTTTCAAAACCCACCTGACCTTGTGTCTAACCTCCTGCAGAGGAAGGAAATAAACATGCAATCACTCACTTTCTTTCAAACACAATGCTCACTGAAGACCTGGGTGTTCCAAGTTCGAATCCAGTCGGTTCCACAGTACCACTTTCACTTAGGGATGTTGGCAACCTTGTGTTCCTTCCCGTAAGTACCCGATGTCTTTCTAGAAAGATTTCCAACTAGAAAAAACATCGGGAAACTAATGCCAATACCAGAATCATCTGCTTCACACGAAAGAAGAAGATTTTATCCATGCGTTAATTCTTACGACAGTCTGCATAGATAGATGATTATTCATTCAAAATATGTTCATAATATTTCGGAATTTTTTAGATGAGGATTGATAAGGATAGTAGAAAGTGGACATTGAGATTACTTTCGGCAGTCTCGTAACTTTTGCTTTCCTTATTTTGTCCTTTACTCCTCACATTCCATAAACAATGTTTCTGACAAATGGGGAAGAATTGCTTATTTCTATGTCGGAATCTAGCCATCAAACACTTATCGTTGGCTAGTTTTTGACCTTGAAGTAGTGTTTGTTTAGTTCCTTACATCAAGTAACTTCATGCCTTTTCTGGAGCGATTTTCATAAAAACGATTTAGATAATTCGGACTACTGTTCTCATCCTGAAACTAATTATGACAACGTTTCCGCTGATGTAACCTCCGAAGACGATAATCTACCCCGTTGATTATATAAATGGTTCAGTTCGAAATCCCGCACATATTTCCGAGTTCAACAAAATACACATGAAGAAGATTGACCGAAACGTTGAGAGAAGAGTAGTTCGATTCATCCAAATCATCCAAATTTCTGTAATAATTGCATAAGTTACAGTTCCATGCTCAAAAGAAGAATAACAGACCGAACTTGAAACGATAATAAACAAACGGAATATCTATTTAATGCTCGCTGTCGAACTGAGAATATTGCATGCAAAGCGAACATGCATTTAGAAACACAAATGGATTATGGGTTCAGCAGAAGGTTTATTTAAAAACAGATTTTGCGATCAAAGAACGAGTTTATCACTAAGTCAACCACTCTTTTCCTCACTCACTCACTCACTCACTCACTCACTCTCTTTCTCATTTATTTTCTAACTCAAGCATTTCTACCACCAATGTAAATCAAATTCACACAATGTATTATTCACTCACCTTTTTCTTTCTTACTCTCAATCTACTAGTAGACCTAAACAACATGGACTGTTTTTTCTCTATCTCTTATATATACTATCCCATTCTAATGATACTAAACCAGCAGTGACAATATGGGTATTAATGTAGAACATAGAATACAGATGAAAGTTAGTTACAGTCGCATTACGAATATTACTGACAACATCCGTAAGTTGTATTATTTAAATTATTTGGAATACTGTTCTGATCTTAGATGTAATTCCCACAACGTTTCGACTGATGTAATCTCCGAGTTTCTTCAGGTACTTCTTGTCGAACTCTGGCATCTTTATGTCGTAGCCGGGAAGCTATACGACATTTCGGAAGTCGAAGTCTTCAGTAATTGTTGATTATATTCTTAGTAGATAAGAACAGTAGTCCGAATAATAATAAAAATACAAATTACGATTCTTCATCTAAAAAATTCTGAAAGATCACATCAGTAAGTTTCATAAGATAAACTTAAATAAAAAGAGAGAGAAAGAGTGTAACGAGACTCATTTGGATCTGTAATTAAAAAGCGGAATGACTCTTGAATGACCTGTATTGTAACACATAGCCGGCCAACATCGAAACACAAAAGAATAAAGTTTAATTGGGTTCTGCTGAGGGTTTCTTAAAAAAAACTGTTTTACTATTACAACAACCTGGTGCTACCAAATCAGGCTGTCTGAAGATACTAGCTTCCTGACTTAAAATGAACCAAACATTGATGTTATTGTTTTTTTTTATCCCTTTGCAAAACTCAGTCATGTTCTGCAAAGTAAAAAAAAAACACGTTTGTATTTGGATTGTTCGAACTATTGCTCTCGTCTTGGGTTTTGTTATCACGTTTCGGCCGATATAAACTCCGACCTTCTTCAAATTTATTTTGCAATGGCTGTTATTAGTGAATAGTGGAAAAAATGTTTATGCTCTTTTTTTTCGAACGCACCATCGTCGTTAACATTTTAAAATCTGTGATCTACTTATGAAACGGAGAAGAGCGTTACGCAGTTTCCATGCCCTAACTAATTCAGGTTCGTACTGATTTGATATAAATTCTTTTGAATTTTTTGTTTTTGAGGTAAGGGTTGATAATATGTAGTTGGATTGTTCGGACTATTGCTCTTATCTTGGGTGTTGTGAGAAAAAAGAACATAAGCATTTTTCGACTATTAACCAATAACAGCCATTGTCAAAATACATCTGAAGAAGATAGAACAATAGTCCGAACAATCCAGATGCATATTATCAATCTTCATCTTAAAAACAAAAATTCCGAAAATCTAAAAACATTTGTCTTCTACAAAACAACCAAACGAAACAACATGAATAATTATTTAGAGATATATAGAACTTGAAGCATAAAATCTTTTGCCAAAATTACCGTATTCGTATTAAATAACCCAAAAAGGGTTGATAAGTCGTAAAACAAAACAAAACAAAATACGATAAATAAATATTTGAAGATATATAGAACTTGAGGCTTAAAATCTTTTATAAAAATTAGCGTATTCGGCATTAAATAACCCGAAAAGTGTTGATATGCTGTAAAACAAAACAATCAAACCAAACCAAACACAAAACTGAATTCTTTCTTACACCTAGCATACCAGTCGAGGATCCGTCCGCGACAATCAGTCCAACAAGACTGTACCATTGCGGTAGCCTTTTATATGTTATTTAATGGTATTCGTTCTGGGTAGGCGCAAGAGGTCCAATCTCCCATGCCTTGCATATCACTTCAAGAAGAAGTTAGTTCATAGCTAACTGCTTGTGGCGCCCTCACCGGGGAATGCCGACGGGACTTCGCAGGCTTATTCCCTCCACCTTCAGGCCTGGTGCCACATCTTCCAGTGATGGGAGGGAAGTATAAACTAAGGCGAAGGGTAAAGACAGAAAAGCCCCATATTAAAATGGGAAAATGTTCAAAAGGACGCGTTGCCATAGGGCAGCTACCGTTTGTTACGAAACAGGTGCCATTTTTGTTCAATTTGTCTCGAGGAAGAAATGTCTATCGCCAATTACCCTCATGCTGAATATTTACTCAATCAAATATTTGAAACTGTGCTGCATACAAGAAAATGACTATTGGGTTATGCGCTTCGTCTTTGTTTTATTTTCCCCTCGACTCTTTATGATAGCTTAACTGTTATATTTTATGTGTACAGTTTGACATGTTTATTATCTACCCGCTATTTTTTGGCGAAGAATCAGACGGGTATATATAATAATGTGAGAGGAAGATGGAGACACACACACACACATACATGCCTAGAGAGATACAACTAGCAGGACAGAAATGGAGAGAGATGATATATTTTATTTAAAAACTATACATTCCGGTATCTGTTTGGTGCACAGGGATTTCATCGGTCCGGACATGTCATTTCTGGGGTAGAAACTGTCTTATATTGTTAGGTCGAAACTTTAGCACTGTTCAGTAAGCACCACTTTGAAGGAAAAAGGAGAGGCAAGCGGTACTCGCTTTTCGTGCCCTCCTATAACAGATAATTACGTTCGTAAAGAGATGCCTATTGTTATTGTTTCAGGGCGATTTAAAACAATGGGTTGATGTGAATTGTATCCTGTTAAAATAAAGGTAAAAAATAAAACAATTGATGTGGAATATAAGTAACAGAGTACACTGTCTAATATCATATGTGAAGTGTCTCCTCCTGTAATAACCAGCTGATAATGTATAGTACACTCTTTACTTTCCCCTTTCTCGAGTCGAGAACTGTCGTTGTGGCATTTTCTGCTGCTCCTTAGCATAATGTAAAGCTTTTTGTAAATAAACAAATTAAATATCGTGGAAACGGCGGTCGGTGTTTATATAAATATACATTGTAGATATCATTTACGAGCGCTTCTCCCGTAGCCTAATGGGTAGAAGTTTGATCCCTTGCTAGGAAGAAGTTCTAGTCTAGTCGCACTAAAATACTGTGATACAGCAAACCAGTATGTCTGTTGATGACTATATATATATATTTAGGCAAACATTATTAAATAACATGGAGTGGTTTTGTTTGATGCGACATTTTTTTTATTTTTTCAATTTTCCGAATTGTCCATCTAATGTTTCGGTCAAATTGATGTAAATATGATCCATGGGTTTCTTGTTCCATTCTTTTTTTTTTTACTTTGCAGAACATGACTGAGTTTTGCAAAGGGATAAAAAAAACAATAACATCAATGTTTGATTGGTGGATGGGGACACAACATCGCGTTCACCGACACGATAGTTGTAGCAGGGCAGAAATATATTATTTACGGGGACGGTTCAACAAGAACTTGTTTACATTTATTTACTAATCATTTGTCTGTTATGCCTCCTTGGCTATCTTTCCTTTAACTATCTCCTCAATTTAACTGTTAAAAATAACTCTTAGTAGAGTATCGATATCCAGATCAAATTCTGTCAAAAAATTCATTTCATAACTTCCCTTTCTCTGAATTTACCCCCACCTCATCTTAAACTGATCCACGTTATTGCTGTTCTTAATCCGATTTTGCAATTTATTCTAAAAACATATTACTCTGTGAGCCCAAAAAATTAACTGGTTAACAGACCTAGTTTTTGAGAACTGCCTTGACAATAACGTTCCAGATTTAGGAGAAATACTGTAAAAATTCCCACCATACTTAAATTATCTTGAAAGTCTCAATCATATACCTCTCAGCAAAGTAGTCCAATCTCTCCCTATAACTGCACTCCTTTACATTACTTATTAGTTTTGCCACCATTCTTTGTACGCCTTCCAATTTCAATATTACATTCCAATTTCCATGTCTAGTCGCTGGAGCGCAGTGCTGGGTGCAGTATTCTATATGAGGTATTATTACAGCTTTATATATCATTAACACAACATTTGTCTCCCTTTAAATAATATTCCTAACCATCCACCCGATCATTCTATTTGCTCTCGATACAATGGTCAAAATATGATTATTTGCCTTAAACGTATTATCAAGGCCCACTCCCAAATCACAATCTCCATCTACTTCTTTGATTTCTCTGTTGTTTAGTATATATTCCACTCCCACATCTCGCGTTGGACTTGAAGACGACCATATTGTAGTCGGCAGGGAAGCAGGCTCGCGGTACTGTGTTTCACAGACGGGCAGTTCAAGGAAAGAAGCTCTGCACATGGAAGTTTCGTTTCGTCTTAGTCACGCAAAGGGAGAAAGGGAAATCATTGACAGTGGTAGTAGTTAGACGGGTTTTATTGTGAATGTTTAACAAGGCGAGACCATAGATTTGAGTTCAGTCGAGCACCTGCCATGAAAATAACAGTAGAGCAAAGAAAGACAAGCAACATCTCTTCTGTGAGAGACTGACTGTAGGAAAGAGAAGAGTACATCCCCACTAAATTTCAAAATTGGGGTTGGACTCTGTCAAGGCAGGGAAGGGGGCTCCGAGCAGACATCACTATATGTGGCAGCAGTACTCCATCTTAGGACGTATTTGACTCTTGTACAGGTAAGAGAAGGAGTCAGGCGTGAGATACCTTCTGGAGCGGTAGAATTATCCAACCATTTTTCCAGCGGTCTTAGCAATAGATTTGATGTAGGCTTCTATTTGAAGTCTGAAGGGAAGGTCAGTCCCAGGAGCTTATTAAAGCAGTGGGCTTCCTCAATAGGAGAGCCGTTCATTTCAACTGGAGCAAAGTTATGATCGGAGCGTTGGTGGTGAAAGGAGAGGAGCCTAGTCTTTGACGCATTAACAATAACCAGCAACCTTTCCCCCCATTGCACCACTTGCTCTAGGTCAGAAGAGTAAGCGTCAGAAAAAACTCTGATCATTAATGCTCTGCGAGCTGTTTCCATAGATGGTTGTTTCATCAGCATAAATATCGATGAATGATCTTAGAATGTGATTTGGGAGATAACTTATGAAAATCAGGAAGGCGGTTGGATCTAGAATGACACCCTGTGCCTCAGACTTCTGTCCATCAACGACTACTTTTATAAATCTATCAGAGAGAAAGGATTTGATGGGTAAGGTATTCCATAGCTCGCAAGCTTATGAAGTAAACCTTTATGCAAACCTTGTCAAAAGCCTTTGATATGTCAATACATATCAATGGCTTTTGCTCTAGAAACGAAGCCCCCGTCAATACATTCACTGATCATGTTTGATATTACAGTCAGCACATCGGTGTTGATCTTGCAGGACGAAACTGATATTGCTTGTCTCTTAGTATGCTGTTTGTGTTAGGGTGATTAACAACTTATTGGTTTATCAGAGATTACAGACTGACGAGGTTTTTCAAGGTGTTAGGAAGCACTTCTCCTTTAAGCAACAATTGAACAGCTTTGTAAGAATAGGAGCTAGTTCAGGTTGCAGTTTTTTTAATCACGATGATTGGGATGTAGTAAGGACGAGTTGCTTTGCTGGCATTTAGGTTTTAGATAAGTTTGGCAACAAACCGGACAGATATGTTGATGTTGTTCACGGTGATTACAGTAATTAGGGGGAGATTCATGAAGTAGGCGGTCCTGATTGAAAAGTGTGGAGTTTGATGCAAAGTTCTTCTTTGTAAGACGCTGAGGAAATAACCTCTGGTCCATTGATGATGGTTGAAATAGAGGATACGATTTTGTTCAGGACTCTGATTGTAATACGTCAGAACTCGTGGGTACCAAGCTTCTGTTAGGCAACTCTGGATTGAATAGATTGATCTTGATCGAGACTACTGAGAGATCGGAATATCCCAGTGGAGACAGGACAGGGATTGTGTATAGTTCAGGACAAGTTGTTAAGAAAAGATCAGAAGACTTGCAAAATGTCCGTCAATATCGGGAACGCGGATGGGTTTGTCAACAATATGTGTTAGATCATAATCTAGGGGCAAATCGTGACAAAACTGCACTTTGTCGTCAGTCTTGTTTGACTGAACTAACCATTACACACTGTGAACATTGAAGACATCACAAACATAGATGCTAACAAAAGGGTGAGCAGACAGTATCTTGTCAAATTTGTCGGACATTTACTCAATGACACAAACTCCGTCGGAGAAGGGACGATAGAGAGAAAAGATGACAGCGGTGCTGTGCGTAAGACCAACACGGAAACACATATATGGCGAATTATGGTCTTTGTAGGAGCTTAAAACAATTGCACAGGTAAGGAGTCATTCCTACCGAATTTCACATCCATAAGTTTTATACCGTAAGTTTTAATAAAGAAAAATTGAAATCATTACTATTTCTGAAATCAATTATTTTAATGGAAAATAATTTATTTTGCTTTACATACTCATTTGTGAACTATTTGCGTTAAAAATAATATTCAAAAGACGTTTTAAGCCAATTTATTTTTACCGTAAATAGTAATTGAGTAGCTATTTTTATTTTGGACAGGAACTAGTATATAATCGGAACGGAACCGAGTAACAGCCGAAAATGCAGAAGCAGAGTATTCGCATCTTAATTCCACAGCTGTTATGTACTTTGTTCCTGCCCAGAAAAGTAAATCGGCTCAAAACTTCCTTTTAACGTGAATAGGTCACAAATTAGTTGGTAAAGCAAAATAAATTGTTTTCGACTAATTTCCGAACTATATTAAAAATAAAAAGAGATTATGTCGAAATATTAATATAAATCGCCATCGGAGATCTGTGATTGCAAAGTATATTTGAGTGAGAATGGCCACCAGCGTTTATTGTCAAATAAGGCGTTGTGAAAACGGAAACTTTTCCAAAAGAATCAGTCAAATCAGTGCGACTTAACAGAACTTCTGTCTGTGCCAACAATTTAAGTTTGTTCAGGTGTTTCGACTATCGTATTTCGATAAAGCTAATCGTACCTTTCAGATACAAGCACATAACTCTTTAAATTAGATTTATATGCAGACACGCTAGAAGATTAATATATATAAATCATATATATATATATATATATATATATATATATATATACATATATATATATATAAATATATATATATATAATATTTATGCTAAATAGCTGTTACTTTTTAAACTCCGGAACATGTATAAATAAAAAATAGAAAATTAGATTCCACTTACTATGTCTTTATTCATTCTAAAAGAGAGCTCGTTCTTTACAGGCACTTTTGTCATCACTTAGACAACTAAAGTATAGAATTATATAACTTGAATGTACTATGGGTACGGCTCATCAGAAGGAAATGCCAAAGTCGTGTCCAAAACATAAAAAAATGAAACCGAAGCGAATAAAAGTCACATTATAAAAGCATTTATATAAGTAATTACATTAGGAACATACATTTCTGCTTACCTTCATAACTTGATGCCATATTTAATATACGTTTATAATTTTTTGTTTTTCATTGTCTGATATTTTGAACGCAATTTTTCCCTTTCCGTCTTATAAGTAACACACATAGAACATATAAGATATATAACTCTATATTTTAGTTGTCTACGTCATGGCGAAACTGTCCATATTAAATTAAAAAAAAATGAACAATAACATGGTCACCGTAATCTAATTTTCTCTCTCTAACTCTCCTTCTCTCACTTTATATATATATATATATATATATATATATATATATATATATATATATATATATATACTAGAAAAGTACTCGCCCCAAGACGAATATGATTAATTCCGCGCACATGATAGTTTTACACAACTTTTATGACTATTTACAAAGATTAAAATCAATATATAATGGATCAAATTTACTAAAATCTGATAGATAATTTTCAAAGTGTATCCATATTATTTCACTCTAACTACACTTTAAAATATTCCAAAGAAACTGAAATTCAGATAATAGTTTTTGATTGATGTCTTATCCATAGTTAAAATTTCACAAAAAAACATATCTGCATTTTCACGAATGGCTTTTACCCCTTTTGCATAAAACTACATTAAAATAATTAAAGGCCACATTTAGACCCCCTATGTATAGCATGTTTATCTTAGGAAAGTATTCAACTAGGAACTTTTAAAACGACTGTACTTTGAGCATACGGACATAGGTACAAGCATGAACCAGAGACAGTATCAACAAATTAAAGGCATAACATCCTCTTGGACATTAAAATAAAAACGTTAACCCATTCAAGCAAGAAGACCGCTTATGTTGTTATTTAACAAAAGGAAAAGACCCGCTAAATACTAAATTTCGTCGATCCAATAGGGTGATATCAAGGAGGCAGAACTAAGGAAATACATGGACATTTCTAGAGACCTGACCAGAAGATAGAACGTAAAAAAAAACTAACGTGATACCGCGGAGTGGTCGGAACGCTTCTGAAAAGTCTAAAAAAAAAAACGGTAATAAATTGGAATAAAAGGGAGTATTGATACACTACAAAGTACGGCACTGTTAACAAAAAGACGAAATATTTGGAAATGCTATTGAGTGCGGGGACCAACGCACCTAAGTGACACTGACCAATTTAAGGTAAATTGAAATCATATACAACTTCGTAAACACAACCAAACGTAAATATCATTATTAGCTGACCCCACCGCCTCCCCAAATGTCACAGAGGCATCAACATTAGTTGGTATCATAGAAAATTGCCGTAAAAAGTCTAATAAGAATGAAAGATTCAGGAGCGAGATAACAATGCACACCTTGAATAGAAGGACATGTGTACAAGAATCACGTGAAAACTTATGGTCACTCAACTTCAAGAGAAAGTTATCGATCGTCGTTTGCCAGAACTCACTAGTAAGGACTTTTGTAAGTACTCTTGGTTAGTCCTAAACAACAATGATATTTATAAGTAACGTAATTCAGTGGAAACTTCACAGTGTTTTCAACATTCATCTGTATAATTTCTTGAAATAAATGAAACGAATATGCATCTTCTTTCTTTAAAATTATACCTATAACATTTTAAAAAAATAATACATATTCTATGTTTTTATCCGTTAAAATAATTGTCGGCTTAATATTTTTCAAATCAATAAAATGAATGTCACTTTTTGAAATGTATTTATTTAAAACTGTACTGTTTTAGCCAACGGAATGATAGAATATTTTATTTCATGATACTATTATAGAGTTATCTAAAATTTTCGAAAACACACACACACACACATATATATATATATATATATAGTTTTCATCAATATGATCAACTAAGAAACAGATCTTTTGTTAGCCCAATAGGATGATTTTTAGAGCTTGTTTGAACAATCGCCAAAATATGTAGTTTTGTACATGTTTGTTTAAATATAATTTTAATAGAGCAATACACACACACACACACACACACACATATATATATATATATATATATATATATATATATATATATATATATATATATATATATATATATATATATATATACTCATCTTTTTAAAGGTATTGGTCATTAAGCCTTAGTCTTGGGCAGCCATTATCATTCTCTCCTGATCAGAGTGGAACGACCCTCTTTTCAGCCAGTCTATAGAACCTTCCTTATCTATATATTTCGTGGAGAATTCACCTAGGAAATAGTAGGCATGTTGTTGATATATATATATATACATGTATATGTAAAAAAAAAACACATCCGGGTCTGCTATTGCTGACCATCTTATAAGTAGCGCCGAATGTGCGTCGACGTACACTAGTGACTGGTTTTCTGTCATAAGTAGATCGCATTCTCTATTCAACCTAAAAGTCCTGGAAGCTATATATATATATATATCAAGTCAATCAAACTCTCCCTTTGTAAACAAAAAGAGTGGCTTTTATGACTTAATGTAATCAACTTGTGACCCTCCTCCCCATATTTTTTTCTCCTAAACGTGTCACTTGTTTTCATTTAAAATTTAAAAAAGTTTTTAGTCGTATTTAATTACTTACTCTGATGAGTGTGGATGAAAGCCGGCTTAGTACATTCATGAATTTTAAAAATTATTTCCTCTCGTTTTTATACTTGTTCAATTTCATTCTCCGTGTGTGTCCGTCCGGATTTTTCTCCGCAACCATCCATTGAATTTCTCTGAAATTTTGCATGAATTTGTAACTTTTGTCAGGTTAGAAAGTGACATACTCCGATTTTTGAAAAAAAAATCTGGTTAGCCTCCCAGGGGGTCAAAAGGCCCCGAAATGGCCGAAAATGACATTTTGTGCCCCATAACTTTTCATCCATCCATTCAATTTCTCTGAAACTTGGCCAAAATGTGGAGGCAATTGTTCCTAATAGAAACTAAGTATCGCTGACTTTGAAAAAAATCTGGTTCGCGCCCCCAGGGAGTCAAAAGCCCCCATAGATGGCAAAAAATGACCGATTTCTTCCATAACGTTTGATCCATCCATTCAATTCTTCTGAAACTTAGCTAAAATATAGAGGCAATTGTTCTGGATATAAAATGAGCATCCTTGACATCAGAAAAATTCTGGTTCGCACCTCCAGGGGATCAAAGGGGGGGTAAAAAATGCCCCAAATTGCCCAAATTTATTGCATTTTACACTCGTCACATACAGAGGGGGACCACGCATGCGCGGCTTGTTAATTTTTGAATATACATTTCCAGCAACACTTTACCATTTAGGGGGTGCGTCTACAGAAACTCGCACCTTCTTCCTCAAACCTCCTAAAATATGTAAGATACAAACACATTTTATAGAGAAAAGAATTACTCTACATGCAATTTTTGTAATATTAAGCTCTCTCTCTCCCTATATATATATATATATATATATATATATATATATATATATATATATATATATATATATATATATATATATATATATATATATATATATTAGTACTTAATGTATCCACATAAAATATTATAAGGAGATATCATTTTTTATGTGTCAGTTTTCAGTATTTACTTCAACAGTGCTCGATACGTAAGTAGAGCTAGGTAGTAAGCAATGAAAATATATATGGCAATCAAGCTACACAGAGGCTCCCGTGTTTTATCCCCGGGGGGAATCGTCAGGCTAAATGCCCTTTTTTCCATATTATTTTTTAGTGGTGAAATAAATTCTTGTGAGAGTGCTCAACTTTTTGAGGAGCTTGATATTAGTACTTCATGTATCCACATAAAATATTATAAGGAGATATAATTTTTTATGTGTCAGTTTTCAGTATTTACTTCAACAGTGCTCGATACGTAAGTAGAGCTAGGTAGTAAGCAATGAAAATATGTATGGCAATCAAGCTGTGTAGCTTGATTGCCATATATATTTTCATTGCTTACTATATATATATATATATATATATATATATTTTCATTGCTTACTATATATATATATATATATATATTTTCATTGCTTACTATATATATATATATATATATATATATATATGTATATGTATATATATATATATGTATATATATATATATGTATATATATACATATATATGTATATATATACATATATGTATATGTATATATATATATGTACGTGTGTGTGTGTGTGTATGCTTGTATGTATATGATATATATTAGTCACCCACACCAAGGGGCTTTGTTATATCACGACTATACTGGGTGTCTAGACACGTAGTAAATGTAGCCACGTCGAGAATCGAAACACATATATGTATATATGTATATATGTATGTGTATATATGTATATATATATGTATGTATAATAATATGTGTATATATATATATATATATATATATGTGTGTGTGTGTGTGTGTGTGTGTGGCGTACGTGTTAAGCAGACCAGATGCGTAGTAGTATGTCATTGTAGTTGATCGTGGTCGATAGTAGTTCTAGAAAAAAAACAACGGGGAGTGGTGATTGTGACGAGGAGGGGTGTGGATGTGTCAGATGACACAAGCCGGAGAGACAGTCAATGTCTGCAGTAGTTACGGTAACACCACTACATCGGCAGGAGCACATCTGACCGCAGTCGCGGTGAAGCTCCAGATTAGCAAAAAAAGAATAAAAAAAGAAAAAAAGAAAGGTGTTCTCCCTTGCACCAATAGAATATCTGCAATTCTGATACCGAATAGGAAGGTGTGCACCGGTGGTTTCACAAGAAAGTCTGATGAAGGCGCTTCGAGTAATTCGACTTAAACACTACCAGTCTTATTAAATATAAAAACTACTACTACTACTACTACTACTACTACTTCTTGCAGAAAGTATATGATTAATATTACACGATTTCTCAAATAATGCTTTCAATTTTCGTCTTGCTTTTCTATAGCATAAAAATCTCATACCAATAATGGCCACACATATATACGCGAGAAACAACCTGTTAATTCAGTGTTTCCAAACTTATATGTATATAAGCTCTATTACCAATATATTGAGATCTCGCTCGCATGAATATTGCAACTAATAAAACTTCTGGTAACGGATCATTTTGATCTCTGTTTTAATGGAACACCTCATGCATTAATGACGTCATTATTTGGTGATATTATCATTTTGATGAAGTGTGCATGAAAGGGGACACGATAACAAGCAAACAAGCAAGCACGATCCTCATAGTTTTAATGGTATATATATATATAAATATATATGTAGAAATATATATTTACATACACACACATGTATATATATATATATATATATACATATATATATATATATATATGAAAGAAAGAAAGAAAGAAAGAGTGAGTGAGTGAGTGAGTGAGTGAGTGAGTGAGTGAGTGAGTGAGTGAGTGAGAAAAAAGGAGTTCTGACATATTTCGATGGAGAAAGAATTAGTATGAGGGGGGAAGAGAGTGAGAGAGAAAGAGAGAGAGAGAGTGAGAGGGGGGGGAGAAAAATTTGTATTTTTTTGTTACGTTATCACTGACGTATTTCGCTATTCGTCTTCGACTACACAAAGAGAGTGGGAGAGAAAAAGAGAGAGAAAGAGACAGAGAGAAAGAGCGCGAGAGAGAGATAAAGGGAAGAGAGAGAGAGGGTTAAGAAAACAGATTTATTTGATACGTAAATATTAACGTATTTCGCTATTCGCCGTCGACTGCACAGAGAGCAAGAAACAGAAAAAAGTGAAAGACATTGAGAGAGAAAGAGGAATTGAAAAGGAAAGGGTAATAAAAAAAAAGTGATAAATTGAATGGAATGATGCATAGTAAGAGTGAGAGGGGGAAGTGAGTGATGAGAAGAGAGAGAGAGAGAGAGAGGAAAGAGAGAGGTGAGAACGGGAAAAGAGAGAGAGAAGGAAATGGTGAGCGAGGGGGAGAGATAGTCATGGTATATTACGACATCACAATAAAATCTTGTATTTCCACAAGGATGTTTCATACATTTCTCGAAACCTGTTGCTCATAAGCATCCATTATAAACAACCCCACAGATCAAAAGATGGCTGTTGACAGCGGTATGCCGGTTTATAATTAAACTCAAGAAAAACCAATTTGAAAACTATATATTGATCTGAACTTATGTAATATAAATATATAAATATATAACGTTCTTTTTAGATAATAGAGCATTTCATAGATTTCTGTAAACTCAACGAGTCCAAGAATTATAGGCATATATAGTATGCATTTCATATACACAATCATTTTGGTTGCATATGTGTATACATTTTTCAGCTACAACTTAAGCTCCATCAGCCGAAGTTATTAAAATGAAATATGTTACTTTAAAGAAAAATAAACACAAATACACCCGAAGAGGGCGTTATAATTACCAAAAAATGTAAGTTTTAAAACAAAAAATATTGAAAAAATATCGCAATGTTTTTGGGTTTCTATAACCGTCATTTATAGAAATTCAACAATGCTTCAACAAGAGAATTTCCTAATTTTATATACTTAGTGCAGCCATGCGCTCACTCTTGACCATACATTATCCTGATTATATATATATATATATATATATATATATATATATATATATATATATATATATATATATATATATATATATATATATATACTGGACTACAAGTATTTTTCAACCTAAATCCAACGTCGCTAACCGCTCGGCCAATTCTGAATAGCTGATAACCTATGATAACTTTAACACGTTTTAAAGCCATACATATATATATATATATATATATATATATATATATATATATATATATATATATATATATATTTATATATATATATATATTTATATTTATATATATATATATATATATATATATATATATATATATATATAAATTCCCGAAACAGTTTTTCATGGTAAACAACTGATGATCCCTTAAAATAGTGTTAGAAATAAACTAATATAATAACTGTAAAAAATAAATTGACTTACATGAGTGATTTGCCACTGGAAGACTTGGGACTTTAAGTTTTTTTTTTTAAAATATAGTTTTAATGGTTGAGAAACTTTCGAGACTATATATATATATATATGTATGTATGGCTTTAAAAAGTGTTAAAATTATCATTGTTTATCAGCTATTCAGAATTGGCCGAGCGACGTTTTATTTGGGTTGAAAAATACTTGTAGTCCAGGGTTTCGATTCGCATGACCGGTAGTGAATACTATAATCTATATGCTGATGAGTCCCGGTTTAAGGACGAAACGTATACGTACATAGATAATAAACAATAAAAAATTTTTATATTTGTCGCTCCTCGTAAAAAAAGTAGAGCACTGTAATGGTAGTACTAACACAGCATGACGTCACTTGCTTTATATTGCATCATTCCTTCCCTAATAGAAGTAGAATGCCTGGACGTCAAGCCGCTTTAAAAAGTGTTAAACTTATCATTGTTTATTTAGAATTGGCCGAGCGGTTAGCGACGTTGGATTTGGGTTGAACAATACTTGTAGTTTCGAATCGCATGACCGGTAGTGAATAGTCATATCTATGCTGATGAGTCCCGGTTTAAGGACGAAACGTATACATACATAAATAATAAACAATAACAAATATATATATATATATATATATATATATATATGTGTGTGTGTGTGTGTGTGTATATACATGTATGTGTGAGTATGTGTGGAAATTGTGATGCAAACATCGTTTTATAAAGTTGCTCTGTCAAAACTTGTTGATCGATAAATGCGTTACTTTCGAAATTCATCCACAGATTATTAGTAAAATAATCACTCGCGTGATCTTTTGGCTCAGGATCTCGTGAAAATATTCGCGCCAAATTCTATATTCGGAAGAACGTATTGAGATAAGCGTGTATTTTTAGATGCGTCCTCTCACTTTTATAAGAGGCTTTGTCCGTCGGCCTGTCACGTTTCAGATTAAAATCGCATTTTCATCGCTACCCGCGTACATTGAATGGACACACCTTATTGTAAATGCATCCAAGCATCTCGATCAGAGGCTCTTTTATTTTGGTCAGGTTGTCACGCTGAAGTTTGAAACAGCAGTTTCGGCGGTCCATCAGGCTTAAGTTTGAAATAGCATTTTCGTTGATCCATTACCACAGTCTGCAATCGTATTTTCGTTGATCAGTCACGATTCAATTTGAAATAGTTTGTGCGTTGTTTTGTCACGCTTCAATTTGAACTAAAATGCTTTTTATTCGGTCAGGATTCAATTTAAAACAACATTTTCGTTGTTTTTCACGCTCAAATTTGAAATATCATGTTCGTTTTTTTTTGTCACGTTTCAGTTTTAAATTGAATGTTCGTTGGTCTGTCACGCTTCAGTTTGAAATAGCATGTTCGTCTGTCAGGCTTAGGGTTGTAATCGCATTTTCTTTGTTCTGTCACGTTTAAGCTTGAAATAACATTTTCTTTGATTTGTCAAGCTTAAGTTTCAAATCGAATATTCATTCCTCTGTTACTATTCAATTTGAATAGCATTTTCGTAGCTAAACGGACAGGGTGTATGGGCGTATCTGATTTACGATGCGACCAAGCACATCTCTAAAAGGACCTGTATGTCAGTCAATCTGCCACGCTTCAGTATGGGAACTCATTTTCGTAGGTCTGTCACGCATAAATTTGTTATCGTATTTCGTCTGCCTGTCACACATAAGTTTGTAAATATCAATTTCAGCACGAAACGCTCAGATTCAATAGACGTATCTCAAGAATATCCTATTCTTTTCTAATTCAATATTTCCAAAAATGTTTGCGCCTATAATGGCAGCACAGGCTCAACTTGTAAAGCGTGATTCCGTGAGACCCGAACAATCGCGGCCATTCTGCAAAGCCTCACCTATGCCTGGGAATAAGCAAAACAAAAAAAAACGGGGGAAAGATGTTATCTCTAAAATGCAGGCAAGGAACTGTACACTACAAAGAAGATTATTGACTTGTGTAATTTCGGGTTGTTCATTTTGCGACACATCAACCCGTTTGACCGAAATTTAATACCGAAATGCAATACCTCAAACGATTAGCTTTTTTACGATGTCTAAATTTTTGCATTGTTTATCTTCTGACTATTTTCTTCTCAACAGTGATTTAGTTATCGACTACGTTTCTCTCCGACCTTCTTCAGATTCTAGTATTTACCTACCCCCACCGCGGGAAGATGTAACACAATTTTGAAGATGAGGATTTGAAAAGCCAGCACCTAAGAGAAAGCGCACTCTCGCCTACAAAAAATGCCTGAACAGCTTGGTCGGCATTTTCCGGTAGGGACGTCTCAACTAATTAGCAATGCACTAGCCCCTGTTCAAAAAGAGAAAGTAAAGCCTGGGAAGTTTGACCTCCTAGAACTTCACACAACCATACCTCAGCCCGATAAAAAAAGTAACCAAGCCCAAAAGACATAAACTTTGTCAGGCTGAATGTCAAGGACGTATCCTCGATTTCGTATGTAAAACCCCACCACGGGCGAGTCCATTAACTTTATCTCTATGAAATCTATACTTAACGACATTTATAAAAACTAGCTAAATACCTGTCCTATAAGCGAAGTTAGGTCATGCCATATCGAAGCAAAAAGGAATTTTCTGTTTTCCTATGAAACAGAACGATAACTAACGAGATCTCATGAGACTAGCGAGCTCAACTTAGCGATTGCTAAATTACTTTGTTCACCTTATGTCTTTTGTTTAGTAAACTTTCTTTTCTCTCTTTAGTAGTTGTTGAAACTTCTATTATTTATGTGTTAACTCTGGTAC
>OY744521.1:100746664-100816664 GCA_963556195.1 Sepiola atlantica | reverse complement strand
CATTAAAACTAATACTTTTTATTTAAACTTTAATGACCGACGACAGTGAGGTAAGATGAGTCCAGATGTTTTTTACGGGAATAAAACTTTAATAATTTTACGTTGTAGGAGTTGAATGTAAACATTTTCGTATAAAAGGGATGGTAGAAGAAAAAAATTCGTAGTTTACTTAACGAATTTCTACGTTTCTGCCATCAGTATTGTTTACCTCGGGAATTAAACATTGATTTTTATCTGTAGATTATTTACTATAAATATATTTCACGCACACATGCTTATATATATATATATTTAAATACCTTTAAATTTACACAAAAAACTTGGTTAATAGCTTAATAATGTATGTATTACTAATTTCTAGAGCTCAAAATATAATAATGTAAGAAATGTTCCGAATTTGTTTAAAAAGCATCTTTATGCATACAATTGTTTTTGCTCGCTTAATGTAAAAAAACTAATGGAGTACATCATGAAAGAAAATAACATCATTTTTTCGAGTGTCTTTTGAGATTTGCTTATATAAGGAAGCAGTTTGGAATTATGTTTATTTGTTTACTTTGAAAAGGAGATAAATACGTGAAATGAAGATAACAATCTTGAAGTAAAATGTTTTGGCTATTTCGGAGGATTTAGTTTGATGAAAAATAACATTTCGCTAAGAATTTTGAAAATATATCTTGAATTTATTATTCATAAATAGAATTAAAAAAAAGATGTATTTTTAAAACAAATTCAGAACATTTATAAAATTATATATATATAGTATCTACTTTTGAGTTTTTAATTTTTTCATCGCATAAGAACGCCTCTCTTTAGGAAAAGAATAATTGAAGAGTAATAATGTTTTAAACAATATTTTAATTATATTTTTTAAATATTAATCTTCTATTCATTGGACAGAATAACCACTGAAGAGGCTGATTCAACATACACTGGTGTTTTTATTGATGAACAAGAAACATGTGTGATTTAATACGGACAGAAAAGCTGTCTTAGAAGTACAATAAAATGTTTTAAGCAAACACAACTAAGATTATATATATATATATATATATATATGATTATTTTTATTTACACAGACATGTACAAAATCTGCGACACTGGCATGTAGATGTTATCAATCAACAGCTATTATAAACTGAGATCTCATCAGGGAGAGTTAAAATCCGATCTTAACCTTAGATCATATGATCTAAGGTTAAGATCAGATTCTAACTCTGCCTGATGAGATCTCAGTTCATAATAGCTGTTGATTGATAACATCGACATGCCAGTGTCGTAGATTTTGTACATGTTTGTGTAAATAAAAATAATCATATATAAAAGCTCTATTTGATATTGAGCACTTTTATAAACCAGGTTGAAATTCTTTGGATTACTACCTTGTGGATGTTTGACCTGGATTAATATATATATATATATATATATATATATATATATATATATATATATATATATATTTTCTGGTATTTCATTGATTAATCACTATTTCTAGGGTATTTCACCGAATAATAAATAGATTTTATTCAGATGCATTTCTACTTAAAAATGCACAAACTGAATAGATGAACTGATCTAAAAGAAAAAAATATATTGGAGAAACCCCTCACCCGGGCAACGTCGGTTATCTTTGTAGTTTTCAATAAATGGATTAATCAATGTATTCATAAAAGATGCTGCAACCGCGGATAGGTATGTTTCTTAAATTGTTAGTTAATGTGTGTGTGCGTGTGCGTGTGCGTGTGCGTGTGTTTTTACGGAAAACATTACGCCAGTGCTTAATGCCTTCAAATTGGCGTTTTGGATTAACTGCTAGAAAACGAAGAATCCGATAGTCTTGTATACACCGCCTGTTTTTAGTGTGTCTTCAACTCGCACCTCTCTTCCTCTCTATCTGTACATATATCTATCTCTCGCACCTCGTAAAATCGCTCTTCTTAATCGCTAATCCTATCCGTCCCTTTTTCTCTTATTCACCAACTGCTTAGCAACATGGCGAGGCCAACGCATTAAAATCGCGGCTCGTACATCGGTGATGATATATTTCGCATGTTTTAGCTTGATTTTAGTTATAAATACAGCACAAAAACTTTATAAGCAATTTAGGCAATTTAGTCTAATTTGACGGCATATCAGCCCTTATTTTAGGTTATTTATACCGCATATACAAAAAATATTGTTAATGAATCATTGTATACGATGAACTGAACACATGCTGCTAATTTACTCATAGTAGTGGAGCAACTACAGGTTGATGTCACCCACAAGAATATCAGTGTGTACATGACAAAAATACCTCCGCCCGGATTTGAAATCGGTCTTTGAATTTCCTTACGTGCCCCGTTTTACCAACCGTTCCAACATACAGAATTTAAATGTAATGTGAACAAACACCTTGCTGCCAACCTCGTTATTTACAGACTTCTCACATAAGTATTATGTGGCACAAGGCCGGGAAGTGAGGAGAGTAGTCAGCATCCTAAAAAAGAGCACTCTGGCATTTTAAAGTTTGCCTGCTCAGACCTATCGGTATTCCCCGGTCGAGGCGCCTCACGCAGTTAGCAATAAACTAACTGTTCCCCAAAGAATGGAGGCATTGCCTATGAAGGTGGACCTTCTAGGGGTACCGTGACCCGACAGATAGAAGGCCACCGAGTTTGCCTAGTCTCTGTCGGACTGATTGTCGATAACGGATCCTCGACTGGTATATACCGATTTGTAGTCGTGGGCCGACTCTTCCTGTCCGACTCTTCACGCAGATTTCCCTATAAATCTGGCCCCTATCACAGTAGCATCTGACGCTTCAGTGGTAATATGTCGTGTTTGGGGTGAACAACAGTAATTTACAGAAATAGTTTTTTGTTCTGAGGTAGACACGTGGAATAAATATTTTCTTATGTGGGGAATTCAAATTTCAAAACAGTTTTTCTTAATCAAGTCTATTTCTGTTTTATTCACGTATCCTACTCTTATTATAATACATTTGTTCATAATAAATGTGTTTATTTCATAGATAATTAAAAACGGCATATTACAGAAAAAATAACGTGGAATACAACGTAGAAATAAATGCTACTATATATATATATATATATATATATATATATATATATATATATATATATATATATAAGGAGAATAGAAAGTTAACTTTGGGTTTATTTCCAGCAGCCGCGTAACTCTCGCCTTCCTTATTTTGTCCTTTAGTCCCCACATTCCAAGAGCAATGTTTCTGACAAAGGGAGAAGAATTGCTGTTTTCTGGGTCGGAATCTATCAATGGAACACTTATCGTTTGCTAGTTTTTTTTACCTTGAACTAGCATTTTTTAGATCCTTACATCAAGTGGCTTCATGCCTTGTCTGGAGAGATTTCCATAAAAATATCTATCTATTAGTAAACTTTTTTTCACTTCCTTTTGGATTCGAACCCGCGACCTAGACATTTGAATTGCTAGCTAACATAATGAGATAATTTCAGCTGACATTCAACAAATATCTTTTTATTATTATATTAAAGCTAAGTTAATCAACGTTTGTTTCCTTAAGACTTTTTTCCTATATATTTTAATCACACAAAATACATGTTAAAATATTACTTACTTTTGGAATTTAGATATGTTTAAAAACTATTCTATTTTAAGTATTCTAATTTGTCAATTTATTCATTAAGTTACTTTTCTTTAATTAAGTTTCTGTCTATTACTCTTGCCCTCTAATTTTGCATTGACTGACCTCCCCCTTTTCTTGTGTTTTATGCATCTCTATCACTTTCGTTACCAACTTTCTCTCTCACTCCCTGTTTATTAACAGACAAAGGAAATAAAACTAACAATTAAACAGAATATTGGCAGAGTCCATTGTAACCAAAAGCAATATCATGGCAGACAGTAATAGTATTTAACCCGTAATTAATAGGGGAAAAAGAGAAGTATGTATATATATATATATATATATATATATATATATATATATATATATACGTTCCGCATGATCTTTTTTTGCACCCTCTAAACAACAGCTGAACACCGAGCAGTTTGGGGACTGTAAGAACGTTGTTCACTCTCTGCTGATGTGCGACCATTTTTCAATCGGTTCAACAACTCCTTAATTTGTGTTACACCTATCAAATTTTCCCCAAGCATCTGCTGAATCTAACGCGACGGCGGAGATTAACACCATGCCAAAAGAAGACTTCCAGAAGTGTTTCCGGCAGTGGATGGATCGGTGAGCTAAGTGTGTGCAAGCACAGGGGGCATGCTTTGAAGGGGATTAGAGCCCCAACCCTGTCACAGGCCTCGTATCTTTCATTTCTGAAAACTTCGACTGAAATAAAATGAAACTATAAAAAACTAGATTACTTAGGTGACTTGGATAAGTAAATTTCATTTTGATCTAAGGCGCCTGCGTTCGCGTTTAATACCCACGAAAAAAAAGACGTTTTGCTTTATCTTATTTTATTTATAGCTTGAAAACTATAGCAATTTAATATATATATATATATGTGATATAAATATTAATAAGAGGTTCAAGGCTTGGAGTAAGATGCGCATGGGTTCTCATTGATTCATGAGAAACGCTGGGTGTGCCTTGATGGAGTTAAAGATTATAAATTTACCGAAATGTATTTTGCTTAATGCCAACTTATTAGACTAGCTCCACTCAATCGCACCACCCCTAAAATTGAATGTTTTAAAATGTAAAAAATAAGAATAATCAAAAGATTGTATAGTTAGTGTCTTGCCAGAAACATTTAAATATTTTGTGGCTTACATCTATATATGTAAATGTACATACACAAATACACGTATATCTAAAATCTCGGAGGTGGTGAGTTAAAGTCGATATTCTATGGGAAATCAGCAACATAAGATTAGGATAGAATGTCTATTTTATGTTAGCCTCTTATTTCTTTGGTAAAGTTAAATCATATGAATCAGAATGGTACAACTTTCTTGACCGGTTTGATTCTGTTGTTGCCATTCATGCAGGAGGGACCATGTAGTGGTTGCAAACATCCCTAATTGAAAGTCGTATTATGAAATCGACTGGATTTGAACCTGGCACACCCAGTTCGTAAGTCTTGTCGTTATCTACTAAAACACCGTCACCTCTTTTTTTGGGGTAAATCAGTGTAAGTCATCATAATACATGTATATCTTAAAAAGTAGAGACGATGTGTGAATATAGATATCCTATCTGAAATCAGTATTTCATATTTATATTAGATCTGCCTTTATACTTGCTATCATTTTCTTTCTAATCCAGAGATATTGAGCAAGTTTGTATGTTTGTCACACTTTTAACTTAACGATGCCTTCAATATATAAAAAAATCGATTAGTTCCGCGACTAAACTCGATGCAGTAGATTCTTAAAGTGTTTAGCCAATTGTAGAGCTTAAAGCTCCAAACTGTTGGGGCCGGGTTTTGAATCTCTCTAGGTTGAGCCAAGTATAACGACGAAACACGCGTCCGTAGATAATTATATTAAAAAATATAAATGTTGCTCCAGATCTAGGGGCTTCAAATTGGCGAGGGAAAATAATCCCCAAATAGCATTTAGTTAGAGTGCTTACTGTTCAAAAGTATCGCAGGCAAAATAACCTAATTCTACATATATATATATATATATATATATATATATAATATTTATAGATAAAATAGTTAATCACGGACATTTATTTCACCGTTACTGTTACCTATGACAGGATTCGAAACCTCGATCACAGGGACTGTAATCGAGTGCTCCATCACTAAGCTACGCGGTCTGCCTGATTCTATCGCTTATAAGTATATGTCGTTATTTGTCATTATAGTTAGCGATAAATTGCTGTGTTACAGCTACTGGTACTTTGCTTCCTAAGCATTTAAGAGTTTCCTCCCTTACATACAAAATTTCGCCCCATTTTTAGGGACGTATATATATATATATATATATATATATATATATATATATATGAGAAAGAGAGAGGGAATCAGAAAAGTATCCCAAAAAATTAAATTCTACTTTAGAAAAAATTACTTTAGATCAAGTTTTTTCTGAAACCACACGTGTAATTATTCCAAAGGTTGTGAAGATATATTTAATAACATAGGCAGGTAGTAAGGCACACATGGAGAGTTTGACAACAGTACTAATATTTAGACTGGCTGCGCCCGTTAAAACCCGACATTGTGAAGATATAACAGTTGAGATAAGTCGGTAACGTTCAATACGTAGTCAGGTGTTTTTAACGATATGAAAAAATACACTGGCTACTGTACATAGTGAGTGTATTATAGTCACATGAGTAAAGAGTAACACAGTTTGTCAGATACGTATGTAGGGATTGACGATATATGGATGTATATATATATATATATATATATATATATATATATATATATATATATATATATATATATATATATATATACTAACTACACACGTGGAACTTCTACGGAATAAAGATATAACATTAGTAGGTAGTAACGATTTAAATATTTAGACTGACTGCAACTGTGACCATTCTTAGTAGCGAAGACATAATGGTTAATCTAGCTAGGTAGTAATTAAGTAGTTAAAAGAGAGAGTGAGTGAGAGAGCAAGCGAGAGAGTGAGAGAGTGTGGGAGAGAGAGAGAGAGAGAGAGAGAGAGAGAGAGTCCGGTCTTTACACCAGTATAAATATATAGACTGGTTTAACCCATGTATATTTTAATGTAACTGTGATAAAATGGGTAATGCTGGTACGTAGCCAGCAGGAGTGAAGTGTATAACGAGACGGACTGACGACACGGGTGTGCCAAGTTTGAATCAAGTCGGTTCTCTAGCGCCATTTTCATTTATATATACTGATAACCTTTACGTACACCCTCATATAATTTGCTAGTATTTCTTTACCTTATCCCTATTCTCATGGTAGGTGCTCGACTGAGCTCCAATCTCTGGTTCCTCTTGTAAAACATCCACAGCAGAAACTTGTCTAGGTACAACCACTGTAAAGAATTTATCCTTTCTCTCCCTGCGTACCTAGAACTAAACAAAACTTCCATGGAGTTCATTTCAAATATGTAGAACACAATACCAGGGTTTTTTTCTCGGATGTCTAAAATATGGTCGACTTCAAGTCCAATGTTAACAAATTCCTGTCGAGCCGTTCTCGTAAATAATAAAATCTTCTCCATTTACTCCATCGTTTTCTATTCTTCTCGGGGTGTTGTTCCTTGTCAAACTGACAAACACATTAACCCTTATCCTCGAGTTTCCTTTAGGCCTCGATAAACGGTTACTTGTTAATATAAAAAGAGCCTGGGAGGAATGGGATAAAAAGTTGTACTATGCTTATTCGTATGTAAGTTGGTACACATATATGTATCTTGTGACAACAATACCAATATATAAACTTTACCTCTGGACATTCTACGATAAGGTAATAAATAATCCATGAAGGTATCAATAGGTAGTCGGTATTCTACTCAGCTCGGTTGAGTTTTGGAGAGACAGCTCATTTCGAAGGTGAGGGACATTTGAAAATTTGCCCAACCTCTTCAACACGCGCTCCTCTCCGTTTCGAGGAGGCGCTAAGAGAGGCGTGGCCGAACATCGACACGTATACTACAGTTTGATCGGATCCGGAAGTTAGGTACTCATTTAGGTTGTGACAATGGTAGTAGTATAGAGACTGGTTGATACGCATGGAAATTCTACAGAGGCAACCTAGATAGGTAGTGCCATAATTAGTGACGTGGTTATATTGTGGCAACGGTCTAGGATACGAAAACTATCGTAGTAATTCATTCCAATGTTAACGGTGGTAGGTAGTAAGACTGTGGGTAGCTCGTGACAACCCTGTTTATATAGCCTAGCTACACGCTAGGACATAGATATAATTGGCAGCGTATGTCGATAATGACGTAGATAATTAGTTCAGTAACTAGGTACTAATGGCGTATTAATATAATATGTATATATATGCATATATCTATACATGTCGATAATGATGTAGATAATTAGTTACGTAACTAGGTACTAATGGCGTATTAATATATATATATATATATATATATATATATATATATATATATATATATATATATATTAATACTAACGAGTCACCACTTACCAAGTTCAAAGGCTACTTGTGGATAAGAGTTAATAATATTGACTGTCCGATGAGTACCAATATCATGAAGGGATTGCAAACGATGTCTGGAATGCGCAGGGTTTGATTACTTAAAAGAACGCCTCGACAAATATTTGTTAATATTAGACTTGAAAACGACCATGTTGTAGTCGGTTGGGAAGTAGCATTGTAGATGTGGGAAGTTCTTGGAAACAAACTCTGTTCGTGGAAGAAAGGAAAGTCCTCAACAGTGATCTATGAATGCTTTAAAGGTGTGGGGGATCAGAGATCGGATCTCAGTCAAACAGCTACCAGTAAACTAATGGTAGAGTAAAGAAATACTAGCAATGTTTTTTTCTGTGAGAAGGGGGCTGCAGAAGAAAGAAGAGCTCACACCCCATTAGATTGTGAAGTCAATTTTGTACTCCGTCAAGTAGAGAAAGAGTCTGATAAATATAATACTATTAACTGTTGACATATATAATCCTCATGACTTTAACAGCTTAGATGTTCTTATTTATATGTTTACTAGAACAAATAGTTTAGATTGTTGGACTCATGAAAAAGTGAGTTTGCAATGCCAGTCAAATATAGAAAGTAAAACGACAAACTACATAATTAGTCTCTTTCTACTCACCATATCTCCTTTTTCTATTACCCTCTACCCTACGAATTAAATAAGCATTACTACTTGTCATTATATTCCCTTTTGCTTATAATGGACTATTCCAATATTGTTATTTTTTTTTCCTTTATTACCTTCAACTGCTAATAAACAGAGAGCACGAGAGAGAGAGCGAGAGAGAGAGACGGAAACGAGAGTGATAGATACCGCATAAAATAAGAGCAGGGCGTCAAGCAATATACAGTGACAGAGGATGAGAGTGATAGCAAGAACTATAGTAAGGAATCGGTCACTTCGTAGGTTGATTGCAAATTGCGGCTATTTAGTGCAAGTAAAATGATTTTCTTTCAAACATAACTCAACCCAAAAACTGAGAAATATTTTATCATGTATTTTGTGCGATTAAAATATAGAAAAGAAACGTTTTAGGACCACAGACGTTTATAAATTCATATTTAAGACAATAATAGAAAGATATTAGTTGAACGTCAGTTCAAATTATCTAGTTATTTTAGCAATTCAAGTATCTAGGTCGCGGGTTCGAATCCAAAAGGAATTGAAAAAAAAATCAATAATGAAAAATGCATTTGTATTAGATCTAATTTACAGCGTAATGTATATAGGTAAGTCGGGGTAGCTGCATGAATATTTGATATAAATGTTGCAGATGGTTTAATAAATGTTGTAGTTTGGTATAAATGTTGAAGGTTGTTACATAAAGGTTATAGTGTGTATACACTGTTTACGATGTTTTTGAAATATCGTATGCTCTCGAAATATAGCAGGTGGTTTAATTAATATGTTAGGCTACTTTCTAAATGTTGCAGAATATATACATGTTGTTTTAGAAATGTTGTAGCTTGAAATTTGTCGTAAATTACTATACAAATACATTCTGTAGGTTGTATACATGTTGCATATCGATTTATAAATCTTCTGGGTTATTTCATAAATTTTGTACGCTGTTTGATTAATGTTACAGTTTGTATAAACGTTGTAGGTTGCTTTCTAAATGTTCGAGACAGTTTTATAAATACTTAGTATTATTTTGTAAAGTGTGGAACTTATATCATGTCGTAAGTTGATTTAGAATGTTGTATGTTTTAAAAAATATTCAAAAAAGCTTTATAAATGTCGTAACTTATATAAATGTTGCAGATTGCTTTATAAATACTTAGTATTATTTTGTAAAGTATGGAACTTATATTATGTCGAAAGTTAATTTAGAATGTTGTATTTTAAAAAAAAATTCAAAAAAGCTTCAAAACTGTCGTAACTTATATAAATGTTGCAGATTGTTTTATAAATACTTAGTATTATTTTGTAAAGTATGGAACTTATATCATGTCGAAAGTTAATTTAGAATGTTGTATTTAAAAAAAAATATTCATAAAAACTTTATAAATGGCGTAATTTATATAAATGTTGCAAGTAGTTTTATACATTTTAAAGGCTCTTTTATACATTTTGTAAGTCTCTTTTTGTTAGCTATGTCTCCTTCCCTCTCAACCCGGCTTCCTGATAAGGCTACGAATTAAATAGCATTATTACTTGTGTGATACTTCCTTTTATTCTTTCTGTCTTTTTAAAAATAAATGTTGCAGCTTGTGTAACTGTTGTACGTTGTTCTATAAATCCTGTCGGTCAATTAAATATTAGAGATCGCTATATAAATGCTGTAAGTTGTATATTGTAGGTCGTATAAATATTTTAGGTCGTATAAATATTGCACGTTATTTTATTAATTTTTATAGAATGTTGCAAAGACTTTGCAGCTTGTATAAATTGTTTAGATTTTATAAGAATGTTGTAAGGGATATCAATGTTGCAGATTGCTATATAAATGTTGTAGGTTATGTAAATGTAGAATTTTGTTTTATACATATTGTAAATTCTATAAATGTTGCATATTTTTATGTAAACATTGCAGCTTTTATAGATAATGTTGGTTGTTTTATAAATGTTGTAAGTCGTATGAATATTGTGGGTGCTTTATAATTATTGTTGGTTGTATAAATAGTGTATCATTTTTCAAATACTGTACAGTTTTAAAAATGTATAAGTATTTTATATTGTATTAGAAATGTTGTTAGACGTATGCAGTTTGTAGGCTAGTTCATAAATGTTGATGTTTCTATGAATTATGTCAGTTTGTAAATGTTGTAAGTTGTACGAATGTTGTAGATTGTTTAATGAATGTTGTCAGACGTATAACCCTTGTAGATTCATAATTTTTTATGGTCATACAGATTAGATTAATTTTAAATGCTGTAGATATATTTTTATAAATGTTGCAAGTTGTATATATGTTGCAGGAAAGACATGTTTTAGATTTAAAAGGTTTTATAAATGATGCAAGTCGTTTAAATGTTGCATGTTGTTTTATAATTTGTGTGGGTTGTATATTTGTGAATGTTATATGTTCATATACATTTTGTTGGTTATATATATATATATATATATATATATATTTATATATATATGAATTAAGTTTAATACAAGACAAAGGAATATAATACACAGTCCGACAAACCACATATTAAGACTATTAGGGAAAGTGTAGGTGTATTATGACCATTATGTAATTATATATTCATAAATACTGCAGGTATAAAATCAGCTCAATAGTAGAACGCTAAGACAAACCAGAGCTATTAAAATGTTTAATATGTATTACAACCCTTGTTTATGGCTGTTGTAAGTTGATATGAATTTTGTACACTGTTAAATAAGTGTTATCAGTTGATAACTCCTCCTATAAATGCTGTATTTTATATAACATTGTATGATGGATATGCATCTTATATATTTTAGTTACTGAAAAATTATATCTTATATAATTGCAGTGTGTACATTTTCTTAATTATTTTATGATTTTAAAGGTTGTTTTATAAAAAGTGAATGTCCTATAAATGTCACATGTTTTATAAATAGTACAGGTTGAATACAAAATAAATGTTTTATGACATACTTTTCAGGTATATAAATGTTGTAGGTTAATATATATATATATATATATATATATATATATATATATATATATATATATGAGAAAGGAAGGATAAGGGTAATCCGACGTAATGGGGCATGAAAAAAGAAAAACTTAAAGATGCTATCCACATTAATTTCATTCACTCCCACCCCTCCACTTTTTCACTCACAACCATCCACATTAATTTAATTCCCTGCCACCGACTTCTCTCAGCCCGGACCTCGGTCCTGCGCTCCCATATATATATATATATATATATATATATATATATATATATATATATATATATATGTATATTCAAGTAGTTCTATACAAGCTGTAGATTTTATAAATGTGGTAGGCTCCATTATAAATATTATATATTGTATATAAGTTATTTTATACATGTTTTTAGTTGTAAGGATGTTATCGGTTATTGTTGTTTTTTGGTACAGTCTGTGGAAATGTTGTCGACCATTTTATAAATTCTGTAGATTCTTTTATAAATGTAGTTTGATAAAGATTTTCGTACTATTGAACATATTTTCAATTATATAAAGGTTGTATAACTAATGTAGGTCATATGTATGAAGTATGTTGTATAAATATTCTTAGTTGGTTTACAAGTGTTGTAAGTCGCATACATGTTGTCAGTTGTATAAATGGCGTAGATTGTTTTATCAATGTACTTCTATAAAAGTTGTTTAACTATTACAAACATTATTAGTTGTATGAAGGTTGTTCAATATATCATGAAAGCCCTTTAAATGTTGTATGTTGTATGAATATTCTTGGTCGGTTTACAAATATTATTGGTTATATAAAGGTTGTTCAATAGATTATGAAAGTCGTTTAAATGTTGTATCTTGTATGAATATTCTTGATCGGTTTACAAACATTACTGGTTGTATAAAGGTTGTTCAATATATCATGAAAGTCCTTTAAATGTTGTATGTTGTATGAATATTCTTGGTTGGTTTACAAATGGTGGAGATTGTTTTAGAAATCTTATAAAATGTGACAACGTTATTTATATGATGACATAGATGATAGTATGCATAGAAGCTATGTAAGCGTCCATCACCATTGCCGATGCATGTGACAATGGCCGTTGTATAAGATGAGGTTGTCGTGGATACGGCCTTCCCAGGTTCGCGCGCCGAACGAGTCTACGTCCTCTGTAGAGTCTTGATACACCAGTTGCGCGCAGTATATCCGTGCGCCTGCAAGCGTAAGTTTTTCTCGATTGTGTGGATAGACGCTGTGTTCTTTTGGCTACTTCTAGCGTAGTTGACGCGCGCCGAAATGGCTATCTCCATTTGTTAGTTTGATTTGGATCCCCGTCGTGATCGAATATCTTAAGGAGGGTTGGACATGCAACTAAAAAAAAAGCCCACACAAAGTCAACTAAATACAAAAACTCCACCCACCTATTAATAAGTTTGTTTCACGAGACATAATACAAAGACTACTACTACTACTACTACTACTACTACTACTACTACTAATGCTGCTACTACTAATACTACTATGACTGATGAAGATAATGTTTCTAATATTATTGCTTCCCATGCAACAACAAAAAAACAACCAACCCCTCCAAAAAAACGACGACTCCTTCGTCAAGGTATTTTATCCAATCACAATCTTCTCTGATCACTTTAAAACTTACATATTTCCAACTACCATACTTTTTAACTATAGGAGTACACATACGAAGAACGGGATTAATAATCGAAAACGAGCACACACAGAAATATATATATATATATATATGTAATAACCTTTCTACAAGCTGCTCACTGTACCACATCTTTTCATTATGGTTTGATAGTCAATTGTTTCAACCCGGGATCGAAACTCGACCGTCTAATCGCCAATCGGTGATTCCAACGATCAAGCCGTTAGTATTTTATAGATATACATTTGATACATCACGTGCATATGTTTTGCAGTATTTACTTCAACAGTGCCCAAATGCGTGAGTAGAGCCAATTAGAAGTATGATATATAGGAAATGTAAATCTAATAGTATACTTGTATACTACTATGTGTGCGTGTGCTTTACTATGTGTCTGTTTAAACATACCTTATTAAATAATATATATATATATATATATATATATATATATATGTATATGTATATATCGCATTAATCAATACAAATAATTGTATTTTAATTTAGATTGGCAGTTAAACCACGGCAGCGTGAAACATAGCGTCACCATCAAGATTATATTTATACTCTGGAACTATACAAATAAGATTGAGATTTATATATATACTTTACTATGATATTAACATCTTTGTCCCTGCTTAGCATAGAAATTATTCACAAATTAACTATATATAAATAAATATATATATATATATATAGTTATATATATGTTATATATATGTACTTATATATATATATATATATATATAGTTATATATATCGTTATATATATATATATATATATAGTTATATATATGTATGTGTGTGAATAAAAAATAACAAAGTTTATCACATAACAGACAATTTTATTCCGACCTTAACTGCCCTCTTTTAAGTAGATGATATATATAATCATTTACCGAATGTATATTCTAGTCACGCTAAGAAGGCGCCCACCAGGTTCCAATAAACGACAGTAATGAATTGGGCCATGAAATCAGTTCATTTTAACACTCGGCATACATCAGGTGCATATATATATATATATATATATATATTGTAAAACAATTGATATGAACATTCGGACGTAGTTTGTTTGCGGTTATTAAAAGAAAATAAGTGTGCCATATTAATCTTTCGAAATGAGTGGAACTGTCTTATTTCAAAGAAATAACAAGCGCATGAATCTCGTGATTCGAAACCCGAACATCAGGCCACTGCCAACTATGACAAACTGGTGTCGGATTACTTACTTTTGGGGTTAATGAACTCGCCACTGAAAACTGGAAAACGTTTTTGTAAAGTATTTCTCTTAAGAAGAAAGTATTGCGTTACCATAAGTGTAATACAACCATTTTATTCCATGTTATATATATTATAGGGATATGTTATATATAAAACAATGTAATCAAATCGAGAATTTATATATGAACATAGATATATTCCGCATCATTCATTTTATATCCATGTTATTCAATGTTTTATATATAAGATGAATGTAATAAAATCTGAACAGATCCGAATCAATAGAGCAGAACTTACACAGAGTTAGTGATATATATATATATATATATATATATATATATATATATATATATATATATATATATATATATATATATATATATATAGTGCTTTATAACAATAATAAATGATACGCTAAAGGTAAACTACATTTAATATATTTATATATATATATATTTATATGTATAACATATATATAGTGTAATTCGGCGTTATTGGAGAAATAACATGAGTGATCAATTACTTGCAAAACAGCATATTTTTTCATTCAATTAACACTATACATTATTTGGATAATCCATCGTTACCTTCGGTTTCACAGAAACGTGTAATGTTCATTGAATGAATATATATATATATATATATATATATGGAGAGAGAGATATAACGAGAGAGAGAGAGAGAGAGAGAGAGAGAGAGAGAGAGAGGGAGGGATAGAGTTAGAGAGAATGAAAGAGAGTATGGTTACTTAATATCGATTCATAGATAGAAAGGTAGATTAATACATTTAGATAATATATATTCGGATAGAAATACTAATTTACATGGATATGTATTATGTTTTTAACTCACTATATATATATATATATATATATATATATATATATATATATATATATATATATATATGTATGTATATATATGTATATATATCGATAGATACATGTATATATAGGTAAGTGAAGGATCAAAATATAGATCATATCTACTGTCGGGATATTTCTGGTAATTCCTCACTAGTCATTATAACCATCTTTTCCCCCATATTCAAATGTTATTATCAACCCTGACCAGTAGTAGCATTTCTGATCCAACAGTTGCTTACTTACTTACACATATACAAAACCGATCACGATTTCGCGCGCATTTACCATATTCCACTCACACAACGCGTCCGCCCGGATCTACACCGTTTGTCCTCCCTCTTTAGATACCGCATTTCCGACCCTCTTTTTCGTTTTTGTTATAATCACCTTTATTTTGAATGCGGGATTATATTTTCATTTTTTTTTCTGAGGCCTACAAATATTTATTCATGAAAAGTAGACTTTTATAGTTAAAGATGACCCAAATAACCGTCACCAGTAGTAACATATATGATCCAACATTTACTTACTTATATAATATACAAATAACTCACACTATCACACGAGTATATCTTCTTTAATTCAAAAGACGTATACTCTCGTGTCTACACTAAACAAATGACGATTTCTTCTTCTTTTTCTTCTATTCCTTCTTCTTCTTCTTTTTCTTCTTCTTCTTCTTCTTCTTCTTTTTCTTCTTCTTCTCTACAAGATGTATTAACAACACCCATAACAAGATGTATTAACAACACCCATAACCATTGCTCCTTGGCCTTTTAGCTAGAAGCATAGTTCCGATACTACACTCCATCTCTTCTGTCCTCGGTCAGTGTAGGAGAAATCTTTCTATGCTGAGCCAATTTTTATTTTCATCCTCATCCAGATTGACTCTTTTGAGGGAGTTGGCTTTTCCTCGCATTGAAAACCAATCCTACGTCTAATTCTGCCCTCGTGAGCAGGCAAGTAAATAGGGACCACACCCATAACCGATATTTTAATGGTAAACACGGGTTTCACAACTAGATAAAAAGACTTTCACTATCCAGCTCTGAGCTAGAATCAAAGTGTAGTATCTGTTCGGTCTCGGGGTGGGGGTGATGTTCTATCCTCCTAGGCATTATCTATTCTTTCCTGACGCAGATTGGTTATTGCTTGTCACCTGAGGCTCTCTTATTAAGAGGGTTCCAACAGGACTTTACAAGTACTTCTCGTTTTTATTAAGAGTGCAGACCCTTTGTGGGGAGCTGACTTTTACACAGATTCAAAAGCGACCCTGTTTCTAACATTGTTTTCGGTGGAAGGCGGGTAAACGGGTACAAAGGCGTTTAGGGATACTGTCCTATCAATGGTCGAAAAAAAGCGCGCGTACTATAATAATTCTTCTTCTTCTATTTTTCTCCTTCTTCTTCTTCTTCTTCTTCTTCTTCTTCTTCTTCTTCTTCTTCTTCTTGTTTACTACTACTACCACTACTACCACCACCACCACTACTACTACTACTACTATTACTACTACTACTACTACTACTACTACCACTGCTGCTGTTATACGGTTTATATGACGACATCAATAACCGATTTATAACAACAATATTTTAATCTTAAACATGAATTTCACAACGAGATACAAAGGCTTTACGCATACGGTTATCTTCGCTGTGCGAAACAGGTTCGCCCGTATTGGAACGAAACTGTATACATTTGGCGATAGAAACACTATCGTGTTATTGGAAGTACACAACGATATATGGGCGCATGTGAAACAGTCAGAACTATCACCTGATGTGATACGTATTTGCGACTTTTCTTCTTTTTAGCTACCTGTTAAGAGGAAGACATGTACATAGAGATTCAACACTGACAATGACGATGGCGTCAATAGTAAAGATAACACACATACACACACACACACACACACACATATATATATATATATATATATATATATATATATATATATATTTATATATAAAATAAATATATGCCTCCTTTCAGTCCCAAAAGACTAGAGGTACACCCAGTAAGGGTGACCATCGTAGAGAAGTCTATAGTGATGCAAGGTTTACGTAATCCATCACCGCACTTCTGAACCGGTATTACCTTAGTCTAGTGACAAAAAGATGTCAGGAAATAATGCCGGGGTAAGGCTGGTGTTATTTTAGAGTTTCACTTCTCTTAGACCAGTTGCACAAGCAAAGTGTGAGAGTCTAGTCTACCCTACCATTTAATCCATAGCTGGGGAGGATATACGGATTTATACCGTTTCCATGGTATTAGTAAAGGTGAGGCTGTAGCCCCGACATAACTCGATAAATATATATATATATATATATATATATATATATATATTAATTAATTAAGTTCAAATATTAAATAAATGAACAAAACCATTACTTTTCCTCCTCAGGGATATACTTAGGAGGAGCCGAGAAGGTTCTGAAACAATTGTCGGATACTCAAACTATGTTTATTTTAATATATATACATATATATATATATATATATATATATATATATATATATATATATATATATATATATATATATATATATACCTATCTATCTATCTATCTATCTATCTATCTATCTATGTATTGCGAATTGAGCTCGAAAACAAATGGTTTCATATATAAATCACTTTATTTTTGTCTAGTATCATACACACATATATATATATATATATATATATATATATATATATATATATATATATACATACATCTTTCTAACTCTCTCTTTCTCTCTCTCTCTCTCTCTATATATATATATATATCTATACACTCATTATTTAAAGCGAAGTGCATTCTAAATCATTTATTATTTATGTATATATATATATATATATATATATAAATATATATATATGTTAATACGTATGAACATATGTATATAAATGTATATATATATTTATATATATATAATTTCGATAGACACACATTTAAATATGTATATATATATATATAAATGACCATATACACAAACACACACACACACATATATATATATATATATATATATATGTACATACAAAAAATAAAAAAAATAACATTTTCACACAATATCCGTATATTTCGCATTCTTTTTTTACATTATAGACTATCATTTTCATTTCGTTGACTGAGAAACACAAAATGACGTTACACGTAAACTTTGAGTAATTATATATATACATATAGTTTTTTCATTATATAGTTTTAATGGTTGAGATACTTCCGAGACTATATATATATATATATATATATATATATATATATATATATTACTGTTACATTAATATTATAATATATTTTATATGTATTTTTGTTACAGTTTACATTAACAGTGTACAGTACATGAGTAGCTTATACTAGTAGTGTAAAATATACTTATGACAAGTAAGCGAGAGAAAAAACGTTGTTTCATTCCACGAAGTAATTCGGCAGGCAAATTTTCATAAATATATTAGTATACTACTACTACTATACTACTATTCTCTCTTTTTCTCCCCTCTCTCTCTCTCTTTCTCTCTCTCTCTCTCAATATATATATATATATATATATATATATATATATATATATATATATACATACATATATTCAAAATTTTATTATAACCCTTTATATTATATTTCATATATATATATATATATATATATATATATATATATATATATATATATATATATATAGAGAGAGAGAGAGAGAGAGAGAGAGGGAGAGATAGATAGATATATAGGATATGTATATATATACATACATATAAAACAGTTTCTAGTCGAGCCTGCACACACACCCCATATATATATATATATATATATATATATATATATATATATATATATATATATATATATATATATATATATATATATATAGTGAGAGAGAGAGAGGGAGGGAGGTAGACTGGCAAAGATAAAGAGAAAGAAGAAGAGAGAGAGCCTCATATACACGTACACATACATACACACACATACATTTAACGAGACACATTCACGCGCTCGCACAAAAAAAACGCGCACCGACACAAACATATACCTATCCATATATACATATATAACGAAATGAAGAACCATGCATCTAACCATTGTTGAAGAATCGAAACACATAAGACGAATCATAAACAAATCTATAAAAAAAAAGTAAAAATGAACATAACTCATGCATTTTTATAGATCATATTTACCCGTTGTAATCCACACGCTGGTATGCATTTGAAACATGCTCCGTTCTCCGTGATCAGTCGTACTACTGTTTCCTCAGACACTACCACGACGACGACAACTACCACTGTTATTATGTATTACTATCACTGGTAGTAGTATTGTCGCTTTTTAGTATTGTTAGTAATAATTACTAGTACGACTACTGCACTAAGCAAGTAAAAGAGCCTGAACCAGCACCTCCAATGAATACTAGCAGTACCGGCCCCACAGTTGTGTTAATACGACGACTACTCCGCGTAAGCGTTCTCCTTCTTCTTGCTCTACCTCTACTCAAGCTGCTATGACGTCGTGCGCAGCTGAGGCGAAAAGAAGGAAGCCGTTGCGGCTGCTGATACCGATCAGGTTTTTTCTCTCTAGATGGACATGTCGCTGTTGATGGCCGCCGTGGCTCACGCTTCCACACTCTCTACCGCCTACCCTCTCTATATCTCTCTGCAGCTCAATCTCTTTCGCTTTCTTTCGTCGGTATTTCCGCAAATCCTGATTTCGCCTTTTTTTTCGTCTTACTTTCAGTTTCAGTTTCGTTTTAACGCCGTCGTTAACGCCTGACTCAAATGTGCCCCCCCGCCTCCACTTCGTTATTACATTTTTGACATCCTTTTCCTATTTTAACCCTTTTCATTAACGTTGTAGACATTAAAACACAAAAATGTCATTTAACTCCCTACTTTCTTTGTACCCTCCTTACAAAATTGACACAAGGTCTATTTTTAATACAGAGAAAATCGAGCTCCCGAAAATGAGGCACTCTGGATTTGGAAAAAAAACAACAACAAACACACCTCAGTCTAGACGGATCTCCAATCCTCTGAAGCAGAACAAAAAAAAGTATAACAGCTTTTCCTACTCCGAAGGACGAATTTAAGTCTTTATCTAATGTTCTTAAGGGAAACGAGGATCCAGAAAGTTTTTCAACATCTGTCTTCCCAAGAGACCTGCATTGTGCTGCGATTCTATATATTAGATATAGAATTTTATAAGTATTTATACTTATTTGAATTCTATCAGTGGTTTCATTATTTAAAGCCTAAAAAGTGATATTAATTGGAGTTGTATTTCTTTTCTTGGCTTTAATAGAATTAAATTTAACCCTGTATAAATTGCACAAGTGGGTCGTATGTTTAAGGAGCCGAGGTAACGTTTTCTATATCTAGTATCGCAATACCTAATTATGATAAATTTGAAGCAATTCTAACCGATACTCTATCTACTGTTGGAGCCTATAAGCATTTGTAATTTCTTGAAGCCTATTAGTATTTATTAGTATTTCTTTTATAAACGAGTCACCGCTTATCAAGCCCCAAAAGCCACTCAAGGATGAGGGTTATTGAGTTTGACAGAAGGAGGATGAAACATCGAGGGGATTAGTAACGATAGTTGTAACTTGTCAGAAATTTATTATTTAAGAAGACTGTTCAACAAGAAGTTTTTTTACATTGGACTTGATAACAGCAATGTTATAGTTAGTCGGGAAGCAGCCCAGTGGTACTGTGTTCAACAGATGGTCAGTTTTAGGAAATAAACTTTGCTCATTGAAGTTCCGCTTAGTTCTAGGTACACAGAAGGAGACATGGAATTTATTGACAGTTGTTGTAGTTAGACGAGTTTTTGTTGTGAATGTTTTACAGGAGGTGGTTGAATAGAACACCTCCAATGAAAATAATGATAGAGTAGAGAAAGACTAGCAACCTTTCTTTTGTAAAAAAGAGGCTGTAGGGTGAGGAAGAGGATATCGCCCACTAGTTTTCGGTTTTGTAATCTCTCAAAACAGTGAAAAGAGGTTTTGATCGGCACCTCCCCGGATGTAACAATACTCCATTTTAGGACATATTTAACTCAGGTAGAGGATTGCGCTAAAAGTGAGATACTTTTGGGGGCGGTAGAATGATCTAACCATTTCCCCAGCGACTTTGGCAACGGATTTTATGTAAGTCTTCTATTTCAAGCCTGGAGTGAAAGTCAGTCCTATAAGCTTATAAAAGCAGGGGGCTTCCCAGGGTGAGAACCATTCATTTCAATTGTGGCAAAATAGAGATCAGAGCGTTGGTGGTGAAAGGAGAGGAGCTTGGTTTTAGACGTATTAAAAGTAACAAGTCATTTTTCCCCATTGCACAAAGTGTTCCAGGTCGTAGGAGAGAGAATCAGAAAGATATTGATTATTAATGCTCTTCGAAGTGTTGCCATAGATAGTTGTGTCATATGCAAACATTTCGAGGAATGATCTTAGAATGTGATTTGGAAGATCATTGATGAAGATCAAGAAGAAGGCTGAACCCGGAATAGATTATTGAGGGATGCCAGAGTTGATACTATGAGCTTCCGACTTCTCCTCATCGACAACTACTTTTATGAACCTATCAGAAAGAAAGGATTTGATGGTTGAGAGGATGTTTCCAGATATTCCATAGCTAGCAATCTTGTGAGGTAGACCATCATGCCGAACCCTATCAAAGGTCTTTGACATGTCGATAGCTATTGCTCCAGAAACGAAGCTCTAGTCAATAGATTTATTGATCCTGTGTAATATTACAGTCAGCAGATCAGCTGTTTATCTTTCAGAACAAAATCCATATTGGTTGCCTTGAATAGGCTATTGTTTTTTTCTGAGGCGATTGACAACTTGATTTATCACAGATATAAGCACTTACTCATGGTGCGCATGAGAATGATTGATCTTTGGTTAGAAGCAGAAGACCTGTCTTTAGTATTGATTGCGTGTCATTGATTTGGCGATGGTGCGAAACCGAGATTTATCTCCAATTATGGCTAACATAACAATTTATTTTAAATTAATAGTACTAGCAAGAATCTGAAACCAATATATAACTAGTATATCATCCCCAACAAAAAAGGAGATGGTAATTCTTGGGAGCATGGTATTATGAATACAGAAATTACTCTACCCTCACAAAAAGAGGAGGTTATGCATTGGAAGATTGTATAATCACGAACAAACATATACTACACTAACCCCCCGCCAAAGGAAGAGGTAATAACTGGGAGGATGGTCTCATGACAACAGAACAGATACGACACTATTCCTCTGAACCGAAATGGTAATTCCTAGGAGTATGGTATCATGACAACAGATACTACACTACTCCCTGAATTAGGCATTAAAATCGTATATTAGTCTGAAATATTACAGTAAACTGAATTGAACTTTAAAAGATAATAGCACACTTAATAAAAGTAGCAATATGGTTTGGGCTTCAGACAGACAGATACCAAATTTCAATAAGCAATAGATATGAGTTATGTTTGAAAAGGCTTGATATGCTGTAAACCACACAACAAAACAAAAAAAAAACACAATAAAAAACAAACCAAATGAACATCGTAGCCAATTCTGATAATTATAAGACAGTCAAAATGATTTTTTATATTTTTTAATATTTTGATGGACGACCTCTTAAATGAACGACCTACTAAAGCGTGTGTCGGTATTATTAACTCCTTTCTTCCCCATTTGGCTAGGAGCAAAGTATAGTATCTGTTCTGATACTACATTTCATCTTTTGTGTCCTCAGTCAGAAAAGGAGAAATAGTTGTAGATTGAGACAATTATTATTGTTGTCCCAATCGAGAATGCCCCTTTTTGGAGAGTTTGATATTCTCCACACTAAATACACTAAATAGAGACCTAGTGTCTAGCTCTTCTCTCGTGGGGAGGCAACTAAATAAGAACTTCTTTTGACTAAAACAAGATGGCGACTGCTTGTATATTCGCTCGGCGAAATCATTCTTAAACGTTATGAATGCTTCAGTGTAAAATAAATTCTGCCTAAATTTAAACAATTGTATAAATGATACAAATCGATGTTTTCTATCACATATGTTGAACAACCTATGCCGAATCTTTAAAGCAAAGCTGTCCGTATGTGTAAATGTGTGTATGTTCGTCGCGGCATCACAGTAAAATGGTTGATCTAAATGCCAATCTAACCGCAGATTTTGATTCAGCACTTTTGATACGATGTCTTTATTGGTGTCAGAATTTCTTCAACCTTTTTAAAAACTCTTTATTAAAAATTAAACGTACGTAAAAATAACATTCGAGACAAATGTTCCGACATATTTGACATTTCTTTTTCAGTTTTGCCCGCCCATAACCCTGATTAGTAGATACTAATTAACTTTCCGCGCTCTTCATCTCGCTTCAAAATTTCAACTCATTTAAAATTGAATAAAGCTTGTGTAAAGCTGAAAAGATTTATGAAAATATTGCTATACAGACACATACGTTTCATATACATTGCCAATGAAAATTCAGAGCAGTAGTATTTTTGTGAGTGTGTGTGTGTATGTGTGTGTCCAGCTAAAAGTCAGAAACTACACAACAAAGCTTATATATATATATTTTTTTTTTCAGCATTGTTCCGGACGGAATATAGACACATTTTTTTTTGTAATATTCATTCATTTTGGGGTCACTAATTGAAAAATTTGTCAGAGAGAAGCCGAATATCAGAGGGATTTTGGCATCGGCCTTTAGTGTGAAACTAGAATAACAATATATACGTTTTATGCTTTAAGGCTAGAATCAAAGTGTAGTATCTGTTCTGCCCACGGTCAGGAAGTCGAAATACTTCTTCATTGGACAGGGCGTAAATTCAAGAACCTCTGACACCGACAAATACATAAGATCAAAGGTGCTGATTTCGAATCTGAAGTTAGTTTTACTCTGAGACCAACATTTAATTGTGATGCAGCGACACACATACACAGATACACACATACAGTTTTTTCGTATATATATATAGAGAGAGAGAGAGAGAAAGAGAGAGAGAGAGAGAGAGAGAGAGAAAGAGAGAGAGAAAGAACGAGAAGGAGAGAGAGAGGGCTGACAGAGAGAGAGAGAGAGAGAGAGGGAGAGAGGGGCAAACAAACAAACAGACGGACAAGCGGTATGTACTATATATATATATATATATATATATATATATATATATACAAGAGAGAGAGAGAGAGAGAGAGAAAGAGAGAGAGAGGGAGAACAATAAAGAGAGTGAGAGGGGGTGACAGTGAGAGAGTAAGAGAGAGAGAAGCAAACAAACAGACAGACGGAGAGGCGTTATGTACTAAACATACCAAAATTCTACCCTTACATTTTATTATATTAAAAACAAAAAAATATATTCTTAGATTTCATATTATTTTATTTAAAAAAAATCGGGTTGTAGACTCGAAACCGCACGCTTAATATATTCAGTGTAATACTTTCCCAACTTAACAATTCTGACATTTGTTAAGTCAACTTTTAAAATAACACTCACAGGACAAATAGGATATGCGTATTTGAAACTTCAGAAGTTTTTGAAGCACGTAAATATTCGGCAAACAAAGGAATACGTAGTGATTCGAGACCTCTTCCATTGTCATTTCGGAAAATTTAACATATATCATATAAATTTCATCAAAATATTTGAAATTTTTAAGGAGAATAGTTTCTTTAGGTTGGGAGACGACTTCTAATGTCTTCTCCAGAAAATGTTATACATATGATTTTAATTTCATAAAAATGGGATATATATGAAGTTTTAAGGGAGTTATTTGCTCATAGTCCTCATAAACCCTTTAGGGTACACTTTGATTATAGGAAACACTTTCATTTTTTTTTCACGGTAAATTTTACATACGAATACACTTTTAGTCTTCATTTAGATTGTCTAACCTTTCTTTCTATGGGGAACACACACACATCACAAATACACATACACACCTACATTGAGTTTCATATACATAGATATATTGTAATACGCTAAGGCATTTCATGTTGATATGTACCTTATCACATTTCACACATATTTAAAAGATGAGATCATCGAATAAGCAATAATGGTGATTAGTGATTAATTTGATGATGAACAAATTTTGACTTTACTCATTTTAAAATGAATTGTGCCAAAATCAAATTATGTCGCATCGTCGACTAAAACAATGCACTTTAAAATAAATACATTTAAACAGTGACATTCTTTTTTATTGATTTGAAGAATATTTAGCTGACACTTATGTTTACAGTGACAAGACATGTACTATTTATGGTTTTAAATAGCATTAAATTGCTGAATGTTTTTATAAATAGACTAAAGAAGTTACATATTCGTTTAATTTATTAAAAAACATATTTAACTGACAACGACAATTATTTTTACGGAAGATGAGATAGCAATTGTGTTTATCTTAATAGTAATGACTCTGAAAGACACATATTATTTCAAAAGGAATATTTACAGTAGAATATACAGATTGACGTAGAATGCACCGTGGAATTTCCACGACGTCCCGCTCGTAAAAATTAATCCTACTACTCAGTTTGGCACAAATGTTTGAATTAATTTATATAACACTAGTTGTACTATCCGGTGTTGTCCAGGAGTCTTTTTACTTTCATTTTTATGACGCTATTTGATATTCTGTAAATTATTAATCTACCAAATTATTTTTGTTTTTTAAATAAGATTTTGAAAGTTAAATTTAATTATTACTATATTATTTGAACATTAAATAATTTATTATTATTGAACAAGATATTTATGCAACTACATAATATTTTACGGTAATGTTGTTATTAATCTCTAGTTATAAAATGATTGGAAGTAAATAAGTTCTAAAATCTGCAATCCTGAGTATTTGCAAAGAATTCTACAGCCGTAAGTATTTTTTTATTCGACAGTTTGAATGCTTAGAAATTATTTTCAAATTCTGAAGTGCCAAACTATTAGAAAAAAACTTGTTACTGAAAAAACGTAATTCATTTTTGTATATTTAATTTCGCAAGTATTTTTGTAAAGACGATTTTGTAAAAGTTAGTTTAAATATTTCAATGACTACTAAATAAAAATAATAGTGTGTAAGTCACGTAGGGGCGAAAAACACAGTACACAGACACATGAAAAGGGGATCACAATTTTATTGATATAGAAAGGTTGGGAAAATTTACACTGAAACTGTTATTCCAACTAGTACTTACATAATGTATTTTATTTATTTTATATATATCCCTATTATCCGGACTGTCCACGTAGCTTTATATCAATATCTCTTCCCCGTGTTGCCCATACCGCTTCCACGTCGTTTCTTCTTTTTCCCCTGAGCTGTATGCCAGCATACAGATGATAGACTTAATAGAGAATAAATGCGAACGCAATCATCCTTTCTCTAGTTATTTCTACTTCGAACGTGTACCACATGCTTATTTTCATCCCAGAAGTCTCTCGCCCCTTCGTTTCAATGCAACTCTGGCTTTGTTTTACGTCCAGCTGTCACCGCCACCGATGCATCAACCTGCTGGCTAACGGAATGTGGTTACGATGACTCCACTTTCTCAAAAATCCAGGATGGATGAACGATAGGTCTTTTGTGGAAAATGTCAAAGTTTAAGTTATCGCTTTCGTGTAAAAGTAAATATCAGAAGATGATTACGACCTTTCCCACTTTAGTTTTTTTCCTCACATTCGACAGGAAATAGAATCACTTACAGGTTCTACCATAAGAAACTACATATCGCCAGGTTTGACTCTTCCCAACTTGTCTCATGGGGCGTTCCCAAAGACAAAGCTTACACAGTAAAGCCTCGTAATATGGTGCTGTATGGTTGAACTTAAGGAAAAATCCGAGCTGACATTGCTCAAGTGCCATTGGAGCTGTCCGCCAAAGACTGCCGCCCAGTGCTTGAAAGATTAATAGAATGCATAGATAGCATACGGAGCTTTAATATACAAAATGTTTTATGTTGCTAAAAAATTAAGCGTGCACTGTATTAGTTTCTATATCTTAGTTGCATATTTCTTTCATGTTAAATTCATTATATCGAAATAACTATGGCGGACCCTGTTTAAAAGCTGCGATTCTACATAGTCAGCACTATACATTAAAGGCACATATACGGTTATTTATAAGGTGCTATGCAATGGAATATCCGTGTGTATAGTTCAGAACTTCTGATGGTAAATAATTTGCCTCGCGACCTTTTGTCGGCACGTGTTGTTTGATCAACATGTCTAATCGTTGCGACGTAGTTCCTACGCAATTTCAGTGTGGACTTATTCTCCATTCTACCTTAATATTCTAGAAACTATTAAGTCCATGCGACCTTCTATTTGTAAATAAAAGGTAAATATTTTCGGACTTAATGTAGTTTATATTTAATTTATTTCCTGCCTCTTTCCTTTCCTGTAATTCTAAAATTTTTCTGATAATTTTACCTCGATCTAGCTTTGTTGAGCGAATACAAAACCGGTAAGCTAGCATTTTTATTATTTAATTATTTTAATTTATCAGGTTTAGTAATACAAATATGGTCTATTTAATACGATCATAAAAATGTTACGACAAACAAGCTTTAAATACTTTAAGACCAAGTAAAAGCCCGAATTAATCCGTAGATTACATTCTCTATTACAAATTAAAAGTAAAATAAAAACTGCCCTGGCTCATATGACCATCCTTCATTCGTGCTTGAGCAACAAAGTATATTCTATTTTATTACATCCTGGACACAAAATAGAAGTTTCTTTAATGTCTAATTTTTTTATTAACATTTTTATGCGACCTCACAAGTCTCAATAAAATACCATGAGTAATGTAAGTTATCTATAGGTGCATTGACTTTCTTTGACAAAATACGGTTTATTTGGTATCTTGCATTAATTAACGAACGTAAATATTCTACGTTAACGTTGAAAGATCAGTATAAATTGCAACATTTAATTTTTTAAAATTTGGTTGTTCTGTAAATCTAAGTATAAGTCAGAATGTCTTTAGCATTCATTCCTCTCAGTTGTCTCCAGTTGAACTTGCTATTCTTTCACATGGATTAGAAATTTGTTACTAATCGAGAATACACTTTTCTTTGCTCACCTAGCTAGACTTTCACCTGTATGCGGCTTTAACGCCAGTTATCTTAAGGCAAAGTTGAATGAATTTGCACATTTATACGAATGTATACCTATCTCCTTTTGTGAGTCAAAGTGGAGGAGTGAAGATTTCCGTACTATTAAAGCATCTCGTCTTAATATATCTTTAATTATCTCAAAACCTGATATAGGTGCAGGGGTTGTTATTCTTGATCATCACGATTATGTTAATAGAATGCCAACAATCCTTAGGTATACCCACGCATCTGTTCAGTTGGGCCTAGTAGATTCACATGATTCTGCGATATCTATTGAGGTCAAGTTCAAACAGGTCTGCTCAAGTGGGTTAAAAGTGGTGTTGTTTGGACTAGTATTTCTGACTTGATTAGACCCTCCGGGTCTATTCGCCCTCGCCTTTATGGAGTAACCAAGACCCATAAAGCTAGAGTACTATTAAGACTCATACGATCCATGACAGGATCGTTGAAACATAAGGTACCAAAATAGCTTGTGACTATTTTGCAAACAGTTTCGGAACGCTACCGGTATTTCTGTAATGAAGGTACTTTTGTATTCTCTCATGCTGACAAGTTTATATTCCTTTGGCATATAAGCCTTTTTACCCGTGTTCTTCCTCGAGAAGATGGCTGATTTTTTATATTGTAGTAAACTGTATTTTCCTCCTGTTCCTGAACGTATTTTCGTGGAATTAATGCAATTTGTAATGATATTGGTTGAATTCATTTTTGACAGAATTATATAAAAGAACATTAGAACCGGCATTGGCAATCATTTTTGTAAGTTTCTATGAAGAAAGTCTCTCATCTGGTTCTAAAAGACTAAATGTTTACTTAAGGTACGTTGTCAACACCTTTTATCTCTTCAGGAATGAGTCTGGAGCAAACTGTTTTCTTACGTACCTTAACAATATTCATCCAGTCCTTAAAGTTGCTATGGACATGGAACCTAATTCTTCACTTTGATTTCTCGATGATCTAGTGTGTAAAATTTTCCCGTTTTTTTTACTTATGCATAAAGGAAATCAACTTTTACTGGTCTGTAAGTTGGGACACTTTTTGTCTAACGAAACAAAAGATTAATTTATTTAAGCATCTTACAAATAGCGTTTTAATGATTTGTTCTAAGACCAATCTGGATAATGAAATTTAGTTCATTACCAATACCTTTTTTACAATGGCTATCCATTAGAAATTGTTCAATCTTTTATTAGAAATAAAATATCTAATTTCTGCAAAAGTAAACCTGGTCTTGTGGACAGATGTCTCATTTACCTACACCTTTATTTGGTAATATTAATGATAGATTCGATTTGTTTGTGCAACAATTTTTTTATGCTTCAGATACACTAATTGTGTTTTCTACCTAACTAATCTAGATGCCCATTCTAAAAGATCTCCACCACATAATAATTCTAGTATTTATTTATTTAAATGTAGTTGCAGTTGCAATACGTAAGAAGTACCTCGCAATCCAGGTATAACAATACGTGGCTACAAACATTCGTAAGACAAATTATTTACTCTCTGTTGTTCTAAACAATACACACGGATCTTCTATTGCAAAACACTTCATAAATAAAATTATTTGTGCCTCTAATTTCAGTGTTGACTAATTTTACATCGTAAGTAAGTCACACGCTCCCTATCACCTTTGGAATCTGGAAACTATATATGCGACAATCTATTTGTAAACAAAACGAACATTTTCTCGGAATCTCTATTTAATTCATCTTTTCGCTCCTTTTCCTCTCTGTAATTTTCTTGACATTTCGTTCTTTTAATTTTACCTCCATTTGTCTCTGTTGAGCGAGATACTAAACCGGTTAGCTATTTTTTCATTACTTTCTTATTCTAATTCATCATGTTTAGTAATTTAAAAATATGGTCTGTTTTACACACACACACACATATATATATATATAAATATATATATATATATATATTCATATATATTTATATATATATATATATATATATATATATGGAGAGAGAGAGCGAGTGAGGAGGAGCAGTTGTATATGTTGACAAACATATTTATTTACCAATAATATAGAATAAAATGATTGATTTAATTGTTCGGAATCACATGTATTATACTATTATTAAATAGATTCTTATATTCTAATATATAAAGTAGAAACGATTTTCCCCTGTGCCTTCTCGGAGTATAGGAAAATAACCACATACATCACAGGCTACTAAACTCACCACTATACTACACTTATTCACTCGAGCGTGTTTTAGTAAATTTGTTATTATTTTTTTCTACCTAACACTAAATATTACATTTGGCCCACCATCAACGTCTCTCCGAAAAAACAACTCGATATAGGTGGTAGCAAAAACTTTTCTCACTAACAATTATGTACTGTCACTCTACTCATCGACACCGGGAACTAATACACACTGTTTAATTTTCACAAAACACCGGTTCTTATTTATTATTTGCCTGGTATTAATTTACTACATAATATAAAGCAATACGCAAAGACTTAATGACCGCTCCCGTTCACTCCGATGATTTTCTACGAATATCAGATTACGTTATTTCTAATACTACATATGACTTCTACATTTATATTCATTCCGGAATTAAGCGAATGAAATTAACGAACACAGTTCCTGCAACATTTATTCATTCAACATGGCGGCTACAATTTCTTGATCGAATCGACATCCTATTTAATTCAATAAGCAACAAGATACTGGTAGACTCCGATACATTTTCAAAATCATACACGCATATTATAGAAAACTTGCCCAAATCCAGTCATTTTTATCAACTTCAAATGACTTAAACCGTGTAATTGCTGAATCTTAACATAACACGCATGCCCATAATGAAGCTTAGTTTAATTGACCTATTTTCACATGTATTTTTGACCTGAAACCGTGGCGCAGTGGTTAGAAAAGCAGGTTAAATGATCGCCAGTTTATGCGTTCGATCCTATTCTACTCTACCACTTTTTCTTTTTTTTTTAAAATTTATAACATTCGCCAACACGGTAGAGGGGGGAGAAAGAACAATTCAACGTCATGTAATAGGTAATACTTTCTCTCGTGCAGTTATTAAAAAGGAATTTTAATGGTACCTTTTGAATTTTTGAATACGGAACAAAGGGAGGTCATACGCTTGCGTTTCAGAAACTAGTTTTGCCTTTAACATCTGATTTTGGTCCGCAGAGCCTATGAATGTTGCAGCAAAATCTGACATTAAAATTGGCAATAAAAAGTAAAGTTCTATATCCAGAGACCTGATAGTTTATTTAGCAACTATTACACTTGCATATTAGATTATTTTTCAATGTAACAACTATCGGAGGAGACGACCATTCCAAGGTGGACGCGAAATGAGTCACCGTTTTGGCGACCACGAACTTGTCTATAGCGCCTAACGCTTTAATGATTGTAGCCTTCAGAAAGTCGACCGCTTGTTTGTCTTGGCCTCGATCACGCCACCGATTGAATAGTCAAAGAGTGTTCAGTCAGGTTAGGAGGAAGGTCACAAATCCGGCGACCAATGGTTAGGAACAGTGTTTAGCAGCAAAGCGTGGTTTGTCCTGGCCTTGTGTGAAAGATCAGAGTCCTGATGGAAAACGTAAAAGCGTCCGGTGGCGATCTCGTCCATCCAGGGCTTTAAGACGCTCATCAGCACCCTTTGGTAGATCTCGGTGAAAACCCTTGGAACCTTTTGAAAGAAGAACAAAAGCATGACGTCACTTTCGCTAGAGATGACTCACAGAACGATGACGGAGTAGGGAAACATGGTATGTTTCACGAGGGGAACCTCCTCGATGTATTTGCAGATCCACCTGACCTTCTGTCTGTTGCTCGTCTGGTCCTGGTCGAAATTCTTTTCATCAAACAAGAATCTCAGCAGTTACCCTGACCTTATTCGACTCCTTGTAGTGATGAGCATGCGGTGAGACTTGAAATAGGAGGAATAACTATACTCTTCTTGGTCTTTCGGCTGATCGTCGACTTGTGACAGCCTATATCAGCGAGGATCTTTGCGTAGATTTTTCTGTAACACTATCTCTCTCTCTCTCTCTCTCTCTCTCTCTCTCTCTCTCTCTCTCTCTCTCTCTCTATATATATATATATATATATATATATGTATGTATATATATATATATATAGGAAAATGAAAAAGGAAAACCAAAAAATGGATGTTTTTTATGTGTACATCAACGTTTCGTCTTTATTTATAAGACTTCATCAGGATGATAAAATAAAGAAAAAAATGTCATGCAAGTACAGATACATGTAGGGTAGACATATTGGGAGGAAAAATAAAATGAAATAATGGCCACTACTGGGTGGACGTCCGTACTTGTTGGAGAAATAGAAATGAATGAATATCTATTTCTCAAACAAGTACAGACGTCCACCCAGTAGTGGCCATTATTTCATTTTATTTTTCCTCCCAATATGTCTACCCTACATGTATCTGTACTTGCATGACATTTTTTTCTCTATTTTATCATCCTGATGAAGTCTTATAAATAAAGACGAAACGTTGATGTGCACATAAATAACATCCATTGTTTGGTTTTCCTTTTTCATTTTCCCATCACGTCGGATTACCTTCATCCTTCTCTTCCCATATATATATATATATATATATATATATATATATATATAAAGAGAGAGAGATAAATAAATAAATCAAACGAATTATAACATTATTTACTACAGTTCCAAGAATTTAAAGTCAACAATGGTCTTACGTATGGTCGTTTCAGAGATGATTAGTAATCATATTTAATTTTCTTATATATATATATATATATATATATATATATATATATATATATATATATATATATATATATATATATATATATATATCTATATATAAGTGATAGAAATAAGCTTATGAGCAATTGCCATTCAGCAGACAGTGAAATACTTTAATAATTATTTACAAGAAACTATTTCAATATCCATTATTGTAAGAAGTTTCTACTAAACTGCATCTCGTGTATACGAACAAATGAACGGATTTACGAAAGTACGTACATAATTAAACAAAGTAATTTAATTATGTTAGGAATTCTCTTTTATAACAAAGATAATGGCACAATTAGATTTGTCACCTGTGCATAATTCTAACCGGAAGTTTGCAGATATTTCTAAAAAATTAAGAAATATTACCCGGGGCGAGTGTTCCAGTTAGTGCATAAATAATAGAGCCATCCTGTATTATATGAATCATACTATTGAAAACTTTTGTTATAAATTTCTTTCGTTATCATTTTTCTATGATCAGAGTTCCCTCCCCTCTGTCTCATTTCTCTCTCTCTCTGGAGCTATTCTACAGCATACTTATAATAGGTTTAGCAGCGAATAAACTCACATGCAATCGTGTTTTCTGAACCCTTTTCCTGCTTTCAACGCGTATCAAGTGCTTATTTTATTTCTAGAATGTTGTCGTTGATTCTTTTCAACGAGGTCCGCCGTTTTTGTACAAACGCCTGCCACCGCCATGAATGCTGCAGCACAACGTCTCGTCAAGTACCAGAGTGGGTGGACTGAAGATCTATGGTGTAAAATACCATTGTTTAAGTTATTATGTTTGTGTAAAAGTAAACATCAGAAGCTGTTTTGCCCTCTTGGCGTAAGATATGTTTCTTGTCTCATCTCAAATGGAATCATGCGTAATACAGATGTTGGAGAAGATAATTAGAACAGTACACAGTTTTCTTCAATAATTTAATGACATATCATGTTAAGAATGTGTAGCAATAGAGATGAACATTACCAGCTTCAAAGCGTGTTAGATGTTTTGAGCGTCGGGCGGCCATTTTTTAAAGAGGAAAAGACTCGATTCCTTATTATAGATTTTATTATTTTGAACTAATTTGCCTGCGTGAGTAACTGATTTGCATGTGTAGAGTCCAATCGACTGTAAGAAAGCCGGATTAAACGCAGATGGGCAGGTCAATTTTTAACACTTGAGAGAAAGCGTTGGTATTAGGAATTTTCTCAGTGTTGTTACGGTGTTGTTTGGACCACCATTTTGACCTAATCACCCCATCATAGGATTTACATACGTTTTTGTTTCTTACAAAATAGTGATCCATATTTCAGTATGGAAGCTTATATCCATCTTAGATCGGTTTTATCTATTTGACTTTATGTTTGTACATTATTTTTTCAGATTTTCGTTAAATTGAGGGTAAAAATGCCTGATCAAACCGAGTTTGAAAATGGGCGAATTTTTGGAGCTTGTATTGCAACCCTAACCCTAACTCTAACCCGATTAAGAGAAAAAATTAAACTGCTTACTGTTTCGAGAAGTATGATATCAAGAATTATTACAGAAATCAAGAAGCACAGAAATAACCTCTATAATCGGATTTCTAAACTTACTCACACAGTCAGACGGACATTAAAACATGTGAGAAACAAACAATCATCGGATCATTGTTATCAAAGTTTCTGCTGAGTTGAATTCATATTTGAATAGTAGATCTTCACCCAAAACTGTTTGCTGTGAGCTTAATTAAGTCGGATATCGTGGAAGTGGCGTCGTTAATTTTATTGGAATTCAACAATATTCCAATTATTTATTATGGCCAAGTAATGACTCTCAAACTGTCTTGTTTTAGTGACTTGATTACATCTAAGGTTTTGTATAATCTGTTTAGGGATAACATTACAACAACACAGTAAAGCAAGGCCTTAAAACAGCAAATTAGATCTGACGGGTATGTTTCGGAATTTTTGAGATGATGATTAATCAATGTTATGATTCCGATTATTCGGACTCCTCTTCTCATCTTGGATGTTATTCTCATGACGTTTTGGCCGATTTAAGATGCGACCTTCTTCAGGTGTTACTTGTCGAACTTGCGTGGCACAACGGATAAAAGTGCTATCAGTTGTAAGTGACATTTCTCTGGAGGTTGATTGTTCAGATTTCAGTACAGGCGTATAATAAGAATTACTTATGCCATCTACCCAATAATTGCTGACGGAAGGAGAACAATCTACATTAGATTATATAAAACGTTTAGTTGGAAATTCCGTACGGATTCCCGATTTTGAAATAATAATTCCCTAGTCCCACAAGAAGCACCTGAAAAAGGTCGGATATTAAATTGGCCGAAACGTTGAACGTGAAAGATGAGAAGACTAGTTCGAATAATACAAATAGATCTAAACGTGTTTACAACGAAGTTGTGTTCGAATCTTGACATTTGACTCCCAAGAATTAATACTTGTAACGTGGCTGATATATCCCGATAGAAATATCTCTGTTCGTAAGAGTTATGAGCCCAGAATAAAAATATTATAGCTAGTGAAATAATTGCATGAAAAGTCAAAATATACCAAAGCTCGTACAAATATGGCATCGATTATGTGCATCTATGAAAAGTTGAACTCCGTCAGGTTTAAGTTGTTGTTAAAATGTTATCGCTTTAGTCGTTGAAAAATTATAAAAGATGTAGATCCTCTGAAATTAAATGAATGGCATATCTATATATTAAATAGTAGTGTAGCACTGAGAATTAGAAAATATCTCACACACAGTACACGTTATCCGCAATGACTTGCATATATTTCTGCGTTCATTGTCAAAGTCATGTACATGATCTCAATGTGGTAATTGAAAAAGAACATAATAACATGCAGAACGTATGCAAAACTGCTTAAAAAAGTGCATGTAGTGTCTAAGAAACCAAACTCTGACACAAACACTGTTTTTGATTGGTTTAGGTATTACATTCAGAATTCAAAAACGCTACAAAGCAGTTGACCAGTTTTGTAATGTGTTCAGTTTCTCAGTGACCAACGTATAGTAGAACGCACGATTAAATTTGACAAAAAGCAGTTCAGCAAATTTATCTGCCAGTTTTGTTTGGATTACATGTGAATTGTTGTGACTTAATCCGGACGGAGATAGATGATATTTTGATTATATTTTACTGTTAATCGTTTTCTATGACCACACAGACTATGTAAAATGGGGTGCTTACTGTCTTTCATATATTAAGCTTCTTAAGAAATATGCTATAAATTTATTGATCGTAACATTGTTATGAAGTTCAACAAAACGCGTTTCACCTAAGTGTAAGCTTATCTATTAACAGAATAAGTAAATGAAAGATGTCAAATGTAGAATTGGAATGATTAGAAAAGATATAGACAATGATACATTGCTATCATATGGTCAGAACGAACACGCATCAAACCGGATGTGAATGTTTTGTTCAATGTTAAAGGCGAGGAAGAATCATAAGTTTACTTATATGAAATACTAAAGAGTTGAATAATTGGTGTCATAGCTCAAAATATTTCATGCTCCTATGGTTCAGAACATAAATCATTTAGTTCTCTTTGCTCAAGAATAGCCCTGGTGTAATTTGCGAGTAATGATACCGTTATAGCAGATGTAACAAATGATCCTCTTAGTTCTGAAGACACAGACAAATACTCACTAAACTGAGCGAACGATTAGTTGATCAAAACGTAATATTTGATGATTGGTTCATTTTCCACTTAATTTTCTCCTAGAGTTGAAATGTCCTAAAACTATTAAAGCAGACCGAACATTGCTTCAACCTATTTTAAATGCTGATAGAACTGTGAAACCGACAAGTTTTCTGGGACAACGAATGTCACGAATTTCACTCCCGTAGCATGATGTGCGGGAAGATGAATTCCACATGTAAAGCAGAACTAATAAAAAGTGTGATCAAGATGGAAACAGTGACATAACCAACAGTATCTGACATGAGATAACTATCTTTCAGTAATCGTAATGTTTTGATCCAAACCATGTAAAATAATCATGCATTTTTGAGTTTTGGTTATTCTCCTGTTGTTTGTCGGCGTTCACTATCACGATATTTTCGAAATAACATCACACTAATTGACATTGTATTCGATCGCTATCTATGTTGAAATTCAATCAACTACTATAGGAGAGTAACACAAATGAGCAAAAAGAAGCCTAGTTGAAAACTAATAGATAAAACAGACGCTCACGTTACTCATATTTAAGGCTACTTTGTTTTATTGATGAAAACAAGGCAGACCTGGCGTATTTCCTCACCCACCCAGATAGCCAAAGATCTACTAGAAGAATACAATATGGTAACCGGATGCGGATTCATATAGCCCGTTGGATCAAGAAATGACTTCAAATTTCATGAAGATCATGTAGAAGATGACTTCATGCCTCAGAAGAAATCATGTGCAGAGTTACTGGTGTCGTAGTTTTATATTTGTACTACATCTTCCAAAGCTATGGGTTATAGATCAAACTGCAAACAAGCGGAAGTAAATTCACATTAAAGTGACAACAATGTTCTTGATCTAGTGAGAAATTGCCTCTTCAGTTTCCATGTCCTTACCAGTTGACAAAAAACCTTTTCATTCTCTAAATATGGGATTTAAAAAATAATTCCAACTATACATCTGTAAATATTTATATTTATACTAGATATGCCAGATTTTCTTCCAAATATAATTTTTTGTTCTAACCAAAGAGATGTAAGTCTACGTTGACTGTTACGTATTCTTTTTAATATGAAGATCATTTGAAAATAATTTCGACCCGAACAAAGTATTTTGTCGAAGGGGGTAAATCGAATTCTATTTTGTCGTTCTTAACAACATGAACTACAAGAAAAACTGACATGAACGAAAATCAAGTTTTGGTTTTAAGGAAGAACGCTATTCTACCAAGTATACAATTCACTTTTAAAAGATATCATTATATACTGCATTCCTACAGAGGAAATTACAAGCGCTATACTGTTATTTGTGTTAAAGAAAGGGGCGATTTCTGCAACTAAGAATGAAGACTAGAGATCTTCACCAGCAGCAGTTACTTAGTCAGAGTAGAAATTACGCTACCCGAAACAACCAATCGATGAAGCAATGTCTGCAATTACCTCATTAGAATGCAGGAAAACGCGCAATTATTCCCGGAAACAATTTGCTCCAACGCTGGTACTACGAGATCTTCAGAGGCAGGACAATATTTAAACTGATTCATTTTTAATTATCCGCGCGTTCTTATATTGTTAGTTGGTCCGAGTGTTTGTAAACTGATGCTGCACAACTAGATTAAAAAACCTCCGTTTACTATTTGAAAACCTAGGATTTTCATTCGAAATTCAGAGGTTTTGACCCCTTTTAAAAATCGCCCTTGAGCCATTTTAAGTTTGAAGTTACCATTTTAATTTGATATTAAACTCTTTTTAATTTGAAGTTGAACTGTAACTCTACATCTTTTGCTAATTCACAAAGATCCGATTTTATATATTAAGCGATTATATATAAACAACATTCAAGAGTAGGCGGTAAATGGAAATAAAAACAACAAAATTTTAGACTTTAGAGTGAGGATCACTTTTGAATATAAATATTACGTAAATTGATCACCAATTGCCGGGCCACCACGCGGTAATGATCACCCACTTCCGGACCAGATTGACCGTTTAATTATCGGTTATTAAAAACGTTAACTATTTTCTATCAGAAATGGGTGATTATTACCGCTTGGTTGTCGGGAAATGGGTGATCATTTCACGTTAAATTTATATGCAAAAGTGATCTCGTACCCTTAAGTTTAAAATATTGTTTATTTTTTAAATTTGTGTTTACCGCCTACGTTTCAGGCTGTTTACATGTAATAAACTAAAAACAGTAAGATCTCATTTTTTATTTTTAGGAAAATTATCTAAAGGATATAAGTATATGAATATTATTATTTTAAAAACATGCTGCAACGATCTCCAAAAACTACAATTTCCAAATAATTACACTGACGAACGACAATAAAATATTCATTTTGTAGGAAGAAACTTATCTATGACAAAGTAACGATACAGAGACTTTACTCCAATAATACAAATTTTTAAAATTTCATGTTGTTTCTTCGAAGTTGGTTATTTTCATTTGAATTTTCTAAATTTTACATTTTAGATTTCAATTTGAGGTTGAACTCTTTTAATTTGAAGTTGAACTTTTTAAAATGTGAAGTTGACATTTTTTAATTTGAATTTCAGTTATAATCCGAGCCTAAAAAATTGTATTTCCAATAATCGGAGCCATCTTTATTGCTTTGTTTCAGTGTGAGCAACCGATCGTTGAACAAATAGCAATTTTGAGAAGTGACACCATAAACAAGAGAGAGACAGATGTAAAAATATTATCCTATTTGGTTGGTTATGTTTGTTTATTCGTCTACACAGAGATTTGTGATTGAACCAATTTTCCAATACAGCAAACAGACGCATTCGAGACGGAAGGCCGAGAAACCTGCAGGCTTAAGACAAGCTATTAAGTGCGACCTTCTAAATGATTGGATACTTGTGACCAGCGAATAGGTTTTTTTTATTATTTATTCACATGTACCCAAGTGTAGTATCTGTTCTGATACTACACTTGATCCTTTCTGTGACCGGTCAATAGAGAAGACATCCTTCTAGACTGAAGCAATTACATTTTTTTTTATCGCAATGCAGAGTGCCTCATTAAAAACCGAACTTGTGTCCAACTCTTCCCTCGTGGTGAGGCAAGTAAATAGGGACTGCCATTCCTTCAAAAACAAGTAATGATTTAATTCGTGTTTTTAGATTGTTTGTTTGTTTGTTTGTTTGTGTGTTTACTTGCTTGTTATGCAGCAGAATTACACTTGACATAAATCAATCTATCTTACAAAACTAATTGTTGCACAGATTCCAAATGGGCAACAGAAGAACTATTTTGGTGGCATGAATTACATCAACAACAACAAGTATAGTATAGTGACATTCACGTTAATTAAAATAAATTAGATTCCTTGCAGACAAGTGGAGCGATTGGGACCTACCACACGGAACTTTCTCAAAAGCTTTGGTCTATTCATGACGCGACACACTGGGGACCATTATCAATTGACTTGCCTTTACAAGCGCTTCACCACCGCCATTATTCTAAGAAACGGTTTGAACCTGCTCTCGACCTGCGAATCCAGCAGAAAATGCGAAGAAACATCCTGATATTTGCGTATTTGTTTTTAAAACTGGACATTTAATTGATTAACTATTATTTGCCATTGAAAATTGTCTTTAACTTAGATACATATATCAACAAAATTCAAATTAGTGTCCTTATTTAAGTAAAAGTTCTTAATTTGACATACAGTTTTATAGTCGCAAGTGATCCGGCGATTGGGTTAGAATCTGGATGTAAACACTTGACAAGTCTAGCCACACTAAAGATCAGTGACACAACGAAGCAGCTCGCTGGTAATGAGAATATATATATATAAATTCAAAAAAAACTAAAAAATTCCTATTGTCTTGAGGCATAGCCTTTACAAAAGTAGTGACATTCCATGAAAAATTACAGTATACTGAAATCATATGCCCTTAATAGGGTTAAGATGAAAATACATATACACTAAATGTACAAAAGCAAGGAAATTCCCAAATTTTTACACTTTTATTGTCATTAAGGGTATGACTACATATCAACCAAACCATTTCATTATCACATCACTACAGTATAAATATCTATGCATGAGTGGATGAAGTGTGTGAGGTGCGCTGAAAAAAATTTCTACAAGTAAAATACATAGCCCTGTTGTGTTCGCATACCCTTAATGACAATAAAAGTGTAAAAATTTGGGAATTTCCTTGCTTTTGTACATTTAGTGTATATGAATTTTCATCTTAACCCTATTAAGGGCATATGATTTCAGTATACTGGCATTTATCGTGGAATATATATATATATATATATATATATATATATATATATATATATATATATATATATATATATATATATATTAGAGAATGTAAGACATATTATTGATTTGTTTTTCTGGGTACTTCTGAAAATTGTGTTCTGCAGATGATTTGATGTTCTAAAAAAATCATTTTGTATGACTTAAAATAAACAACTTTAATAATTTTGTGTATACTCTTTATTTGAAACTTCATTGGAAAATAATCTAAATCGTCAATATAAACACCAATATATACATATATATATATATATATATATATATATATAATTATTAATGACAATATATGTATTAGCATATACTATCAGTTCCTTTTACTTTGTAGTCTCCTTAAAAGATTCAGCATGGCGTATTAGTGGGTTGCCCCACGTGTGAATTTGTTTTTTCTTTGTTTTCACCCAAAAATTAACTATTGTATAGTGTAAGTTTTTTCAAGACACATTAATCCAAGACCTTTTTACTCTTTGTGAATTTTTTCTGATGATTTTGTAGTGTTGCAGAGACGATATCGACATAAAAGTGTTGTTTGGCACAAGACAAATGAAACGCACCGTAAAAATATATCTCACAGAAATATCATGTTTTTTTGAAATGTGAAAAAATATAAAAAATAAAATAAAACCATGGCTATTGGAATATAATATGAACTGACTTATATATATATATATATATATATATATATATATATATATATATATATAAAGTTAGCTATATGTATATGTTTACATATTTGTATTACATGATTCACTCGTAATCAAACCTATCATTTTGAATTTTGAACACAGCTTCTAGGCGTAAAGTATAATAATGTAGGTTATATTTAGTTTAATTTAGTTTCATGCAAAGATGTTAAAACAGAATGGCGGCCCGCCTGTAAAAAAAGCCTAAAATGTAAGACAGTTACTAGAATCTAAATCATGTAATGGATTTTTATAAAAAATGAAATTAGCATTCTAGACATGAAGTATAGTAGGATTCTATCCTGATTTTTATCTTTGAAATGGGACATAAAAGTGGTGCACGTCTGTTCTGTTCGAGAAATTAATTATATCTATATATTGTCTTTTTATGAGGAAAGTGTGTCTTCAATTTTATACTCCTTACAGTATACGAATATTTCTAATTACAAGCTCAATGAATATTTATTAGAAAATTCAGAGCATATATATTATATTGATCTAATTCAAAAGACAATGTAAAAGGCAACCAAAAACATGATTCACAATACTTCCTTCAATACTTTATTTCCGCACTTCAGTGGAGATTTATCATTTAAATTTTCATTTTACATACAAAAAACATCCATTTCTCCATATTAATATATTGGTAGACCTACATGTGTTTCTTGGCGGACAGAACACAGACACATACACACACACACATATATATATATTGTTGAATATAAGAGACAACTCATGTCTAGATATACTTTGGTAGATCCTTTCAATAGTCCGAATCAGGACCTTAGTTTCGGAGGGTAATTGGCTGATGAATTTGCCATAGTTTAGATTTTTCACCCAAGTACTTTTAGACCCATCCGGATCCATCTTCAGGAGAATGAGGTTAATCAGGTACAGATTATATGTTAGTATTATAGATGGTTTTGGCGGAAATTATGTAATAAGTACGAAACTATAGTTAGAACTATATACATTTTAGTATATAATTACTGATATTAAAGTTAATTCTATTAATTAGTTTTTTTTATATATAGAAATAAATGGAGATTTTGTTTGTTAGTACTATATTCTAAGATTTTGGTATTTTCTACTAAGAGTCTTCTGAATTCCGATCGGGGGCAGGAATGGTCGTTAGTTAAGTGTTGGGTTATGGCGCTAGTATCAGACAAATGCATCGTCAATCTTCTCGACAAAGTCGTGGTAGTCAAACCTATGTATATGTTTTTTTCTTGGTTGTCGGAGACACAGTCTTCCAAAAGAACATTTACACTCATAAACAAGGTTTGTCTTATCCAAAACTCTAATCGAGGGGGAAGAACTTGAGTTTTTGCCTTTCTTCGGACTAGTCTTGTTTTTCTTTTTGCCAATTTAAACCTATTTCATGATTTTTAGCCTAAGAAGTCTTTTTAAATGGCGAATACTTTCCACCTCACGTTTTACTGAGCCTTGTTGCTTCCACGAACGTACCTTTTATTGGACGTTTTACCCTCTGGATTCTATCTATTTTCGCCGCACCTGAACATGTGGTTTTTGGAATTTAACTTTGAATCCTCTCTTGTCACTTCTCGTGCCTTTTAACGACCTACCTATCTACATTTCACTTTCTCCGCTGGACTTTTTGACACCGGACTTTTTTGCAATCGGACATTTGCTTGCATTCAAGCAGAGTTTTGCCTTGTGTTTTTTCCCTACAATTTTTATTTTACTTTTTCAAATTTTAAATCTTGGCCTTTGCCAACTCTGATGATAAGATTTTGATCTTTGAAAAGCCTGGCTTAAGGAAAAATTTAACTTGAATAAATTGCCTTTTTGCGGAATATACCTTGCTTTGAGCAACTGAATAGAAATACGATTTGACTTGTGCTTTTCTAATTCCTTTTCATCCTTCTACATATCTATCTGCTCTATCCTGGATATTGAGCTGTATACTTTTCACAATAGGTTTTACCTTTCCTAAAAGTTCGCTTTTAGTTCACCACTTTATATATACATATATATATATATATATATATATATATATATATATATATATATATATATATCAATAAAAAATATTAAATTATATTTTTAATTTTTAGGTCAAAGAATATCACACTCATTGTGATAACTTACAAATTAATACAGTACTGGAACGACCCCTGATCAACCTATTTTAACTATCACTGAGAGACATTTACCAACTCATATTTCTCCCACCTATTGTATAAATAGCAACTTATATTCAATAAATCTCGCAATAAATTGCTTCAAGTAATTTATTTTGAAAGTAAGTGTTGATATGCCGTAAAATAACATACTATATATAACGATTTTTCTTGCTTAGTGTAGATAGAAGCAAGCCACGAAAAGATTTGTCGCATAATTATATTTTCAGTTTCATCAGTTGCCGAGGTCGTGGAATGAGCGAGCTTGAAAGAATCTCCAGGCTTGTTTAATCGGTTTCTAAACGCAATTCGCAGACTTTTAGTGAGATGATCTCATCGGTTGTTGGCGTCAATGCGAGACGAGCTGCAGACGTATATATTTACCTACTAACATACTTATTCGATTTCAAAAGTGACACAGATTTTTCCGTGATTATATATATATATATATATATATATATATATATATATATATATATATATATATATATATATATATATATATATGAAGAGAAGAGATAGAAACATTTAAAAAGGAAGGCAAGGAAAAGAGAAATAGGAAAGTATAAAGCTACGGAAAATGATAAAAATGCGATAAAGAGGTATAGAAAGGGGGTTATCGTAGAAAAAGAAGAAGATAAAGATGAAAAAGTATTAATATTATGTTTGTTAGTCGTACTACTAGTAGTAGAATTAGAATAAGAATTAGAAGAAGAAGAAGAAGAAGAAGAAGAAGAAGAAGAAGAAGGCTAAAAGATGAAGATGACAAAGTGTATTATTAAGAAAAATGGATACTGGTACAGCTTTAGAACAAGACAACACCGACTTTTACATAAACAACCGGAAAAAGCCAAATCAAAAAGAGCCGGCGTAAAAATTGAAATGAGGCAGCTTCTTAACGAAAAAAAAAACAATATAAGAAAAACACTCACTGTATATTCATTGTTATGACAATTTATTCATTTTTGACGAAGAAAATCAATGAAATAAATATTTTCATTTCACAGGAAAGTTAAAAGTGAATTATTTTTTGATAAATTGTGTTTTCATGAATAAACTCCAGATTGTAAAAAATATAATCAATAAAACAACGATTTTACAGATTAATTTTCGTTTTGATTTCGTAATGGTATTTAACCGGACAAAACCAACTATGTTACGGTTAGATAGGGGTTAGTTTAGCGTAGGGTAAGGGTTAGTTTAAAACAAAACACATTTCGGTGTTTGTCAGGTTCAAAGCTGTACACTAATATAAAGACGAAGAGGTTGGTTCAAAATGTTGTCTTCACATGAATTCAAACAGATAGCTGCCGAGAAGATCCCTGCTCGTACGACACTCTTTTTTATTCAGTTGTTTTTATGTAATTAATGTAAAGGTAAAGTTGCACTTTGCTTTTTGAGCCTTCTCATTAGCTATGCGCTTCGGCATATTCCGGAAGATGCCGAACAAAAAGTCGGTTTTGTTCGCTTCAACGGCTGTACCAGTACAGAACCATGGTGTAGAAGATGAAGAAGATCAGGGAAGAAAACAGAAGGTAGTCAAGATGAAGAAAAGAGGGGAAATAAAGAAAGAAGCTGAAAAGTAGATAAAGATGAAAAGCTTAAAAAAGGAAGAACAACGACAACAACAAAGACAAATTAAATAGAAAGGAAGAACAAGAACAAAAAATACAGAAAATCAGAACAAGAGTAATTGCAAAAAGAAAACAAAAATGGAATAAAAATAAAATCATGAAGAAGAAAATAAGAAAAATAAAGAAACAAGGTAGAAAGATGAAAATAAAAAGATGAAGAAGAAAAAGAAGAAGAAGAAGGAAACAAGAAGGATGAGAAGAACAACAACGAAGAAAAAGCATAATGAACAAGAAAATTAAACGAAATGATAAAAACAAAGACAAAGAGAATATGAAGAAAAAGAACCAATAACAAGAATGAAGAATGAGATAATTTAACGGAATAATAAAAAATATAGCAAATAATAATAATAATAATAATAATAATAATAATAATAATAATAATAATAATAATAATAATAATAATAATAATAATACTGTTTGCAAAAAACAAAACAGAACTGGAAAAGCTGATAAACACAACCAGGATATTCAGCCAGGATATCCAAATGGAGTTTGGAATAGAAAAATGTGCACTGCTAGAGATCAAAAGAGGAAAACTGGAAAAGACAGAAGGTATAGAACTCCCCAACCAAGAGGAGATGAGGGCGCTAGGAGAACAAGATAGTTACAAATACCTGGGAGTTCTGGAAGCAGACACAATCAAATATACAGAAATGAAAGAGAAGATTGGAAAAGAATATCTACGAAGAACAAGGAAACTCTTAGAAACTAAACTATATAGCAGAAATCTAGTAAAAGGGATAAACACGTGGGCTGTATCACTAATAAGATACTCTGGACCATTCATAAGCTGGACCAAAGAAGAACTCAGGCACCTTGACCAAAGAACTAGAAAACTAATGACTATGCACAATGCACTGTACCCAAAAGACGACACGGACAGACTCTACGTGAAAAGAAATGAAGGAGGTAGAGGACTGGTAAGTATAGAAGACTGTGTGGAAGACACCAAAAAAGAGCTAGAGAAATATGTAACCCAGAACACGGAAAGACTGATCACCACAGCAAGAGACACCAGCCCAACAAACAACCCCGGAAGCACTGAACCCAGAAACAAAAAGACAAGAAAGGAAAAGTGGGAAGAAAAACAACTACATGGACGCTTTATAAGACTCACAAGCGATGAAGCCAATGAAAACAGCTGGGCATGGCTAAGAAAAGGAAACCTGAACAGAGAAACGGAATCTCTGCTGACGGCCGCACAGAACAATGCGATTAGGACAAACTTTATTAAAGCAAAGATAGATAAAACCCAGGAAAACAGCAAATGCAGATTGTGTGGACAAAGAGACGAAACGATAAATCATATAATAAGTGAATGCAGCAAGCTAGCACAAAGGGAATACAAGAACAGACATGACAGCATGGGGAAAGAAGTACACCGGGAAATGTGCAAACAACTGAATTTCGAATATGCAAGAAAACGGTACAAACACAAACCAGAAACTGTACTAGAAAACGAAAAACACAAAATCATATGGGATATGAATGTACAAACAGACAAACCCATAACAGCAAGGAGACCGGATATGATAATAATCAACAAGAAAGAAAAATCCTGCAAAATCGTGGACTTTGCCGTTCCAGCAGACCACAGAGTGAAGATCAAAGAAACGGAAAAGAGAAGCAAATATACTGAACTTGCCAGAGAATTGAAAGGAATATGGAACATGAAGAAAGTCAGTATAACACCAATAATCATAGGAGCACTAGGAACAGTCCCCAAAAACATGGAGAAAAGACTAGGAGAAATAGGAATCAAAGGGATAACTGAGACAATACAAAGGACAGTAATGATCAAAACAGCTACAATCCTGAGAAATGTCCTCGAATGCGGAAACCAACCCACATAAGCAACGAATGGAGAACAAACACATGGAAGCACAAAACAACAGAACCGGGGAAAATACAACCGAACGAGAGAGGCGCAAGCATAGGCTGAAGCCACGAAAATTATGGACAGAGGGTCGACGAGGGAAAGCGCAAAACCAGACCTCCACTGGAAGAGCGCGGACAGCTCTGGGACCTTGGGAAGGCTTGTTGCCACTCGGGCCCCAGAGGAGACCAATGGCCATTATCAGCGAGAAATCGTTGGTAGGTGGCTGTTGCGATTACCGCAAGATCATCAGCGGTGATGAACGAAAAGAGGTGGAGCATACTGGAGGCCTGAGGAGACTTGTTGTCACTCAGACTCCAGGGAATACCACAGGTTGTCGGCAGTGGGTGACCACTGACGATGACCAGTGTGATAACTCCTAGTGAGTAAATAATAATAATACTAATACTAATAATGATAATGATAATGATGATGATGCTGTTGCTGTTGCTGCTGCTGCTGATGATGATGATCATAAGAAGAAGAAGAAGAAGAAGAAGAAGACGAAGAAGAAGAAGAAGAAATAAGGAAACAGAAAAAGTGACTTGAAGAAAAAAAGAGAAAGAAAGGAGAAGCAGAATAAAGAAAAGTAGTGAAACAAAAATGAAGAGGAAGAATGAAAGAAGACAATGCAGTAATAGTAATGTTAAGCCAGAAAAGAAAGCGTCATGAACGAAAGAAAAGAAGAGAGAAATGGAGAAATAAATGTCAAGTGATGAAGGAGTAGATAATCGATGAAAGTAAAAGAAAAGGAAAATAAGTTGACAAGAAGTGAAAGAGGAAATGCAGAAATAACGAGAAAATTAGAGGAAATAACATAAAATGAGAAGCAAAAGAAAACTAACAAGTAGCGAAGCTGAAGATATTATTCGGATTTCAGGAATCACCATCTATTTTTGCTAGTTAGCGATCACTGATAACGATTCGTGTAAGAACTCCTAGTGAGTAGAGCAGACTAATGGTCGTTGCCGGCGAGAAATCATGGAAAGCATCTGTTGTAAATAAGTCATTTGTAATAGTTATCGATAGAGGTGAGGAGTACTGGAAATCTGGTGAGACTTGTTGTCATCCAGACTCCAGGGAACACAACCGGTGATCATCAGTGAACAATCACTGATGATGACCTGTTTTGAAACTAGTAGTGAGTACATGATAATAATAATAACTATAGGGACCCCGCGAAAATCCCATGCTTCTTTCTACACTAATCTGTGTAATTTATCCTTAAATATAATATTCGTTTTGAAATAATAAACGCTTAATACTATAAATAACAAATTACTTGTTTTCTTCCGGAAAGAATAATTGCCACTGCCAGCTAAATATTCTTTCAATAAATAACATGAATAAGTCTCTTCTATATTTATTTAAAATTGTAACAATTTAATTATTTTTAAAACAATTAATATGAATAATTATACATTCTGCATTGACTATACAATAGATTCTTTTAGAATCTTATTTCGGACTCGCTCCTCTAATGACTTGAAGTTTTTAGAATTAGTTGCGATTGCTAACTCAAACTGATATGCAGACAGAAAATGTTCCTCGATTTGTATGAAGACCTTTAACCCCCCCCCCCCTCTTACTTCCTTCTTTACTTTTAAACGAATAATTTACTATTTACTTCACTTTACTGATTAGAAGATCTTATGTTTTTAAATATGTGCGAAAGGTGATAACACATGGACGGCGGCACCGGGGGGGAGGGGGGCTCCAGCCCTCTCACTTTTTGACTGCCCCCCCCCTACTTTACGGTCATCAATAATTAAGTTGATATGTATGTGTTTAACCGGCCCCCACTTTTTAGGAGACCCTCCCCCACCCACACTTTTATAACTGCCCCACCGGCCCTGTAACATACGTACTAACATAATTGTATTCGTGTATTATTATTTGGATGATGATAATAATAGTAACAATAATAATAATACTGATAATAATAATAATAATAATACTGATAATAATAATAATAATAATAATAATAATAATAAGAAGAAGAAGAAGAAGAAGAAGAAGAAGAAGAAGCAGATCAAACGGTCTCAAACAACTATAGACTGATAACATGCTTACAAACTATGTGGACAATTTTAATGGCACAACTGAGAGAACAGATCGATCACTCATTCAATAACCGTAGATTACTCCCTGAAGAAGAGAAAGGATGCTTGAACGCGACAAGAGGGACACACAACCTGCAATACATAGATCAAAAGCTCCCGAAGGAAGTTAAAACAGAAAAAATAGCTATGACATGGATCGACTACATGTAAGCCTACGGTACTCTAAGCATTGACAACTGAATGCTTAATGATGTACAAAATAACCGACAATATTATCAATTTCATAGAGAACGCAATAGCAACATGGAGATTATAACTGACAGCTGGAGGACAACACTGGAGTTAGATAAGAAAACAAAAAGGCATTTCCGGGGACATCACTACTGTCACTCAAGAACATACTCCGTATGTAAGCTTACAGATACAAAAGAAATAATAAAATACCTCATTTATATTGACGACCTGATGCTATTTGCAAAAGAAAAAAAAACAGAAAAAAGGAACTAGGAAATCTGATAAATACGACTAGGATCTCCAGCCAGGATATTCAAATGGAATTCGTAATGGTAAACTATGCACTACTAGAGACGAAAAAAATGAAAAACTCAAGAAAGCAGGTAAGGGGCGTGGAACTACTCAACCAAGCGGAGATAAGGGCAGTTGTCGAACAGGATGCTTATAAATATCTGGGAGTTCGGAAAGTAGGCGCCATTAAATTAACAGAAGTGAAAGAGAAGAAAAATATGGAAAACAGACGACGAGAAATTGTGATCGAAACAAAGATTGAGAGCACACAACGCACGACATTGATGATAACGGAAGGAAATCTTAAGGAAAATCCACGAATGTGGAAGCTAACGAACATAACCCACGAACACTAACTATCCACAGGTTAGTTGTAATAGAAATAGAAACAACATATAGAAATAATTAGTTGAGCTCAAGGGAACTTAAACTGTCAGCAATCCCATAAACTGACATGACCCCTAAAACACATACACGCACGCATGTGGTACCAAACAAAATGGTGGTGAAAGATCAAAGAAAATAAAATGAAGAGGAGGTAGAGCACTAACGAGACCTCATCATGAATGGTGCAGAGAGAACTGGGACTTTAGAGAGTCTTAAGATCACTCAAATTCCAGAGTAGACCAACGGACGTTGCCAGCGAGAAATCAATGGTAAACGACTGTTGCGGTAACGCAAAATGATTTGCATTGGTTCTTTAAAGAGGCTAGAAGTGCTGGAAATCAGGAGAAAATCTGTTGTAACTCGAACTCCAAGGAACACCACTTGTTATTTTCATTGAGCAATCACTCATAATGAGTTGTGTGCGAACTTCTAGTGAGTAAATAATAATAATAATAATAATAATAATAATAATAATGTTAATAATAATAATAATAATAATAATAATAATAATAATAATAATAATAATAATAATAATAATAATAATAATTCCAATAATAATAATGAGCTAGAGGGCAAAACCTGATTGAGATAAGAATACGGAGAAGCATTTTTCAGGGAGACTTTCTATCACCACTACTGTTTATCATAGCCATGATGCCACTCAATAACATATTCAGAAAGTCTAGCGCTGGATACAAGTTTACAAGCATAGAAAAAAGATATGTATACGGATTAACTAAAGCTATTTGCATAAAAAATTGATATAAAAAAGCTCTATAAACACATCTCTAGTCAGGACATTCGAATGAAATCAAGAATTAAAAGTGTGCACTATTAGATGTGAAATGAGGAAAACTCAACATAGCGAGGGGAATGTAACTACCAAATCAAGAGGAGATGGGGCCACTTGGCGAACACGATACCAATAAATATCTTGGAGTTCTAGAAGCAGACGCTATCAAATCAACAGAATTGAAAGGAAATATCGGAAAATATATATGAGAGGGACAAGAAAACTTATAGAAACCAAATTATATAGTAGAAACTCTATAAAAAATAAATACGTGTGCAGTATCACTGGTAAATATTCTAAACACTCCATATGCTAGAAAATAGCATAACTAAGGCACCTGGACCAGAGGACTAGGAAACTAATGATCCTGCACAATGTACTACACCCGAAGGATGCTATTGATCGGCTCTATGTGAAAAGGAAAGAAGGGGAAAGAGGACTGGTAAGTATAGAAACTGTGTTGATGACACAAAACAAAACCTAGGAAAATATTTAAACGAACACACTAAAAAGCTGATCACTGCTGTAAAAGGCACTATAAAAAAGAACAATACAAGAAAAAGTGAAACTAAAAACAAAAAACCAAGAAAAGAAAAATAGGAAGAGAAACAGCTACATGAGCAGTTTACGAAACTTCCAGAGAAGAGACACAAGAAAAACCTGGACATGGCTATGAAGAAGACACTTTAACAGATAAATGAAGTTACTACCGACAGCTGCACAGAATAATACAATCAGAACGATCATATCAAAACCAAAATAAACAAAACCCAGGAAAACGGTAAATGGAGACATTGTGAACAAAGAAACCATACGTTAATTCAGCAAAATAGCCCCCCCCCTATAAAAAAGCATGACTACGTAAGAAAGGTAGTCCACTGAGAATTATGTAAATGTATTCACTCTGACTATGCAGACAAGTAGTATAAACAAAAGCTGGAGACAGCACTACAAAATGAAAAGTACAAAACCTTCTGGGACATAGGGGTTCAAACAGACAACCCCGTCCAAGCAAGGAGACCAGACGATATAATAGTCAACAAGATGAAAAGAACACTTCCAAATCGTAGATTTCACTGTCCCAGCAGACTACAGAGTGAAGGTCAAGGGGACAGAAAAACGAAGCAAATACACGGAACTTGTCAGAGAACTAAAAGCATATAGAACATGAAGACAATCGCTATTATACCAATAATTGTAGGAGCACTAGGTACAGTTCCGCAAAGATTGGAAAAAAATCCTAAGAGAAATTGGAATGAAAGGGAGGGCTGAGAACATACACACTGTAATAATTAAAAACAGCTGAAAACCTACATATGTAACCAACATACGTAACCAACGAACTCTAACCAGTAAGAGGTAAGTTGAAATAGAAATAAAACAAAACCATTGAAAGAACATTACACGAACCCAAAGGTACTGACACTGCCATAACTCCTATTACCTGACTTTCTTAGCAATACCCACATTCATGTGTTGGCACCAGTATCGACGGTACCGCACAAAATGGTCATGACGCGTCTAGGAGGATTACAAATCGAGGAAGGAAAGCACTAAGTAGCCTTCGACTTTGGGGAGACTATTTACCACTCAAATTACAGAGTGCATCAATAGACGGTGCTAGCGAAAAATCAATGGTAAGCGACTGATGCGATAACGTGAAGTGATTTGCAGCGGTTACCGAAAAGAGGTGGAGAGTGATAGAAATCTGAGGAGACATGTTTTCACTGAAACTCCAGTGAACAGTTATTGATACTAACTTGTATGAAAACTCCTCGTTAGTAACCCCCCACACCCCACCACTACCACCACCAACAACAACATCACCACAACAACAACCATCAATAATAATAATAATAATAATAATAATAATAATAATAATAATAATAATAATAATAATAATAATACCCAGAGCGCTCTGCACCTTTATAGAATGTATGTATGTTTGGTTAACGTCGACTCTGTTCTGAACGCATGCGCGTTTGGTCGACTATGCACACATGCCCACCATCTTAGTTCCTGTCTGGTCAGCTGATCTGGTTGTCCAATCTGAAATGAATACCTGCGTTCCTCGGTGGCCGCCATCTTCAAGCTACTAAATGACTTGCCTCAGGACCTTGAGTTGATTTCATATTATTACAAATAAAGCCGCTACTTAGATGTTATCTTAGTCATAGAATCGACTACGAAAATATTTCCTCTTTTTTAATTTATCTCCTATTTCATCTTCCAAGGTTTTCGGATCGGTAACGATGGCGGATCAAAGCCGAAAATGATATTTCCTAGCCGGGATTGGCTTTGTTTATTTTTAATTTGGCGGGAGAGCACGTGTTTTAGAATTAACTCGCTGCGATGGTTTCTCTGATAGAATAATAAAAATATATAAAAAGAACATAACAGAAATAAAGAAAGAGAGAAGAAGATAGTTATATAGAACGAGCTAGAATAAAAAGAAAAAGAAGAAGAATACGAAGTAGAAGAATACGAAGAAGAAGAATACGAAGAATACGAAGAATACGAAGAATACAAAGAATACGAAGAAGAAGAAGAAGAAAAAAAAGAAAAAGAAAAATGGTATTCATGTGAAAGGGAGAAATTACTTCGCCGTTCTGGGTGGCTCTGATAGAATATAAAAAGAGAGACCCGTAAAACAAAACATAACATATACAAAGAAAGAAGGGAACAGAAATATATATAACAAGAATAAAAATAAAAGAGAACAAATATAAATATCGAAATGGAGATAGAAAAAAGAAAACAAAAAGAAAAAGAAGAAGAAGAAAGTGTACTGTAAAAAAGAAGGAAAGAGAAAGAGATTGAGACAAACCAAGTGTGTGAGGGAAAGTGTATGATAGAAAGCAAGAACCAATATGTTTTCAATGAGAAAGATAGATAGGTAGGTAGAGAAAGGGTGGAAGGATAAGATGAAAGGAGAGAAAAAAAGATTTATCGAGTAAAAAAGAGAGCGATCTAGAATGACATACAAGAGAGAAAATGTTTTAAATAAAGAAAAGAAGAAAATAAAATACATAGGAAGACATTTAGTAGACAAAGAAACATAGTCATTGAAAAAGCAAGGAGAAAATAGATAGAGGAAGAGAAAGAGGGCGCGGGGGAGAGAAGGAAATAAATAAAGAAAAATGGATATTCAGATTAAGTTAAAGAAGAGAAAGAGATAGATAAAGAAAGAGATAAAGAGAGAGAGAGAGAGAGAGAGAGAGAAAGAGAAAGAGATAGGATGAGTGTGAGATCAAGCAACAGATAGTAAAGAAAAGAAAGTATAAAAAGTAAAAAATCGATTGTACACGCCTGTTTAGCACTGAATATATATATATATATATATATATATATATATTTAATAGTATGTATATATATATATATTTAATATTATGTATATATATACATACATATGTATATATATATACACACATATATATATAAACTCATTTAATAATATCTATATATATATATATATATATATATGTATAATTATAAATATTTTCCAAAAACGACACACAAAAACATCAAACACCTCTCTCATAAACAGACCCCTTCACTTACCCACGCATTTCAATAACACATCCATCTGCAACACACTTAACAAACTAGGCATTCCAACAGTACAAACCTCATCGCAAACCATAAAACAAACATTAAACACAGCAAGACATTTCAAAAAAACATATCCCATGCCGGCTTATATACTGTCCCATGCAACAACTGTCATCAAATGTACGTGGGGGAAACGCAACGTGAATTGAAAAAAAGATTGAGCGAACACAAAAGGGACATCAAAAACAATAACTCTCTCAGTGCACTTTTCTACCATGTATTAGAGCAAGATCATGCTTTCAAATTTGAACAGGCCAAAATCATCAAATACATTCATAACAAAGCTCGGCGAAGACTACTGGAAACTGCACTAATCACAGCCTCCAACACCATCAGACAACGAAATCGCTTCTACAAACTATCCCCTTTAATAAGCAAAATTATTCTGACCGAACAAAAAATAAACCTAGATCATGGCTAACTTTTCTTCTCTTCGTTCTCAATTGTACTTATATACAAGTCCCCGCATACACACTCACGCACAAAATAACAGCCTTACCAATGAACACAATCTAGACATCCTCACAAATATTTAGATATTTAAACCCCTTTTGCTCTCAATTTAATTTCAAACCATCAACACTGCCTGCACAAAACTATATATTCCCCTATTTCTCGCCAAAATTAATATCACTTTTCTCCTTATCATTTTTCCCTTCCCTCATTGTCATATTCACAGCACATTTCAACACTTTCCTTCTAACTCACTTATATTTACACATTCCTGACATAGCCAGCTATTCAATACTCCTACCCTCCAAAAATTTCACACCTTACCACAACAAAATATCCCCTCTCGCCCTCACCCATCTCACCCTTTCGACTACTTCTTTCACACTCTTACCCACCCACTCCGCCTACTTTCAAATTATCTTCATTTTTTCAAATCTTTTTCTAAAACTATGATACTACCTACATACCAAAGACACAGAGTCTCCCCCTCCCTCCTCTTCTCCCAGCCCCTCAAAATCCATGCTACACCTCACCACGACAAATACCTCACCACTCCCTTCCCTCTCTTCCACTCTAAGACAAATTCACTAACACTCCCACCCCTCCCCCTTTTCACTCATAGCCATCCACATTCATTTCACTCTCTGCCACTGACATCTCTCAGCCCGGACCTTGGTCCAGCGCTCTCAGTAGCCACGGTTTCTACTTTTTCTCATCAACCCATCATGTCAACCCAATATTTCGATGTAGTTGCATGACATTTTTCTTAAAATTATAATCCTGTGGAAGATTTACAAATAAAGACGAAACGTTGATGAATATATATATAGATATCTCTTGGTTTTTCCTTTTTCACTTCCAATTATATATATATATATATATATATATATATATATATATATATATATATATACACCCCCATTGACATCAGGATTTTTCGTGATCTGTAATCGGCTTGGCTGATCGGAAATCTAGGTAATGAAAGAGAAGAAAAAAACAACATAACTGTACTCATTGAAGAAGACTATTTATGTCGAAATATTTAGAAAATAAAATTTCATTTATTAAAAAAGTTATCGCATCGTTTATTTCGTTTTTCAATCTGATCATATATATATATATATATATATATATATATATATATATATATATATATATATATATAATTATTTAGTAATACGTACGTTTAATTATTATTCATATACGTGTACGCTTTATTCTTTCGAAACTTTCAGCTTTTCGGAAAAATAAGGAATAATATTTTCAAGCAGCCACAGAGTATAACCAATTACATAAACATGAACTGCCATTTTTAGCTTTAATTAGACGGCTAATTTTATTTCTCTTATACTAGCTGAGCGCCCGGCGTTGCCTAGGTATAAATATAAATATATATATATATATATATATATATATATATATATATATATATATATATTAGTTCAATTCTTTGAAAGCATCTTTTAAAAAATTAATTCGAAAATAGATTAAATGCATGAAAAACCACGAATAAGATGCTAATATTCTTTTATTAAAAATCCTTTTTATCTTAAATTTTTCGGATAAAATATCCTTCATCGAAAAGTTGTTTAATAGCAAAGTTTTTTCTTCTTCTTGTTGTTATCGAAGTATCAGCCTGTGGTCTATAGAAAGAAAGATACAGTTCATGATATATCGAACTTAAGGCACGTTGATGCCGGTACTTTATGTAAAATGAGAAAGGTTTTTTTTTTCAAGAATCCTTTTAAAATTTAAATTTTAAAATAGGCAGATTACCTTAGAACCCACAAATAAGATGCACATATTTTCATTAAAAACAATTATATATCTATTTGAATTTTTCTCATTATATTATCTTTCCTCGTTGACTGAAGTTGTTTCTCAATAAGTTTAAAGGTAATACTTATTTTGTAATCAATAAAGTCCCTTTCTTCTTGTTAACACGACACCGGCGTGTCGGGTATTAGCACAATGTATAACTTACGACAACACAGTTGATATCTATCTATCTATCTATCTATCTATCTATCTATCTATCTATCTATCTATCTATTTATATATATATATATATATATATATATATATATATATATGATATATATTTAATTATATGTGTATATATATATATTTATACGTATATATATAAATATTTATATATATATATATATATATATATATATATATATAAAGGTCATTTATAGAAGGAAATACAATGCAGAGGTGTAACGGATAAACACTAACTCAAGCAAATAAAGACATATAACGATTTGATGAGTTTTGCAGTTTCAAAGTGTTGATTTATACAATGGATATAATTTTTATATCATATTACAACCTTACTTGCTTCAGTGCGGTTTGATGGCAGTTCCTTATAATATGATATTTCGGGGAAAATCCCTTCTTTAGATGTGTGTTCAACTTTGATTCAAACGTGCATAGGAAGATCTTAATCTCTCTGTCTCTGTCTCTGTCTCTGTCTCTCTCTCTCTATATATATATATATATACATATATATATATATATATATATATATATATATATATGTACATATATATATATATACATATATATATATATATATGTACATATATATATATATATATATATATTGATACTTGTTGGATTAAAAACTGGGACACTTTCTGTTTGTTTCTTTTTTGATCCAGGAATTGCCCCTGTTGTTTAATCAAACATGCATCAATGAAGAAATGCTACCTGAGTATATATATATATATATATATATATATATATATATATATATATATATATATATAGAGAGAGAGAGAGAGAGAGAGAGAGAGAGAGAGAGAGAGGAAGAGGTAGTGGTTGTGAAAGAGAACGGGAAAATTAAACGCAAGAATGAATTCGGGACGAATTCAGGACGATCAAAGATGAATGTAATTGATTGAATAACACCATCCCACAAATGTAAGAAGGAAAAGACTAATATAAAAACCAAAACAAACAATATTTCAGAAAAGTAAACCTATTGATATAAACTATTTTCCGTAACGAAAATTCACCACTGAATATTTCGCAGTATTAAGGAGAAACGCCATTTAAAAATATATTGGGCGTAGTCACAATGCGATTCCCACCACAGTGAAGGAAAGCAGTCAACGACAGCGAATCCGATTCTATCGAAGTCTACCTGAGACATTAACCTTAGAATCAAACCCGATTTGGGGAGGCAAAAAGCAGTATAAACCTACAAGGGTAATCCAATAGTCGCACTTGATTCCTCCCGTCTAACATATCATAAACTAAGCATTCTAAATTCGTGATAGTGATCTCTCGCTTGGCAACTTGTTAAACTATATAATCTTTTCGGTTGACGATAGAAAATATATTTAATTAGATACGGCAAGGTCAATTAGTTTTTGTCAGGACCAAAACGCATTTATCAAAATACATGTAAACAATTAAATTTTCCCTGGATCATAATAAGGTTCAGGTCTTTGCAGCACCATACTTCTGTCCTGAAGACCCTATCGAGGTAAGTTGTCTCTGAACTGCTTGCTCGGAGCTGCGTAACACTACTTTTATGTAATTGCATAATCACATGTGCCGACCTTGTTATGAGATTCCGTATTTTACTGTTGCTGACAAAACCTCCAGTCAATGGCCTTTTAGATTCGGTCAATCGTCACGTTTAAAAAGTCTATAAAGTAGTTTCGATTCCTTTTTGTTACGGTTGTTATTGTTGCTATTGTAACCGATAATAATTGACGATGTGTAAATACATTTTTTAACAAAATTAACCTTTATAAAACTTGTTCGTTAAATCTATTCAGAAGAAAACGGCATGCCTATTTACTTGCCTCCTTACGAGGGGAAGTTAGACACAAGGTCGATTTTTAATGTGAGGTAAATCCAGCTACCCTAGAAGGGACACTCTGGATTGGAACATAAATCAAAATTGCTTCTGTCTAGAAGGACTTCTTCACTGACCGAGGTCACAAAATATAAAGGGTAGTATCAGAACAGACATTGGTCACATGGGTAATGACACAGACTGACGACCTTGGTGTGCCAAGTCCGAATCCAGTCGATTCCATAATACCACTTTAACTTAGAGATGTATGTAACCATTATGCTGTCTCTCCTGCAAAAATGCCGACAACTAAATCAAACCTGTCAACAAAGTTGTACTATTCTGATTCATACGAATTTACTAGAACAGATACTACACTTTGCTCCAAGATAAAAAGCAGAAACCAGATCGAAATAAAACTGTTCCAAACGAACAATTGTAAAGCGGTGTTAGTATCACGTTGTGTAAAAAGTTCGCGCATCGTGTAAAAATAAATGTATTAAAAAGACGACAACTATTCTTCAACACCACGGCCATCATTGTCCACGACTTTCTGCCAATGACCTGCCCGCTTTCGGATTTGGTGAAAGTATCATTCCTTCTATTTGAATGGATGAATTCGTGACACTTTCTATAATGCTGCATCGATCGAAATAGATAGTAGTCAGATGGAACAACGTCCAGATTCTTCGGTGGATGCAGTAAAAACTGGACATTGTCCAATTCGTCACTCTTGTTACTAGACTTTCATTATTTTTTAGAACCGACCTTTTCCCTCAAACTCGTATTAGGACAAGAAACAATAAGGTGATATTAACGGCTGTTTATTTTCAGATTGCAAACGGTATTTACTGATGCAGAATAGAGAGGGATAGAGAGAAAGATGTGTATGTGTCTATGTAGATCGTGGGTTTTGTGTTTTGTGTATATGTCTAATGTTATGGAATTCAATCCATGTGTGGTTGTTTGTTAAATTCCGTTTTAATGTATCACTTAGCTTCGTTTGTGATTGTCTTAGTGGCATTGCTGGCTTTTTAATTATTTTGAATTGCCTCCTTTTAGTAGAAATCTATTTATTATCATGTAAGCTTGTTTGAATTTTAGACGATGTTTTGAATACTTATCCACGCTCTGGTGCAGACGGATTCTGTGGTGATTTAAACAATAATAATCCCGAATTTTGAAATTCTATCGATTTCCTTTAGTGATTCTTCTTTTCGATGACTTTCATTTTGAGATGGCAGCGATATATTTAGATAAGACTTTAATAATCTTCTAATGACATTCGACGATTATTATTAAGTCCAACCGCTGAATGATTGTCTCTTTTAATGGACACCTTTCAACGTGGCATTTCGTTTTCTGTTTTCTTTTATTTACTTCCTGTTGATTTTTCTCTAATTTTACATTGTTTAGTTTTATATATTTTCTACGTGTAATTATATGAAAATATAAAATTAATTGATTTGTCTTCTATATCAAAGCACTTAACTTTCTGGTATATATATATATATATATATATATATATATATATATATATATATATATGTCCACGTGTATGTAGTAACTATTTTTCTTTTTTCTAATTATCATAGTTATTATTATTTTCTCTCATAACTATTTTCTCTTATTATTATTATTATTATTATTATTATTATTATTATTATTATTATTATTATTATTATTATTATTATTATTATTATTATTATTCTATTTATAATTTTTTGTAATCATTATTGTATGTATTCTTTTCTATTTATTATTTTTATAATTTCTTACAATTTTGTAATTATTAAAATTGAATTTCTCTCGATATATTCTTCATTTTTATTTTTTATTTTTGATATTCTCTTGATCTAACTTACATCATTTTCTTCTATTTCGTATTTTTCTAATCGGATTTATTTTGATTTTGATTTTTTGAATTTTAAATTTAGAATTTTTTGTCTTTCTCTGGTAATTTTTATATATGAGTATATTCATCTACCCATGATTATTATTATTATTATTATTATTATTATTATTATTATTATTATTATTATTATTATTATTATTATTATTATTATTATTATTATTATTATTATTATTATTGTTGTTGTTGTTGTTGTTGTTGTTGTTGTTGTTGTTGTTGTTGTTGTTGTTGTTGTTGTTGTTGTTGTTGTTGTTGTTGTTGTTGTTGTTGTTGTTGTTGTTGTTGTTGTTGTTGTTGTTGTTGTTGTTGTTGTTGTTGTTGTTGTTGTTGTTGTTGTTGTTGTTGTTGTTGTTGTTGTTGTTGTTGTTGTTGTTGTTGTTGTTGTTGTTGTTGTTGTTGTTGTTGTTGTTGTTGTTGTTGTTGTTGTTGTTGTTGTTGTTGTTGTTGTTGTTGTTGTTGTTGTTGTTGTTGTTGTTGTTGTTGTTGTTGTTGTTGTTGTTGTTGTTGTTGTTGTTGTTGTTGTTGTTGTTGTTGTTGTTGTTGTTGTTGTTGTTGTTGTTGTTGTTGTTGTTGTTGTTGTTGTTGTTGTTGTTGTTGTTGTTGTTGTTGTTGTTGTTGTTGTTGTTGTTGTTGTTGTTGTTGTTGTTGTTGTTGTTGTTGTTGTTGTTGTTGTTGTTGTTGTTGTTGTTGTTGTTGTTGTTGTTGTTGTTGTTGTTGTTGTTGTTGTTGTTGTTGTTGTTGTTGTTGTTGTTGTTGTTGTTGTTGTTGTTGTTGTTGTTGTTGTTGTTGTTGTTGTTGTTGTTGTTGTTGTTGTTGTTGTTGTTGTTGTTGTTGTTGTTGTTGTTGTTGTTGTTGTTGTTGTTGTTGTTGTTGTTGTTGTTGTTGTTGTTGTTGTTGTTGTTGTTGTTGTTGTTGTTGTTGTTGTTGTTGTTGTTGTTGTTGTTGTTGTTGTTGTTGTTGTTGTTGTTGTTGTTGTTGTTGTTGTTGTTGTTGTTGTTGTTGTTGTTGTTGTTGTTGTTGTTGTTGTTGTTGTTGTTGTTGTTGTTGTTGTTGTTGTTGTTGTTGTTGTTGTTGTTGTTGTTGTTGTTGTTGTTGTTGTTGTTGTTGTTGTTGTTGTTGTTGTTGTTGTTGTTGTTGTTGTTGTTGTTGTTGTTGTTTCACGTTTTTCTAATTATCATATATTTTCTTCTAAAAAATAAATTTATATTTTCTAGTTATATCTTTACTCCTCCAATTATTTACTTTTTATCTTCTAATTATTTTAATTTTTAATTAATTTAAACTATACTTTATCTTGTTTTCTATTTCAAATAAAAGAAATATTTATTTTGTTTATTTATTCATTTTATTCTATTTATCATTTATTATTTTATTTTTCAATTTACTTTTCTTATTTACATCATCTACTTTTATTATATCTTATTTCCATCTTATTATTAATATTGTTGAATGTAACTATTGTTTATATTTTTATTTTTTATTTATGTATCGATGTATTTTTTTCTCATCTATTTTTTCTCTCGTATTATTTCTTCTTATCTATTCAAGCTATATTGTTAATGCTTTGAATATTAAAAATGTTTGGTTTGTTATAAAATTTGCTGTCTTTTTGCTATTTCGAAAGTCCATTCACTGGTGTTGTCTTTTAGTACTGAAATCTGATGTTTTTCCTCAAAAGACTTATGCATGTGATGTTATAAAAGGCGCAGACGACAAGACGTTTTCGAATAATCAAAAAAGTCTTGGAAACTATCGTACGCCTAATAATAGTTGTTTTGAATTCTTAGAACAATGTTAAAATTTTATTGATCTCAAATAACTATATATATATGTATACATATACATATATATACACACATATATATATATATATATATATATATATATATATAACAAATACATAACTTCACACACACACACACACACATATATATATAACAGTTACATATTAAGTATTTGTTATTGTTTTTGCCGTTTTGTATGTTATTCGATGTACTCAGCGGTAAATATTTGCATTTTAAATCTTAAATTAATAAACAATCAATCAATCAATCAATCAACAGAGAGAGAGAGAGAGAGAGAGAGAGAGAGAGAGAGAGAGAGAGAGAGAGAGGATAGTAAGTCATTATATACGCATTGGAACAAGTTAAATAACAAGTTTACATGAATTAAAAAAGGTTAGACAGCTCATATTATTCTTTTTCTCATTTTTAGGAAATAACTCCTCTCCTTTTTTTGAGAATATCGTTTTCGTTTTGAATTGTATTATAAAAACTATGCTGATTTTTTTTTCTTCTTGCATTTTTGAGCTTATTAAACAAATGTTAATGTCGATAGCTGTAGATTAAGAATTTCGAAAGTTCCGCGAAATAAATATAGCAATAACACCTCCTTCTGTTGTGACTGCCATTGACCAAAGTTGGTTTAAATGTCTCTTTTGTAGGTAATGACGGCCGTGGACACTATCAGATATTTTCCCCATCGGCATGCTTTTTTCCCCAGTTTTGAAAACATTATTTTCCTGCTTGGCCATTGAGAATAAAAGCACTTTCACCCGTTTGAAACCTCTCTTTTTTCTTGTACATATTGCGTAATCGATTACTTGTTTTTCATCATGAATGATGTTGATGGCTACATTGCAACAAGTGCACATACACAAATTATATGATATATCGTGTGTTCTGATGAACTGGACCAACTCTCTTCAGCAGGTATGTTATGACGGTATATGTGCACAATGTGTGACACGTGGCTTGGGAGTTTTTGTTTTGAGGGGTTGGAAATATCAAGGTATAGCACGATCCAGATCTGGACTTGAAAGGCGGGCAGAGTACTGATTGCACGAGGAGGCTTATTTTCACTCGAATTACAAAAACAAAAACAAAAAAAAAACACCGGTCGTTATTAATTGAGTAATTCTAGCGTGATTCCGTAGCCTAATCGGCAAAGGTGCTGGGTTACAGTAAACATACCAAACAAAATTTATGTGTACGCATTTGTGAGCGATAAACTATCCAGTAGTTGTGGCGCACAAATATTTTTGTAGCCTTCTTTTTTGTCGATCATGAGTGCGTATTTAAACACCTTTTTATAAACAAGTTCATTTAATGTTTTTAACGTGATGTAATTTTAGTCACAATCGATTCACTTTTTATTAATAACAAAATAGAGACATTTGATTGAATGATAATCAGATAATCGCTACGTTGTTGCTGTTATTTTAATTCAGAGAAAAATTCTGACTGGCAACAATAACTAAACATAATTGATTGTAGACACGCACAGTAGACTAGTAGTTATCGACGTCCGTGAACTGTTTCGAGAATCCACGTGATCGGGAAGGATTCTGCTTGTGTCAGCGATAGTAATGTTTATTTCCCATGGAACCTGTTGACACTGAAAGAATACACAAAATGAAGTCGTATTCGTGCTTGACGAAATAAATCCAGAAATTGTTTAATTTACATTATCGGAAAAACTCTGAGACGATTTAAACAGATGCAGCTGGTTCTTTTATTAGGGTTATTATGCATTTGTGTGGGCACGATGAAGGAAAGAAACATAGGACGGGTTAATTTATACTGCTACATTTTAACACGTCTCATCGGCTAACAGGATTGTCCTGTGGACGACGACGATAGTAGTAACCATTTTGGTCTGAAATTTGTTGGCGCCGAAGGAATACACGAAAACTAAGGCGTTTATTTACTGGACGTAAAGTAATAGAACAACTCGAAGACGATTTTAAAATAAGTGTCTTGTTTCTTATTTGGTTTTTCGTGGTTCGTCGGGGCAACACTAAGAAGAGGTAGACAGCGAATTGATTTATACTGTTACATTTAAACCCCTCCCACTAGCCTACACAGGTTCTGACTTAAAAAAATCCAACTTCGTTGATGTCGTCACGTAACGTATTCTTTTCTTGCACTTTCGCTTCTTTTATTCCAACAAATCAAAAACACTGACTACTTGACAGTTAAAATTTAAAAAGGCCCACTCATGATAACTGTTATGTACTTTAATTATACGGACTACTGAACTCTTTCAATCACCATAAATTCTGGGAGCAACTCCCTCTCAGTGTTGAAACCACATCAGTGTATACTGACAGTCAAGACTGACGCACACCCACTCTTGCCCTCTGTTCTATTTTTTTTTCAATATACTTGTTTCTCTAAACTTCGAGTTCGTGTTTTCCTTCCGGACCCTTTACAGGCTCAGAAAACTTGCAACGAGGTTCAGTAAGCGATTCTTGAGAACATTAAAAAGGACGCCACAACCACTCGTGACGAGGTACAGTATGGGATTCTTGTGAACCTAAAAATTGATGCCACAACTGACAGGAAAGTATGTTAAAGTTTTTCTTGAGAACCTTAAAAAAGGCAAACGTAGAGAAATCAACAGAAAAATTAACCTGACAACGTTTGCGGACCAAAAATGAAGAAACACACATAAAATACCAATTTATCGTCTCTCAAAAAGGAAATGTCAGTGATTTTTAAAATTGGCATTCCGGTTCTGGGTGAATTTTTAACAAGAAGGGAATACACAATATTTTTTATCTCCCAAAAAATAGATGTCCCGCCGCCGAAAAGAAAAAAAATTAGAAACTTTATTTTTTGCTGTGGTATAAAGTGCTGACCGTAAATTCTACGATTATGTAAAAAAAAGAAAGTAACTTTTCTCTTTATACAACAAAGATTACGTTAGCAGCGTAATTTAAAAGCAAAAACTACTAAAAGCCGTATTTTATAAAGACACATTTGAAACATCGAAAGAATTTAAAGCAGCGATAACAGAACTCGTGAATGCTAAATGCAACAACAACTAGAACAAAAAAAGAAGCCGGCAAAAACAACACAAAGTTGAAGAAAGACAGCGAGGACAGCAACAGAAAACTGAAGAAAGACAACTAAAAATTAAGAAATATTTTAAAAGCTTCTACTAGAACAAAATAAAAAAACTACTAGAAGAAAATGAAAAGCCAACGAAAGGATACAAAAACAGTAGAAGGACTTATGATAAAAAAACAAGCCGACAAATATTTTTGGAACGAAAAAGTGAAACTGATCAAAAGATTAAACAATATCACATAAGGGTCAAAATACCGAGAACGAATATGCTTTTTTTCATAATGCCGTTTGGAGTGCATTTAACAATTTCACTTATTCCAAGACAGAGATAAAACCTCTGTGTGATATTTCAGAAGGTGTGAGGATCTATACAAAATAGATTGTGAAAATTGGACAGACTCTAAAATAGTTAGCTTACTGTTCGGAAAATTAAGGACCACTGAACATACTAAATTCGTGGACTTTATTTTACCCCGAAAAACTATTGACTTGACCTTTTCTGAAGCGGTTAAACTTTCAACAGAATTATTAATCCCAAAACCTTCTTTGTTCCACAAACAATGAAATTCTTTCAATTTAGTCAGAAAAGATGATGAAAATTATGCAACTTTCACGTCAATCGTTAATGAAAAACTGTGACCATTTAAAATTATCTAAACCTAGCGCGGAAAACTTTAAATCTTTAAATTTCGTGCAAGGACTTGTATTATGAAAAGACGCATAAATCAGACGTAGGGTTCTAAACAAGTAAGAAAGTTAACCACATTTTACATTCCAGAAATTAGCCGAAGCATTACGCACATAAGAAAGGTACGTCAAACATCACAGTAAACTCTAGTTCAAGAACAACTCAAAAAAAAAAAAGAAGGATTATTTTCACGCTCCTACAAAAACAAGCCAGCCCAATAAAATAAAACAAGATTTATTACCGCCTAGTCTCTGTTTCCGTTGTGGAGCTCTTCACTGGCTAATGCCCTTTGACGTCAACTAGAAGAGGTCATCTGCGAAGCAATTGACCGATCTCTTTTAAAAAGTTAGACAAACATTGTGTGCAAAGAAAAAACAAGCTTTGCGCCCAAATCTAGGGAATTACACATTGAGACAAGGAGTGACTAGATATCGCCCAATTGTCGAATTAAAATCATCAGGCTTGGTTGGCCTTCGTGAAATATGCAAGGTGAATGTGACCGGCTCAACGTACTAGGGGTGAAAGCTGTTTCAAGTACAAGTGTAAGTACAACCTCGACACGATAGCCGAACGTTAGTGTTGGAGCTTCTATGCCAGCTCTTGCGTTCTTGCAACTGTGGCTGGAATCTAGAGAATAGGGATAAATTATACACTTTTTTAAAAGGAAAAAAACGCCAATTATAGATATATTCTCAAAATTAAAAGTGCAACTGTTGGAGGATATTTGGCTAAATACAAGTATTTGAAGAAGCCGCCCTTACCCTACACTACGACCCCCAGGCGGTATATAAATTTGGAGTACGCGAGTTTCAATGTTTCCTTCAAGAGACGCCTTAACACCAGTTTGATCCTGACAATCAGTTAGTACTTGGTGTTGCAGGCGTTGCAGGCGATACGGTTGATGTGTTTCTTACCTGCATCGCACACATAAGTCTATGGAGTATTAATCAGGCAAGCTTGACGGGGTAGATTTTGTGATTGAGAAAATCGTGGAAGTTCTCAGACAACTACTTCTGGATTTCCCAGTCCTACTAATATACTATGTCCTTCTAGCAGCCATGATCTCAACCCATCGCTAAGCAACAGTGACAGCAATACAATATAGCCATCTGAATTGAATCTGAGTCCATGTTCAAAGATGTGAAGCGGCATGACGTGTCTCTCCCCGGAAACATCGAAAGACTATCGCAGTTTGAGGACATTTGGCCTTCATTATGCAGACATCTTAGTTTAATACTGACTTAAGACTTCTACTTGGTCAGATCTTATAGTACGAGACAGTTGTTGAATTAATAAAGGGTTCAACATTTCTTATAGATTACCAAGTTCGGCATAGAGATTTCCGAGTTCGACAAGACGCACGATAAAAGAATCAGAGGTAACATTGACCGAAACGTTTTGAGAATGACATTTAAGATGAGTATAGCAGTCCGAATAATCAAAATAATATACATTATTAAGCAAAATCTAAGAATTTCCGGAACTCAGAAAGCATTGTTTACTGTAAAATAGCATAGCAAACACACCTCTAAATAAATTAAAACATGAAATTTAATTTCATACAAAGTGGAATGCTTAGTATATAGAATAGTGGACAAGTATGAAAACATACTAGACTAAACCATAACACAGACACATCTCTAAAGGCAAACGATATTTGGTCGTGTTGAAAGACATTAATGTTTGAAGTAGTAGGGCTTTATTTAAGAGAAACGAATGTCTGTATACAATAAGCAGTTGCAGACGGTCTTGAGGGAGCGTTTAGTATTGAGTTAAGAAGAAACGAGTAAAATGAGAGAGTACAAGTGAAGGAAGAAGAGGGGAAGGCGTAAAAAGCGTTGGAGGAAGATAGGTAAGTGTTAGTGTCAAGCGTGAACTGAGAGTACTGAGTTGACTATGAAAGGAGAGAAAGAGATGATGAAGGGAGCAGAGCGGGAGAATAACAGCACATGGGGCGAATACATGTGTATGGCAATACTTACATACGTTGCCACACTCCAAGGCTTCTCCTTCTCTTTAAAGAGGCGGTTAGTTTATTGCGAATCACCTGAGTCGCCCCTTACATGGAATGCCAAAAGGGGTGTTTAGGCATTTTTGAAGGCCAGAACGCACTAATCCTAGTGCGCTGATTTTTCAAAGACATACTTGACCTTGTGTCTAACTCCGTGCATAGGGGGGCAAATAAACATACGTTGCCTATTTTCACTATGCCATTTTTATAGGCATATAAACAATAGACAGATAAGAAACGCATTTTGGCACCTATAATATAGAAAATAGTCATAAGCCCAACAAATCGCGTCGAGATTGAAACAATGGCGAGAATCTTGTCTGAAACCGGAGAAATATGATAATTAAGTGGAGACATTTCTTTTCTTTTAACTCAAAATGAAATATTTCAATCCGACGCAGAGACAGAAAACAAAAATCCAATCATTTCTTTTGTTTAAATTCATGTTTTATTATTTCATTTATTTTTATATTTTTTTAAAACCCAGCAAACTTTACTTTCGTATCTGAAAAGAATATCTGCCTGTCTATCTTTCAATATCTCCACCTTTGATTGATTCAGACATTCATTTCTTTGGCGGTTTATTTTTATTTATTTTTTATTTTTTATTTCATCTTTAAAAATGTTATTATTGTATTTTCCTGAATTCTTGTACTTTACCATTCTTTTATCTTTTGGCCGTGATGGAAAAAAAAGAATTTCTTTATGAACAAAAATAATCAGTGACTTAGTGGAGTACGTTTGCCGACAGACATGTACACACAGGAAAGTAATTTAAAGAAAACCCCGAAAATAAACCCCCTAAAACAAATATTTTATATTAAATGTCCTTGGAGACATTCAAGTACAAGCTGGTGGATACATGGGAGGTTGAAAGTTACGGAAGGTTCATGAACGCGGTCACACATGAGGTCAATGATGAATATAAGTATGCAGGGTGATAAAATAACAAGCCTGAAAAAATGAATTCGGCTAGATTTCGTTGATACTCAGTGAAAATAGATGATTCAGAGATCGCAACACTGTGGCCACAGAAAAACGTATGATAACAGCCTTACACGGTGGCAAATCAAACTGCGAGTCAGACTGATGCAACTACCTTGTTTGATATTGCGCTTAGAGAATCTTTCCAGCCGAATATAGTAAAGATTTCGAACCGAGAACGTCTTCTTATTTCAAAGCAAATTAAATAGCTGTAATCTCTTTTATAAGACTGCATTAAATGTGTTGTTCCACCTGTTCAAAACCGGGT
>OY744521.1:100646664-100741664 GCA_963556195.1 Sepiola atlantica | reverse complement strand
AAGTAAAGTGGCTATAAATAAAGATCTGACACTGGGTTTCGACGATCAGCAACAGACATACACACACAGAAAAGTACAATCTATAAACAGGTACCGCTTTGGCTTTTTTATCTACAAGGAAAGAATATCTACACTGTCTCATTTTTTTAATATACGGATCTTCACATCTAGCCATGATCTTTCAATTCCTTGTGTATAGGCTCCGGTATTGGGATCGCCGGAATTTGAAGAAAATTGAGTTGGTTTAAATAAGCGCAAGCTCTCTATTCATCGGAATAGATTGCGGAGTCTTCGGCGACTTCTTGTTGAATAATTGGCTGAAAGGTAGCAGGTCTCTTCTTTGAACGTTAGGGCTAGGGTTTTGAGTTAGGGTTCCATCTTCTTGTATCGTGTTGATTGTAACATGAAGTGTAGATCGCATAACAAAGTGTAGATATCATACCAAAGTAGATTCATATACTAGTGCATTTGAGAAATAATCCTCTTCTGTTTTACGACATATCACGCTTTTTTAAAATCATGTATTTCTGAAATACACTGCACAAAAGAAACGATTAATTTCACGTACATGGGTTATGTACGGACTAAAACGAGTGTGTGTTATGCGATGATTCACCATCCGGAGTGCATAATTTATCTGCATTGCTGCTCGTCAATCAAATCTACCATAGTACCGACATTTATTTTTAATTTTTTATATAAGTTTTTTTTTTTTCTTTCTTTCTTTTCTTGATTGTTTTATATCTTTTAATTTATTTCATTGTTGTTGTTGGAGGGAGGTTAGTTTCTTCAAATGTTAGTGATCAACAACACACAAAAACGCATTCGAGTGTCTAGCATTGTATTTTCTATTTATTATCACTTACAACAGTATTATTAGGCGTTTCTATTGACTCGTATTTCATTTACTGCAAGCAAATTTATTGTGTGACACTTCGCCTTAATGAATGCGTGCGTGTGTTTGCGTAGTGTTTAACCTCTTTCCTCGACAACAAACCGAAAATTAACCCTAACCCTAGCTATCGATTCTTTTGACCCTCTTACAATATTCGTCTTATTTTAAATCGTTTCATTTTCCTCATAACTGAACATAGCAACAAAAATAACTCGGGTATGATATACATTTATTGTCACAGAATTTGCTTAGATAATTTCATGTGTATTTACTTACTGTTTTTAACAAAAAATCTTATCTATCCTAAATTTGAGATTATTGAGTAACTGTGAAATTCACAGAAACTTTAAAACAAATTTTATCGCTGCATTCCCATGTGTAAGCTGAATTTTACTTAATTTTAACACAGCACATTTTTTCACGAATTTATATTCTAAAACGTTGTTTCAATGTCTATCTTCATAATCACTATCGCATTGCAACAGGTGTCCATATTACTACTTTCATTTGCCCTATCCCATAATATTACTCTACTCATAACTGAGAGTTCTGCGGTTATACCTTTGTTATATATCTAGTTTGTTGGCAACGAAGAGCAAGAACATTGCGCAGTCTTATAAGTAAAGGTATTTCTTTATTAGTTGTATTTGAATTATTCCGGATATCATTAACAAGTTCGTCGATCGACGTCTTCAAATTTAGGTTGGATGAGAAGGATGAGGAGAGAATTAACGTCCCTAGGCTAGTGTAAGCTTGTTTATGAATCACACTTGTGTTGTGCTCTCACAAATGTTTTATGTTATGGTGAGAAAATGCACAGGTCTAACGAAATACGGGATGTCTTACTCATCCCAAAATCAGTTGAACGTTTCCCAACTCACCGGGTCAAATTGTTTATTTCTTTCATCAGATATCTGGCATTCGGATCAGCTTAAAGTGATATTAGGTTATTCAATATTTGATACTTTTCCAACGGTTTAGTGAGTAAATAACCACAATAGATCGGATATAATTTGAACACTGCATGACCGATTCAATACCTAGCATTGCCATCAACTCAACAATTAACCGAACATGATGTAGATCTCGCGTACGTGAATCAGCCGTTCGTATATGCCTGCAGCAAAAATAGCCCAAATATTGTTTTTCACATTTCGTTTGTGTTAATAATACCTGTACCTATTCGACGTTGCCCGGGAGTCTTTTTACTTTCATTAAGAATTTACGTGACTGAAATGGGATTTTTTTGCCTACAAAAAACGTTATTTGGGTTATGAAGAAATATAAAACATATTTTTACATTTTTATACCGCGATTTTAAAAATAAAAATAAATGTAATATAGATTTTCCGTCCTCTTTAAAAAAAACAGTAAGAAGTCAAATATTTTTTACCGCGATATAAAAAGTTTAAGTATGAAGCGTTAGCTTATCAGCTGTCCTTGCTTCTTTTCTCTCGCTGTCCAAGTGATGTCTTAATGAATAAATACGAAACATTTTCTGTATTATAATCGTCCGTGTTAGTGTATTATAATTAGCGACGATCCAGCCGGACAAACGACCACAGTTTCGCCCGGGACAGTAAAAATTGACAGAGCAACTAAGTCTTTTTCATCTCTTCGTTTCATGAGATCTCAAGCAACGTAATATAATTGTTTATTGTTTTTACTGAGAGATGACCGTGCTAAAGTGAATAATGGACGTGCCGAGTTTGAATCATATCGCTTCCATAGCACTATTTTCATTATCGATGTTAGCAACCTAAATGAGGTTCATCCTTTAAGCAACGGATTCTTGAAATAATTAGGGGAAACAATGCAAACACGAGCTCCTACACAGATATAATACACCCCTGGAAACCCCAAAATGGGGTTATACTAAATGTGGTGCTATTCTGTGAAGTAATTGTTCAGCCTAAAATTGATAAATTGCCAGACAAAAATTGTAAAGAACTTCCCCTCATTTTGTCCATTCAATTGATTGTTTGAAATCCTCTCATAGTATTATTCATCATCACCAACTGACGATCTTATTGACCCGTATCCTCGAGTGGCTGTTGGCTTTGATCATTGGTGCCTCATTAGTACGAAAGAAAAAAATCGAGCCTGTCAAAAGTCATATCATGCTGGTTCATACGAATTTACGTTTTTATGATAAGCATATTATCATCAGTAGTAGAAGCAGTAGTTGAAGCAGGATTAGCAGAAGTACTAATATTCACTCCTTACACATATATAAGAAACTCCCGACAACTCAACGATGCTGCGTCATTATTTTGAGTAGTTTTGAAGCCTAGAATTAATAAATAGTCCGATAAATACTAAATTATAATACAGAACAATCATCTTTTTGTATATTTTTGCTTATTTTATTATCCTTCAAATATTCTTCAGCTATATTATTAACAAAATGGTTTCCATAGGTTATTAAAACTCAAGTCTATATGCATGTTTCCACGATAAAGAAGAAACAACGGTATATTAAAACCGCATTCTTTACACAATTATTGTTCAATGTTTAATTTTTAGATGTGTCCTTGCATCCACATGAGATGCTTTGTCGCTCGGTTGATCTGCACGTTAAAGTTTGAAATAGCGTTATCATCGCCAAACGTGTTGATTGAATGGTCGCTACTTATTTTAGATACGTCCTCGAATCGATATGAGAGACTGTCAGTTGGATTGTCACACTTTAGTTTTAAATAGAATTTTCGTTGGTCTGTCACGCTTACGTTTTAAATATCATTTTCGTTAATCTGTCAAGTTCACGTTGGAAATATAATTTTCGGCGATTAGAAACGCTTACGTTTAAATAATATGTTCGGCTATCTGTCACGCTTAAGTGCGAAAAGCATTTTCGTTAGTCTGTCATTCTTAATTTTGAAATAGCATTTTAATTTGTCCGTTACGTTTACGTTTAAAATGACATTTTACTTCGTTGGTCTGTCATTTTTAGTTTTAAAATAGCATTTTCATTTGTCTGTTATAATTACGCTTGATAACACATTTTCGTTTGTCTGCCATTCGTAATTTTGAAATAGCTTTTTCTTTTGTCCGTAACGTTTACGTTTGAAATCACATTCTGCTTCGTTAGTGTCATTCTTAATTTTGAAATGGCATTTTCACTTGACCGTTACGTTTACGTTTAAACTCAGTTTTTCGTTGGTCTGTCATTCTTAATATTGAAATGACATTTTAATTTGTCTGTTACCGTTACGTTTGAAATCACATTTCCGTTGGTCTGTCATTCGTACTTTTGAAATAGCTTTTTCAATTGTCCGTTACGTTTACGTTTAAAATCACATATTCGTTGGCTTGTATTTTTAATTAAAAGGAAAAAAACCCTTTTAATTTGACCTTACGTTTCAAATCACATTCTCGTTGCTTTGTCATTCTTAATATTTAAATAGCATTTTCATTTGTCCATTACGTTTACGGTAGAAATCATATTTGCCTTCAGTTTTTTTTTGCATTTTCATCAGTAAACGCGTAGATTGAATGGGCACATCTTGAGAATATCCATTCTGGTTTATAAATGTTTATTTTTTGAAGGTTGATTATGAGAATTTAATATTTCCATATACGAAACTATAACACGATAATGTTTTTGTGAGTGAGCGCATTTTAACACCTACTTTATGAACACCTCTTTTTTCCGTATAAAAAGTTTTCAAAATAAGAAGCGCTAAATAATTTCATTTTTTCCAATTTTTATTTCATGTACTTTTTCATTTTTTTCTTCTTTTGATTCTTCATCTGATTATACAACCCTTTTCTTCCTTACTCCCTTTCCACCTCTTTCTTATCTCCTTCTTTTTCTTCTTTTTCTCTTTATTTGACCTCTTTTACCCCTCATTCTCATCCTCCTCTTCCTCCTCCTCCTCCTCCTCTTTTTCTCATCCTTCTTCTTCTTCTTCTTCTTCTTCTTCTTCTTCTTCTTCTTGTGTTCATGTATTTTTCTCTCTTTCCTTCTTTTTTTATTTTCTAAATTTTCCACGCCTCCTCTTCTACCTCATCCTCATCCTTCTCTTCTTCTTCTTCTTCTTCTTCTTCTTCTTTTGTTTCTTATTATCATTATACTACTTCTTTCGCATATCGCCACCTCCTTCCCGTCCCATTCTTTGTCTAATTCTCCTCCTTTTACCCCCTTTATTCCCCTTCCCGCACTTCCATCTTAGCCTCCTTCTCCTCCTTCTAATTGTTCTTGTGTTCTTGTACTTTTTCTCTTCTTCATTTGTTTTATTTCTCAAACCTTCTTCTCTTCATCTTCCTCTCCTCCTCCTCCTATTCCTCTTCTTATTTCTCTTCTTCTTCCTCTTCTTCTTCCTCTTTTTCTTTCTCTTCTTCTTCTTGTTATTAGTATTTTTATTGATATTATAAGGAGAAATATAAGTCGCAGTATACGTGTTACCTAACTGTTCCAGAAAAATAAAAGAATTAAAAAAAGTTTTGACTTTGATTCAATTTCCAACCGAATTTCGTGCTACCCCCTTTCTCTCTGCCTTTCTCTCTGCCTTTCTCTCCCTTATCCAACTCGCTTCTCCTTGCTTCCTATCCGTCCTCTTGATTTATATCAGCTCATCTCCACATATGCAAATCAGAGACCACCATAAACACCTGCACCTATGAAGAGAACCCCTTTTTTCATCTGCAGACACGACATGCGAAGCACCTCATTATTTTTCCTGACGTTGAATCTTCGTCTTTATTGTCATAATAGGAGTAAATATAGTCGAAGCAGTAAAGTCAGTTTAAGTAGTAGTAGTATCAGTCGTAATTTATTCGCGTCTAACTTTATTAATCAACTATTACTTTGCGTTAAAAAAAGGTGTTTTATTTTTGTTTCACACATCATAAAACACGAAGTTAAAAACCTCACACTCACGATCGTAATATAATTCACTGTATTGCGCAAAGAAAGACTTTAACATACATATAAATTAAAAGTTAAGCAATAAATTACAAATTACACCTTATTAAGAAATATAGAATAATTAATAATTATGTATAAATTCTAATTGATGGATTTTCTCATAATTTATACTTACATTTACGTATATATATATATATATATATATATATATATATATATATATATATATATATATTAGTAATATAAAATTAAAATAATAATTGATATATTAGTGTTTAGATAATTTTATTAAAAACGGCATTTTAGCTTAATTTATTGGGACGTCCCCACCGCATACAGTTTTGCATCATATTTATTTAACCTTTAGATAAGATTCTGACAAATCTCCTCTGTTCTCCACAGCCTCTTTCCCACATGAGAAACGTTGATAGTGTTACTCTGCTTTCTCTGTATTTCTACGGAAGGTGTTCGACTGAGCTCCGTTCGCTGGGTCTTCCTAATAAAACATCCACAGCAAAAATTCGTCTTCTACAACAACTAAAAAAAAACTTTCTTTTCCTCCTGTGTGTGGCTGGTGTCTGGCTGAATTTTTAAGAAAATACTTTCTTTTGCAAGAACTCCTCACCCGTAGAACACGTTACTGTTGGATTGATTCCCCGTAGACTACAACGTCTTTAAATTCAATGTCAACAAATTCTTATCATAAACCGTGTTCGTATTTTATCAAACCCTGTTATTCTGTTAATCATTTTCAAACCTTCTCATAATATTTTTCATCATTAACCCGACAATCCATCCATCAAATAAACCCATAACCTCAAGTGTCTTTCGGCCTTGATAAGTAGTTACTAATTAGTAAAAACATGTACCACGATCCGGATCAGAGTGAACCTGCAAGTAATAGCTATAAAGAGGGGAGTTAGCAGTCACTGAAGTTACAAAATCTGGGCATTAGCTTACGTATTTTAAGGTCGTACCAAGGACGTAGTAAATTTAAGGAAAATCCAATAGAATGATCTATAAATGGGTTAATAGGGGAAGAATTCCAGACACCTTGAGTTACTGGATCCGTTAAAACTTATTGTGTCTTTATATTTGTACTAGCATATCTGGCTTTCAACAGAGCTACTCATTTTATTTAGACAGTAGTAATTTATTTTATCATTGAAAACGACCATGTTGTAGTATGCAGGGAAGCAGCCTCGTGATAATGTGTTTCCCATCTGTGAAACACATCACCATGGGACTGCTCCCCTACATACTACAACATGGTAAACTTCAAGTCTATTGTAAACAAATTCTTACTTGAGTAATCAAATTTTGTCCACTCCATTCATCGTTTTCAATCCTCTCATAATATTTTCCATCATCCAACTGGTAATCGCATTAACTCTTATCTTCGAATTGCTTTTGGCTTTGGTAAGTGGTGACTTGCTAGTATAAAAATATATATAATACTTTGCAATGTTAGAAATGCCAGTTTTGTTATTGATGATTGAATGTCATCTCGGCCGTTATTAAACAGAAGATAGCAGAACAGACAAGACGGCTAAAACTTCGGCTTGTGTCGGTCGAGTGAATTTCCAAGCTCTTTTCGAAATTGTCTAGACATGATTCATCATGTTCAGTTTTCGCAAACAAATGTTTCTATAGTCTTCTTTTCTATCGGCCATGATTGCGTATTTTAAAACCTTTTTTATAAACAAGTTCATTTAATGTTATCAACGTGATGTAATTTTAGTCACAATCGTCGATTCACTATTTATTAACAACAAAAAAGAGACATTTGATTGAATGATAATCAGATAATCGCTACGTTTTTGCTGTTATTTTAATTCAGAGGAAAATCCTGAATAGCAACAATAACTTAACATAATTGAATAGTGGCGCGTGGAATATAGTTATAGCTATCGACGCCGACTGTTCTGGAAATCCACGTGATCGGGCAGCGTTGTCCTTGTCATGACGATAATAATGCCCATTTTGCCTGGAACTTGTTGGCGCCGAAGGAATACACGCAAGGATGGCGTCTTCTTGCTTGACGAAATAAATCCAGCAGTTGTTTAATTTACATTAATAGAATAACTCTGAGACAATTTAAACATATACAGCTGGTTCTTTTATTCGGGTTATTATGCTCTTCGTCAGGGCACAATGAAGAAGAGAAACATATGGTGGCTAATTTATGATGCTACATTTAAATATGTCTCGCATCGACTAACTTCTTCGATGTCTGACCAATAACTGCTATTTTTTAAGCCTGCAGCCTGTGCAAATTTCTCTAAAAATATAACTGACGTTCTACTGATTTTAGGCGATTACATGTATACAGCATTATTAAGGATAATATATTTAATATATTTATCTCCTCCTATAAAGGGCAGTTGTCTGTATGTCTGTCTGTTTGTTTGTATGTCCAGCTTCTCCTCAAAAACTATGCGGCGACATGTCAAAAAGTTGATATCTTCAGCACCGTACAACACCTGGGATCATAATATCTCAAAATTACAACAAAAAAACATGTTGCTGGAGGTCAACGGAGCCAGTCTTCGGCAGCGGGTCTGCTTTTTTCAAACTTTTCTAATGTTATTCAGTAGTAATTTGGAAATCAGCCAATGTAATTATGTAATAATAATTTTGTTTTCAACCAGCATATTCTTGTGCACGTGACGTCACAGTAATAGGTATATGACGTCATCGTTATAGGTTTTGAATTGTTTTTCTCTTCAAAATTTATTTTACTTCAACATATTTTTATACATAACATATAAAAGTGTATTCTTATGTAAAATTCACAGAGTAAGATGATGAGAGTATTCCCGAATCTATAAACCCACCTCGTAAGGGTCGTTTACAGTGACCCGTTGGGTCAGAACCACTCTATATATGTATAAAAAAAGAAAAAAAGAATAATTTAACAAGTACACGTTTACAGTGACCCGTTGGAGTCATAACCACTCTATATATGTATAAAAAAAGAAAAAAAAGAAGAATTTAACAAGTACACGTTTACAGTGACCCGTTGAGTCATAATCACTCTATATATGTATAAAAAAAGTATATAACCAGTACATGTTACCAGTGACCCGATGGGTCATAACCACTCTATATATGTATAAAAAAGACCCAGAACCGGGGGTGCTTCTACCATATAGAACCCGGAGACTTCTACAGAATTGGGACAATGGTGCTTCTACAGTATAGGGACAAGAGGTGCTTCTACAGTATAGGGACCAGAGGTGCTTCTACAGTATAGGACCCAGTACCGGGGGTGCTTCTACAATATTAGAACATAGAGGCTTCTGCAGAAAAAGGACCATGGGTGCATCTCCAGTATCGGGACCAGGAGTGCTTCTACAGTATATGACCCAGCACCAGGGGTGCTTCTACATTTTAGGACCCGGAGGCTTCTGCAGAATAGGGACAATGGGTGCTTCTCCGGTATAGGGACCAGGGGTGCTTCTCCACTATAGGGACCTGGGGTGGTGCTTCTAAAGTATCACATCCCGCCAGGAATGTTGGTGATTCTATAGTATAACGGTCCCTAGAAATATTGGTGCTTCTGAAGTATAACGGTCTCACCCCAGGAATGTTGGTGCTTCTAAATTATAATGGTCCCTACAAATGTTGGTGCTTCTAAAGAATAACGGTCCCCCAAGGAATGTTGTTAAAGGATAGCTAAGGAAGAGCAATAACTCACGTTTTTACAAAAAAGTTGGGGGAGGGGGATGGAGAGATTGAGGGGTCGGGGAAAATTTTAGGGGTACGGCCGAACTTTTTAGGGGTCAGGCCAAGTTTTTTTTTTTTTGTTTTGAACTAAAAATATTTCTCAGGGTTGGGGGAGAGTGAAAAATTAGTTGGGAGGGGGGCTGGAGACATTGAGGAGTCGGGGAAAATTTTAGGGGTCAATCCGAACTTTTTAGGGGTCAGGCCAAATTTTTTTGTTTTTTTTTGTTTTGAACTGAAAATATTTCTCAGGGTTGGGGGAGAGTGAAAAATTATGGGGCTGAGAGATTTAGGGGTCGGGGAAAATTTTAGGGGTCAGGACGAACTTTTTAGGGGTCAGGCCAAATTTTTTTCTTTTTTTTGGTTTTGAACTCAAAATATTTCTCAGGGTTGGGGGAGAGTGAAAAATTAGGGGGCTGGAGAGATTGTGGGGTCGGGGAAAATTTTAGGGGTCAGGCCGAACTTTTTAGGGGTCAGCCCAAATTTTTTTGTTTTTTTTTTGTTTTGAAGTCAAAATATTTCTCATGGTTGTAAGAGAGTGAAAAATTAGGGGGCTGGAGAGATTTAGGGGTCTGGGAAAATTTTAGGGGTCAGGACGAACTTTTAAGGGGTCAGGCCAAATTTTTCTGTTTTTTTTGTTTTGAAGTCAAAATATATCTCATGGTTGGTGGAGAGTGAAAAATTAGGGGGATTGAGAGATTTAGGGGTCGGGGAAAATTTTAGGGGTCAGGACGAACTTTTTAGGGGTCAGGCCAAATTTTTTTGTTTTTTTTTGTTTTGAAGTCAAAATATATCTCATGGTTGGGGGAGAGTGAAAAATTAGGGGGCTGGAGAGATTTAGGGGTCGGGGAAAATTTTAGGAGTCAGGACGAACTTTTAAGGGGTCAGGCCAAATTTTTTTGTTTTTTTTTGTTTTGAAGTCAAAATATATCTCATGGTTGGGGGAGAGTGAAAAATTAGGGGGCTGGAGAGATTTAGGGGTCGGGGAAATTTTTAGGGGTCAGGACGAACTTTTTAGGGGTCAGGCCAAATTTTTTTCTTTTTTTTGTTTTGAACACAAAATATTTCTCAGGGTTGGGGGAGAGTGAACAATTAGGGGGCTGGAGAGATTGAGCGGTCGGGGAAAATTTTAGGGGTCAGGACGAACTTTTTAGGGGTCAGGCCAACTTGTTTTCTTTTTTTTGTTTTGAACTCAAAATATTTCTCAGGGTTGGGGGAGAGTGAAAAATTAGGGGGCTGGAGAGATTTAGGGGTCGGGGAAAATTTTAGGGGTCAGGACGAACTTTTAAGGGGTCAGGCCAAATTTTTTTGTTTTTTTTTGTTTTGAAGTCAAAATATATCTCATGGTTGGGGGAGAGTGAAAAATTAGGGGGCTGGAGAGATTTAGGGGTCGGGGAAAATTTTAGGGGTCAGGACGAACTTTTTAGGGGTCAGGCCAAACTTTTTTCTTTTTTTTGGTTTTGAACTGAAAATATTTCTCAGGGTTGGGGGAGAGTGAAAAATTAGAGGGATGGAGAGATTTAGGGGTCGGGGAAAATTTTAGGGGTCAGGACGAACTTTTTATGGGTCAGGCCAAATTTTTTTGTTTTTTTTTGTTTTGAAGTCAAAATATATCTCATGGTTGGGGGAGAGTGAAAAATTAGGGGGCTGGAGAGATTTAGGGGTCGGGGAAAATTTTAGGGGTCAGGACGAACTTTTTAGGGGTCAGGCCAAATTTTTTTCTTTTTTTTGGTTTTGAACTGAAAATATTTCTCAGGGTTGGGGGAGAGTGAAAAATTAGGGGGCTGGAGAGATTTAGGGGTCGGGGAAAGTTTTAGGGGTCAGGACGAACTTTTTAGGGGTCAGGCCAAATTTTTTTGTTTTTTTTTGGTTTTGAACTCAAAATATTTCTCATGGTTGGGGGAGAGTGAAAAATTAGGGGGCTGGAGAGATTGTGGGGTCGGGGAAAATTTTAGGGGTCAGGCCGAACTTTTTAGGGGTCAGCCCAAATTTTTTTGTTTTTTTTTTGTTTTGAAGTCAAAATATTTCTCATGGTTGTAAGAGAGTGAAAAATTAGGGGGCTGGAGAGATTTAGGGGTCTGGGAAAATTTTAGGGGTCAGGACGAACTTTTTATGGGTCAGGCCAAATTTTTTTGTTTTTTTTTGTTTTGAAGTCAAAATATATCTCATGGTTGGGGAGAGTGAAAAATTAGGGGGCTGGAGAGATTTAGGGGTCGGGGAAAATTTTAGGGGTCAGGACGAACTTTTTAGGGGTCAGGCCAAATTTTTTTCTTTTTTTTGGTTTTGAACTGAAAATATTTCTCAGGGTTGGGGGAGAGTGAAAAATTAGGGGGCTGGAGAGATTTAGGGGTCGGGGAAAATTTTAGGGGTCAGGACGAACTTTTTAGGGGTCAAGCACAATTTTTTTGTTTTTTTTGTTTTGAATCAAAATATTTCTCATGGTTGGGGGAGAGTAAAAAATTAGGGGGCTGGAGAGATGTAGGGGTCGGGGAAAATTTTAGGGGTCAGGACGAACTTTTTAGGGGTCAGGCCAAATTTTTTTCTTTTTTTTGGTTTTGAACTCAAAATATTTCTCAGGGTTGGGGGGGGGAGAGTGAAAAATAAGGGGGCTGGTGAGATTTAAGGATCGGGGAAAATTTTAGGGGTCAGGACGAACTTTTTAGGGTTAGGTCAAATTTTATTCTTTTTTTTGGTTTGGAAGTCAAAATATTTCTCAGTGTTGAGGGAGACTGAACAATTAGGGGGCTGGAGAGATTTAGGGGTCGGGGAAAATTTTAGGGGTCAGGACGAACTTTTTAGGGGTCAGGCCAATTTTTTTTATTTTTTTTGGTTTTGAACGGAAAATGTTTCTCAGGGTTGGGGGAGAGTGAAAAATTAGGGGGCTGGAGAGATTTAGGGGTCGGGTAAAATTTTAGGGGTCAGGACGAACTTTTTAGGGGTCAGGCCAAATTTTTTTGTTTTTTTTGTTTTGAAGTCAAAATATTTCTCATGGTTGGGGGAGAGTGAAAAATTAGGGGGTTGGAAAGATTTAGGGTCGGGAAAATTTTAGGGGTCAGGCGGAACTTTTTAGGGGTCAGGCCAAATTTTTTTGTTTTTTTTTGTTTTGAACTCAAAATATTTCACATGGTTGGGGGAGAGTGAAAAATTAGGGGGCTGGAGAGATTTAGGGGTCGGGGAAAATTTTAGGGATCAGGCCGAACTTTTTAGGGGTCAGGCCAAATTTTTTTTTTTTTTTTGTTTTGAAGTCAAAATATTTCTCATGGTTGGGGGAGAGTGAAAAATTAGGGGCTGGAGAGATTTAGGGGACGGGGAACATTTTAGGGGTCAGGCCAAATTTTTTAGGGGTCTGCCCAAATTTAAGGGCGGCGATATGTTCGTATTTAGCTTCCACACCGTCACGCTTTTAACAGGAAATGACGTCAGAGGAAATCCCTAACGGCACTTTTTTGAACATTGGTTTATAGTGAAGCAAGGGTTGCTTAACTACTAACGGCATTTTTTGAAACACGCGTTTATAGTGACGCAAGTGTTGTTTAATCAATAACGGCACTTTTTTGAACATGAGTTTATAGTGAAGCAAGAGTTGCTTATACTAACCGCATTTCTTCTGTTGACATGATACCATTCTCCCAAGTATTACCTCCTCATTTTTGAGAGGTGTGAAGTTAGTGTATTATCAGTGAAATTAAAGTAATAAATAATTATGCACCACCATTGTTTTCACTAATATTTGTATACATATTAAATAACGTCTAAATAAGTAAAATAAGAAGAGAAAAATTATGCTCCGCCATTGTTTTCACTAATATTTGTATACATGTTAAATAACGTGTCAATAAGTAAGTAAGAAAAGAAAAATTATGCTCCGCCATTGTTTTCACTAATATTTGTATACATGTTAAATAACGTGTCAATAAGTAAAGTAAGAAGAGAAAAATTATGCTCCACCACTGTTTTCACTAATATTTGTATACATGTTAAATAACGTGTCAATAAGTAAAGTAAGAACAGAAAAATTATGCTCCGCCATTGTTTTCACTAATATTTGTATACATATTAAATAACGTCTCAATAAGTAAAGTAAGAAGAAAAATAATTATGCTCCACCACTGTTTTCACTAATATTTGTATATATATGATATAACGTCTAAATAAGTAAAGTAAGAAGAAAAATTATTATGCTCCACCACTGTTTTCACTAAAATGTGTATACATATTAAATAACGTCTCAATATGTAAAGTAAGAAGAAATATAATTATGCTCCGCCATTGTTTTCACTAATATTTGTATACATGTTAAATAACGTCTCAATAAGTAAAGTAAAAAGAGAAATAATTATGCTCCGCCACTGTTTTCACTAATATTTGTATACATATTAAATAACGTCTCAATAAGTAAAGAAAGAAGAAAAATAATTATGCTCCACCATTGTTTTCACTTATATTTTTATACATGTTAAATAACGTCTCAATAAGTAAAGTAAAAAGAGAAATAATTATGCTCCGCCATTGTTTTCACTAATATTTGTATACATGTTAAATAATTTTTTTTTGTTTTGAACTCAAAATATTTCTTAGGGTTGGGGGAGAGTTAAAAATTAAGGGGCTGGAGAAATTGAGGGTCGGGGAAAATTTTAGGGGTCAGGCCGAACTTTTTAGGGGTCAGGCCAAATTTTTTTATTTTTTTTTGTTTTGAAGTCAAAATATTTCTCATGGTTGGAGGAGAGTGAAAAATTAGGGGGCTGGAGAGATTTAGGGGTCGGGGTAAATTTTAGGGGTCAGGACGAACTTTTTAGGGGTCAGGCCAAATTTTTTTGTTTTTTTTTGTTTTGAAGTCAAAATATATCTCATGGTTGGGGGGAGAGTGAAAAATTAGGGGGCTGGAGAGATTTAGGGGTCGGGGAAAATTTTAGGGGTCAGGACGAACTTTTTAGGGGTCAGGCCAAATTTTTTTGTTTTTTTTTGTTTTCAAGTCAAAATATATCTCAGGGTTGGGGGAGAGTGAAAAATTAGGGGGCTGGAGAGATTTAGGGGTCGGGGAAAATTTTAGGGGTCAGGACGAACTTTTTAGGGGTCAGGCCAAATTTTTTTTTTTTTTTTTTGTTTTGAAGTCAAAATATTTCTCATGGTTGGGGGAGAGTGAAAAATTAGGGGGCTGGAGAGATTTAGAGGTCGGGGAAAATTTTAAGGGTCAGGACGAACTTTTTAGGGGTCAGGCCAAATTTTTTTCTTTTTTTTTGGTTTTGAAGTCAAAATATTTCTCAGGGTTGAAGGAGAGTGAAAAATTAGAGGGCTGGAGAGATTTAGGGGTCGGGGAAAATTTTAGGGGTCAGGACGAACTTTTTAGGGGTCAGGCCCAATTTTTTTGTTTTTTTTTGTTTTGAAGTCAAAATATTTCTCATGGTTGGGGGAGAGTGAAAAATTAGGGGGCTTGAGAGATTTAGGGGTCGGGGAAAATTATAGGGGTCAGGACGAACTTTTTAGGGGTCAAGCCAAATTTTTTTGTTTTTTTTTGTTTTGAAGTCAAAATATTTCTCAGGGTTGGGGGAGAGTGAACAATTAGGGGGCTGGAGAGATTTAGGGGTCGGGGAAAATTTTATGGGTCAGGACGAACTTTTTAGGGGTCAGGCCAAATTTTTTTTTGGGGGGGGGGTTTGAACTGAAAATATTTCTCAGGGTTGAGGGAGAGTGAAAAATTAGGGGGCTGGAGAGATTTAGGGGTCGGAGAAAATTTTAGGGGTCAGGACGAACTTTTTAGGGGTCAGGCCAAATTTTTTTCTTTTTTTTGGTTTTGAACTCAAAATATTTCTCATGGTTAGGGGAGAGTGAAAAATTATGGGGCTGTTGAGATTTAGGGGTCGGGGAAAATTTTAGGGGACAGGACGAACTTTTTAGGGGTCAGGACAAATTTTTTTTGTTTTTTTTTGTTTTGAAGTCAAAATATTTCTTAGGGTTGGGGGAGAGTTAAAAATTAGGGGGCTGGAGAGATTTAAGAGTCGGGGAAAATTTTAGGGGTCAGGCTAAATTTTTTGGGGTTCCGCCCAAATTTAGGGGCCGCGATATGTACGTATTTAGCTTCCACACCGGGGCGGCGATAGGTACTTATTTAGCATTCAGTGGTGGTGATAGGTACTTATATAACATGTGCACATGGGCGGTAATAAGTACGTATATAGTATGCACACCAGGGCAGTGATAGGTATGTATATAGCATGCGCACTGAGGCAGCGATCGGTTCATATATAGCACACGCACCGGGGCGACGATAGGTACGTATATAGCACGCGCACAGGGGCGGCGAAAGGTACATATTTAAAATTCACACCGGGCGGCGAAAGGTACATATTTAAAATTCACACCGGGGCAGCGATAGGTACGTATTTAGCATTCACACCGGGGCGGCGATAGGTATGTATTTAGCATTCACACTGATGCACTGATAGGTATGTATATAGCATTCGCACTGGGGTGGCGATATGTACGTATTTAGCTTCCGCACCGGGCCGGCGATAGATACGTATTTAGAATTCACACCGGGGCGGCGATAGGTACGTATTTAGATTCTGCACCGGGGCGGCGATATGTACGTATTTAGCTTCCACACCAGGGCGGCGATAGGTACGTATTCAGAATTCAGGGGTGCGATAGCTACGTATATAGCATGTACACATGGGCAGCAATAAGTACGTACATAGCATGCGCTCTGCGGCGTCGATCAGTACATATATAGCACGCGCACCGGGGAGGCGAAAGGTATGTATTTCGCATTCGCACCGTGGTGGTGATAGGTACGTATTTAGCATTCGCACCAGGGCGGCTATAGGTACGTAGTTAGCATTCGCACCGAGGCGGCTATAGGTACGTATTTAGCATTCGCACTGGGCCGGCGATAGGTACGTATTTAGCATTCACACCAAAGCGGCAATCTGTACATATTAATTATTCGCACTATGGCAGCGATAGGTACTTATGTAGCATGCACACCGGGGCGCAATTGGTATGTCTTTAGTATTCGCACTAGGGCAGCAGTAGGTACTTATGTAGCATGCACACCGGGGCGCAATAGGTATGTATTTAGCATTCACACCAGGGGCAACGATAGGTACTATTTAGCATTCGCAACGGGGCGGCGATAGGTACTTAAATAGTATCTGCACCGGGGCGGCGATAGGTACGTATATAGTATGTGCACTGGGGCGGCGATAGGTACGTATATAGTATGCGCACCGGGGTGATGATAGATACGTATATAGTATGAACACCGGGGTGGAGATTAGTACCTATATAGAAGGCGCAGATAGGTGTTACTTTTTATAGAAATATGTCATACTATTACCCTGGGCAATAGGAGAAATGGTGGGGAAGAAACAGCTTTTGCAAAATGCAAAATTAGAAAGTAGCGGCGAAATGGGGCGACCAGGGAAGAGAAAGGTAGCAGATAAAGAGACGGCTATAGAGAGAGGGGGCGGACATAGAAGTTTGAATATAAAGATGTTACACACACGATCTTTCATCAAATATATGTTTTTATGACCCCGGGCAACGCCGGGTAGCCCCGCTAGTCTATTATATAAAGGCCAGTTGTCTGTATGTCTGTTTGTCTGTTTGTCTGTTTGTCTGTTTGTATGTCCAGATACTCCTCCGAGTGGACCCAACAAACAGTCACACGGTTGACATCATTATAACCGGCCAGCCCCGGGACGTATAATATCTCAGAACCGGAAAAAAAAATGGACTCTTCGAGGGTCGACTGAGCACTTTTCTCCAATGGGGGGGTGCCTTTTTCCTCGATTTTCAACGTTGTTTAGTACTAATTTGAGAAAAAAACAAAGAATTTGAGAAATAATGCACCGTCATGATTTTAACAGGAAATGACGTCAGAGGAAATCCCTAACGGCTCTTTTTTGAACATGAGTTTATAGTGAAGCAAGTGTTGCTTAATCACAAACGGCACTTTTTTTGAACACGAGTCCATAGTGAAGCATGGGTTGCTTACTTACTAACGGCACTTTTTTGAACATGAGTCCAGTGTGATGCAAGGGTTGCTTAACTCCTAACGGCACTTTTTGATACATGCGTTTATAGTGACGCAAGTGTTGTTTAATCAATAACGGCACTTTTTTTAACATGAGTCCATAGTGATGCAAGGGTTGCTTAACTCCTAACGGCACTTTTTGATACATGCGTTTATAGTGACGCAAGTGTTGCTTAATCCCTAACGGCATTTTTTTGAACATGAGTCCATAGTGAAGCAAGGGTTGCTTAATTCCTAACGGCACTTTTTTGAACATGAATCCACAGTGAAGCCAGGGTTGCTTAATCAATAACGGCACTTTTTTGAACACGAGTTTGTAGTGAAGCCAGGGTTGCTTAATCCTAACTGTATTTCTTCTGTTGACATGATACCATCCTCCCAGGTATAACCTCCTTCTTTTTGAGAGGTGTGAAGTTAGTGTAGTATCAGTAAAATTAAAGTAATTATGCTCCACCATTGTTTTCACTAATATTTGTATACATATTAAATAACGTCTCAATAAGTAAAGTAAGAAGAAAAATAATTATGCTCCACCACTGTTTTCACTAATATTTGTATACATATTAAATAACGTCTCAATAAGTAAAGTAAGAAGAAAAATAATTATGCTCCACCATAGTTTTCACTAATATTTGTATACATATGATATAACGTCTAAATAAGTAAAGTAAGAAGAAAAATAATTATGCTCCACCACTGTTTTCACTAAAATGTGTATACATATTAAATTACGTCTCAATAAGTAAAGTAAAAAGAGAAATAATTATGCTCCGCCACTGTTTTCACTAATATTTGTATACATATTAAATAACGTCTCAATAAGTAACGAAAGAAGAAAAATAATTATGCTCCACCATTGTTTTCACTTATATTTTTATACATGTTAAATAACGTCTCAATAAGTAAAGTAAAAAGAGAAATAATTATGCTCCACCATTGTTTTCACTAATATTTGTATACATGTTAAATAACATTTTTTTGGTTTTGAACTCAAAATATTTCTCAGGGTTGGGGGAGAGTGAACAATTAGGGGGCTGGAGAGATTGAGGGGTCGGGGAAAATTTTAGGGGTCAGGACGAACTTTTTAGGGGTCAGGCCAAATTTTTTTGTTTTTTTTTGTTTTGAAGTCAAAATATTTCTCAGGGTTGGGGAGAATGAAAAAATAAGGGGCTAGAGATATTGAAGGGTCGGGGAAAATTTTAGGGGTCAGGCCGAACTTTTTAGGGGTCAGGCCAATTTTTTTTCTTTTTTTTGGTTTTGAACTGAAAATATTTCTCAGGGTTGGGGGAGAATGAAAAATTAGAGGGCTGGAGAGATTTAGGGGTCGGGGAAAATTTTAGGGGTCAGGACGAACTTTTTAGGGGTCAGGCCAAATTTTTTTGTTTTTTTTTGTTTTGAAGTCAAAATATATCTCATGGTTGGGGGAGAGTGAAAAATTAGGGGGCTGGAGGGGTTCAGGGGTCGGGGAAAATTTTAGGGGTCAGGACGAACTTTTAAGGGGTCAGGCCAAATTTTTTTGTTTTTTTTTTGTTTTGAAGTCAAAATATATCTCATGGTTGGGGGAGAGTGAAAAATTAGGGGGCTGGAGAGATTTAGGGGTCGGGGAAAATTTTAGGGGTCAGGACGAACTTTTTAGGGGTCAGGCCAAATTTTTTTGTTTTTTTTTGTTTGAAGTCAAAATATTTCTCATGGTTGGGGGAGAGTGAAAAATTAGGGGTCTAGAGAGATTTAGGGGTCGGGGAAAATTTTAGGGGTCAGGACGAACTTTTTAGGGGTCAGGCCAAATTTTTTTGTTTTTTTTTGTTTTTTTCCTTTTGAAGTCAAACTATTTCTCAGGGTTGGGGGAGAGTGAAAAATTAGGGGGCTGGACAGATTTAGGGGTCGGGGAAAATTTTAGGGGTCAGGACGAACTTTTAAGGGGTCAGGCCAAATTTTTTTGTTTTTTTTTTGGTTTTGAACTCAAAATATTTCTCAGGGTTGGGGGAGAGTGAAAAATTAGTGGGCTGGAGACATTTAGGGGTCGGGGAAAATTTTAGGGGTCAGGCGGAACTTTTAAGGGGTCAGGCCAAATTTTTTTGTTTTTTTTTATTTTGAAGTCAAAATATTTCTAAGGTTTGGGTGAGAGTGAAAAATTAAGGGGCTGGAGAGATTTAGGGGTCGGGGAAAATTTTAGGGGTCAGGACGAACTTTTTAGGGGTCAGGCCAAATTTTTTGTTTTTTTTGTTTTGAAGTCAAAATATTTCTCATGGGTGGAGGAGAGTGAAAAATTAGGGGGCTGGAGAGATTTAGGGGTCGGGGACAATTTTAGGGGTCAGGACGAACTTTTTAGGGGTCAGGCCAAATTTTTTTGTTTTTTTTTGTTTTGAAGTCAAAATATTTCTCAGGGTTGGGGGAGAGTGAAAAATTAGGGGGCTGGAGAGATTTAGGGGTCGGGGAAAATTTTAGGGGTCAGGCGGAACTTTTTAGGGGTCAGGCCAAATTTTTTGTTTTTTTTGTTTTGAAGTCAAAATATTTCTCATGGGTGGAGGAGAGTGAAAAATTAGGGGGCTGGAGAGATTTAGGGGTCGGGGACAATTTTAGGGGTCAGGACGAACTTTTTAGGGGTCAGGCCAAATTTTTTTGTTTTTTTTTGTTTTGAAGTCAAAATATTTCTCAGGGTTGGGGGAGAGTGAAAAATTAGGGGGCTGGAGAGATTTAGGGGTCGGGGAAAATTTTAGGGGTCAGGCGGAACTTTTTAGGGGTCAGGCCAAATTTTTTTGTTTTTTTTTATTTTGAAGTCAAAATATTTCTAAGGTTTGGGTGAGAGTGAAAAATTAAGGGGCTGGAGAGATTTAGGGGTCGGGGAAAATTTTAGGGGTCAGGACGAACTTTTTAGGGGTCAGGCCAAATTTTTTTGTTTTGAAGTCAAAATATTTCTCAGGGTTGGAAGAGAGTGAAAAATTAGGGGGCTGGAGAGATTTAGGGGTCGGGGAAAATTTTAGGGGTCAGGACGAACTTTTAAGGGGTCAAGCCAAATTTTTTTGTTTTTTTTTGTTTTTTTTTGTTTTGAAGTCAAAATCGTTCTCATAGTTGGGGGAGAGTGAAAAATTAGGGGGCTAGAGAGATTTAGGGTTAGGGGAAAATTTTAGGGGTCAGGCGGAACTTTTTAGGGGTCAGGCCAAATTTTTTTGTTTTTTTGTGTTTTGAAGTCAAAATATTTCCTATGGTTGGGGGAGAGTGAAAAATTAGGGGGCTAGAGAGATTCAGGGGTCGGGGAAAATTTTAGGGGTCAGGACGAACTTTTTAGGGGTCAGGCCAAATTTTTTGTTTTTTTTGTTTTGAAGTCAAAATATTTCTCATGGGTGGAGGAGAGTGAAAAATTAGGGGGCTGGAGAGATTTAGGGGTCGGGGACAATTTTAGGGGTCAGGACGAACTTTTTAGGGGTCAGGCCAAATTTTTTTGTTTTTTTTTGTTTTGAAGTCAAAATATTTCTCAGGGTTGGGGGAGAGTGAAAAATTAGGGGGCTGGAGAGATTTAGGGGTCGGGGAAAATTTTAGGGGTCAGGCGGAACTTTTTAGGGGTCAGGCCAAATTTTTTTGTTTTTTTTTATTTTGAAGTCAAAATATTTCTAAGGTTTGGGTGAGAGTGAAAAATTAAGGGGCTGGAGAGATTTAGGGGTCGGGGAAAATTTTAGGGGTCAGGACGAACTTTTTAGGGGTCAGGCCAAATTTTTTTGTTTTGAAGTCAAAATATTTCTCAGGGTTGGAAGAGAGTGAAAAATTAGGGGGCTGGAGAGATTTAGGGGTCGGGGAAAATTTTAGGGGTCAGGACGAACTTTTAAGGGGTCAAGCCAAATTTTTTTGTTTTTTTTTGTTTTTTTTTGTTTTAAAGTCAAAATCGTTCTCATAGTTGGGGGAGAGTGAAAAATTAGGGGGCTAGAGAGATTTAGGGTTAGGGGAAAATTTTAGGGGTCAGGCGGAACTTTTTAGGGGTCAGGCCAAATTTTTTTGTTTTTTTGTGTTTTGAAGTCAAAATATTTCCTATGGTTGGGGGAGAGTGAAAAATTAGGGGGCTAGAGAGATTCAGGGGTCGGGGAAAATTTTAGGGGTCAGGACGAACTTTTTAGGGGTCAGGCCAATTTTTTTTGTTTTGTTTTGTTTTGAAGTCAAATTATTTCTCATGGTTGGAGGAGAGTGAAAAATTAGGGGGCTGGAGAGATTTAGGGGTCGGGGACAATTTTAGGGGTCAGGACGAACTTTTTAGGGGTCAGGCCAAATTTTTTTTTTTTTTTTTGTTTTTTTTTGTTTTGAAGTCAAAATATTTGTCAGGGTTGGGGGAGAGTGAAAAATAAGGGGTCTGGAGAGATTTAGGGGTCGGGGAAAATTTTAGGGGTCAGGACGAACTTTTTAGGGGTCAGGCCAAATTTTTTTGTTTTTTTTTGTTTTGAAGTCAAATTATTTCTCATGGTTGAAGGAGAGTGAAAAATTAGGGGGCTGGAGAGATTTAGGGGTCGGGGAAAATTGTAGGGGTCAGGACGCACTTTTTAGGGGTCAGGCCAAATTTTTTTGTTTTTTTTTGTTTTGAAGTCAAAATATATCTCATGGTTGGGGGAGAGTGAAAAATTAGGGGGCTAGAGAGATTTAGGGGTCGGGGACAATTTTAGGGGTCAGGACGAACTTTTTAGGGGTCAGGCCAAATTTTTTTGTTTTTTTTTTGTTTTTTTTGTTTTGAAGTCAAAATATTTCTCAGGGTTGGGGGAGAGTGAAAAATTAGGGGGCTGGAGAGATTTAGGGGTCGGGGAAAATTTTAGGGGTCAGGACGAACTTTTAAGGGGTCCGGCCAAATTTTTTTGTTTTTTTTTGTTTTGAAGTCAAAATATTTCTCAAGGTTGGGGGAGAGTGAAAAATTAGGGGGCTGGAGAGATTTAGGGGTCGGTGAAAATTTTAGGGGTCAGGCGGAACTTTTTAAGGGTCAGGCCAAATTTTTTTGTTTTTTTTTGTTTTGAAGTCAAAATATATCTCATGGTTGGGGGAGAGTGAAAAATTAGGGGGCTGAAGAGATTTAGGGGTCGGGGAAAATTTTAGGGGTCAGGCGGAACTTTTTAGGGGTCAGGCCAAATTTTTTTGTTTTTTTTTGTTTTGAAGTCAAAATATATCTCATGGTTGGGGGAGAGTGAAAAATTAGGGGGCTGGAGGGATTCAGGGGTCGGGGAAAATTTTAGGGGTCAGGACGAACTTTTATGGGGTCAGGCCAAATTTTTTTGTTTTTTTTTTGTTTTGAAGTCAAAATATATCTCATGGTTGGGGGAGAGGGAAAAATTAGGGGGCTGGAGAGATTTAGGGGTCGGGGAAAATTTTAGGGGTCACGACGAACTTTTTAGGGGTCAGGCCAAATTTTTTTGTTTTTTTTTGTTTTTTTCCTTTTGAAGTCAAACTATTTCTCAGGGTTGGGGGAGAGTGAAAAATTAGGGGGCTGGACAGATTTAGGGGTCGGGGAAAATTTTAGGGGTCAGGACGAACTTTTAAGGGGTCAGGCCAAATTTTTTTTTTTTTTTTTTGGTTTTGAACTCAAAATATTTCTCAGGGTTGGGGGAGAGTGAAAAATTAGTGGGCTGGAGACATTTAGGGGTCGGGGAAAATTTTAGGGGTCAGGCGGAACTTTTTAGGGGTCAGGCCAAATTTTTTTGTTTTTTTTTATTTTGAAGTCAAAATATTTCTAAGGTTTGGGTGAGAGTGAAAAATTAAGGGGCTGGAGAGATTTAGGGGTCGGGGAAAATTTTAGGGGTCAGGACGAACTTTTTAGGGGTCAGGCCAAATTTTTTTGTTTTTTTTGTTTTGAAGTCAAAATATTTCTCATGGTTGGAGGAGAGTGAAAAATTAGGGGGCTGGAGAGATTTAGGGGTCGGGGACTATTTTAGGGGTCAGGACGAACTTTTTAGGGGTCAGGCCAAATTTTTTTGTTTTTTTTTGTTTTGAAGTCAAAATATTTCTCAGGGTTGGGGGAGAGTGAAAAATTAGGGGGCTGGAGAGATTTAGGGGTCGGGGAAAATTTTAGGGGTCACGCGGAACTTTTTAGGGGTCAGGCCAAATTTTTTTGTTTTTTTTTATTTTGAAGTCAAAATATTTCTAAGGTTTGGGTGAGAGTGAAAAATTAAGGGGCTGGAGAGATTTAGGGGTCGGGGAAAATTTTAGGGGTCAGGACGAACTTTTTAGGGGTCAGGCCAAATTTTTTTGTTTTGAAGTCAAAATATTTCTCAGGGTTGGAGGAGAGTGAAAAATTAGGGGGCTGGAGAGATTTAGGGGTCGGGGAAAATTTTAGGGGTCAGGACGAACTTTTAACGGGTCAAGCCAAATTTTTTTGTTTTTTTTTGTTTTTTTTTGTTTTGAAGTCAAAATCGTTCTCATAGTTGGGGGAGAGTGAAAAATTAGGGGGCTAGAGAGATTTAGGGTTAGGGGAAAATTTTAGGGGTCAGGCGGAACTTTTTAGGGGTCAGGCCAAATTTTTTTGTTTTTTTTTGTTTTGAAGTCAAAATATTTCTCATGGTTGGGGGAGAGTGAAAAATTAGGGGGCTAGAGAGATTCAGGGGTCGGGGAAAATTTTAGGGGTCAGGACGAACTTTTTAGGGGTCAGGCCAATTTTTTTTGTTTTGTTTTGTTTTGAAGTCAAATTATTTCTCATGGTTGGAGGAGAGTGAAAAATTAGGGGGCTGGAGAGATTTAGGGGTCAGGGAAAATTTTAGGGGTCAGGACGAACTTTTTAGGGGTCAGGCAAAATTTTTTTGTTTTTTTTTGTTTTGAAGTCAAAATATATCTCATGGTTGGGGGAGATTTAAAAATTAGGAGGCTGGAGAGATTTAGGGGTCGGGGACAATTTTAGGGGTCAGGACGAACTTTTTAGGGGTCAGGCCAAATTTTTTTTTTTGTTTTTGTTTTGAAGTCAAAATATATCTCATGGTTATGGGGGATATAAAATTAGGGGGCTAGAGAGATTTAGGGGTCGGGGAAAATTTTAGGGGTCAGGACGAACTTTTTAGGGGTCAGGCCAAATTTTTTTCTTTTTTTTGTTTTGAAGTCAAAATATTTTTCATGGTTGGCGGAGAGTGAAAAATTAGGGGGCTGGAGAAATTTAGGGGTCGGGGAAAATTTTAGGGGTCAGGACGAACTTTTTAGGGGTCAGGCCAAATTTTTTTGTTTTTTTTTGTTTTGAAGTCAAAATATATCTCATGGTTGGGGGAGAGTGAAAAATTAGGGGGCTGGAGAGATTTAGGGGTCGGGGAAAATTTTAGGGGTCAGGCGGAACTTTGTAGGGGTCAGGCCAAATTTTTTTGTTTTTTTTTGTTTTGAACTCAAAATATTTCTCAGGGTTGGGGGAGAGTGAACAATGAGGGGGCTGGAGAGATTGAGGGGTCGGGGAAAATTTTAGGGGTCAGGACGAACTTTTTAGGGGTCAGGCCAAATTTTTTTGTTTTTTTTTGTTTTGAAGTCAAAATATTTCTCATGGTTGGGGGAGAGTGAAAAATTAGGTGGCTGGAGAGATTCAGGGGTCGGGGAAAATTTTAGGGGTCAGGACGAACTTTTTAGGGGTCAGGCCAAATTTTTTTGTTTTTTTTTGTTTTGAAGTCAAAATATTTCTCATGGTTGGGGAGAGTGAAAAATTAGAGGCTGGAGAGATTTAGGGGACGGGGAAAATTTTAGGGGTCAGGCCAAATTTTTTAGGGTCAGCCCAAATTTAGGGGCGGCGATATGTCTGTATTTAGCTCCCACACCGGGGCGGCGATAGGTACTTATTTAGCATTCAGCAGTGGTGATAGGTACTTATATAGCATGTGCACATGGGCGGTAATAAGTACGTATATAGTATGCACACCGGGGCAGTGATAGGTATGTATTTAGCATGCGCACTGAGGAAGCGATCGGTTCATATATAGCACACGCACCGGGGCGGCGATAGGTACGTATATAGCATGCGCACAGGGGCGGCGAAAGGTACATATTTAAAATTCACACCCGGCGGCGAAAGGTACATATTTAAAATTCACACCGGGGCGGCGATAGGTACGTATTTAGCATTCGCACCGGGGCGGCGATATGTACGTATTTAGCTTCCATACCAGGGTGGCGATAGGTACGTATTCAGAATTCAGGGGTGGCGATAGCTACGTATATAGCATGTACACACGGGCAGCAATAAGTACGTACATAGCATGCGCACTGCGGCGGCGATCAGTACATATATTGCATGCGTACCGGGGCGGCGAAAGGTATGTATTTCGCATTCGCACCGTAGTGGTGATAGGTACGTATTTAGCATTCGCACTGGGGCGGCTATAGGTACGTATTTAGCATTCGCACCAGGGCGGCTATAGGTACGTATTTAGCATTCGCACTGGGCTGGCGATAGGTACGTATTTAGCATTCACACCAAAGCGGCAATATGTACATATTAATTATTCGCACTAGGGCAGTGATAGGTACTTATGTAGCATGCACACCGGAGCGCAATTGGTATGTCTTTAGTATTCGCACTAGGGCAGCGATAGGTACTTATGTAGCATGCACACCGGGGCGCAATAGGTATGTATTTAGCATTCACACCAGGGCAACGATAGGTACTATTTAGCATTCGCAACGGGGCGGCGATAGGTACTTAAATAGTATCTGCACCGGGGCGGCGATAGGTACGTATATAGTATGTGCACTGGGGCGGCGATAGGTACGTATATAGTAAGCGCACCAGGGTGATGATAGATACGTATATAGCATGAACACCGGGGTGGAGATAAGTACCTATATAGAAGGCGCAGATAGAGGTGTTACTTTTTATAGAAATATATCATACTATTGCCCTGGGCAACGTAGGAGAAATTGTGGGGAAAGAACAGCTTTCGCAAAAGGCAAAATTAGAAAGTAGCGGTGAAATGCGGCGACCAGGGAAGAGAAAGGTAGAAAGATAAAGAGACGGCTATAGAGAAGGGGGGGGGAGAAATAGAAGTTTGTATATAAAGATGTTACACACACGATTTTTCTTCAATTATATGTTTTAATGACCCCGAGCAACGCCGGGTAGCCCCGCTAGTCTATTATATAAAGGGCAGTTGTCTGTATGTCTGTTTGTTTGTATGTCCAGTATCTCCTCAAAAACTACGCGGCAACATGTCAAAAAGTTGATATCTTTAGCACCGTACATATCCCGTAATCATAATATCTAAAAATCGCGACAAACGATTCACTCGCTGACAGTCAACCGGACCACTTTCCGACAAAAGGTAGCAGTTTTTTTCGTATTTTTCACGAAATTTCAACGTTAATATGTAGTAAATTCGAAATAATCTAATGTATTTATGTACTAATCCGATAAAAATGCCGAGTCACTGTAAACATCCCATAATCCCTTGCCGGATGTACCCGGTCTTGCCCTAAATTGTGTCCGGTTGTATCAGATCATCCATTAACTTCTGTCCGGTTGCATCAATAACAACATAGGAATCCTACGTTAAGAGTGTGTAGTGAAACAAGGGTTGCTCAATCACATCCGCACCTGTCCCATAATCCCTTGCCGGATGTACCCGGTCTTGCTCTAAATTGTGTCCGGTTATATCAGGTCATCATGACGTCAGAGAGTGGCAGATAATTTGAAAAATAATGCAAAGTGGCGGGAATAAATTCACTCACACTACAACCTTTTAATAGACGCTAATATTCCTCCCACTCCCTTCCGTTATCATGATAGGCATTACCTCCTCCTTTCATGCCAAATTGGGGGGGGGTGACGGCATTCGCCGGTGTGAGCGCCTATGTGCATTTATTTGCATTATTAATAGACGATAATATTCCCCCCCCTCCCTCCCTGTGGCCGTTCTGTAATCATGATAGGAATTACCTCCTCCTTTCAGGCCAAATTGGGGGGGGGGTAGGGTAGTATCGGTTCCGTTGTCATGATGCACTGATCCCATGCATTACCTCCTCCTTTTTTGAGAAGTGTAGATGTAGAATATTATCGGTTCAGTTGTCATGATGTGCTCATCCCATGAATTACCTCCTCCTTTTTTGAGAAGTGTTGAGGTAGGGTCGTATCGGTTCCGTTGTCATGATGCCCTCATCCCATGCATTATCTCCTCCTTTTTTGAGAAGTGTTGAGGTAGGGTCGTATCGGTTCCGTTGCCATGATGCCCTCATCCCATGCATTATATCCTCCTTTTTAGAGAAGTGTTAAGGTAGGGTCGTATCGGTTCCGTTGTCATGATGCCCTCATCCCATGCATTATCTCCTCCTTATTTGAGAAGTGTTGAGGTAGGGTCGTATCGGTTCTGTTGTCATGATGCACTATTCCCATGTATTACCTCCTCCTTTTTTGAGAAGTGTTGAGGTAGGGTAGTATCGGTTCCGTTGTCATGATGCCCTCATCCCATGCATTATCTCCTCCTTTTTTGAGAAGTGTAGAGGTAGGGTCGTATCGGTTCCGTTGTCATGATGCACTCATCCCATGCATTACATGGGGGAGGGGGGCGGTATCGGCATTCGGCGGTGGAAGGGAGGGTCGGCATTTGACGGTGGGGCGCCTCAGGCCAAATCTGGGGAGGGGGAATGTCAGCAGTCGGCGGTGGGGCGCCTCAGGCCGAATTTGGGGGCGAGCGGGAGTGTTGGCATTCGGAGCGCCTCAGGCCAAATCTGGGGAGGAGGAGTGTCGGCATTCGGCGGTGGGGCACCTCAGGCCGAATTTAGCGAGGGGGAATGTCGGCATTCGCAGGTATGAGCGCCTCAGGCCAAATCTGGGGAGGGGGAATGTCGGCAGTGCGGCTCAGGCGAAATTTGGGGATGGGGGAGTGTCAGGCCAAATCTGGGGAGGGGGGATGTCGGCATTCGCCGGTATGAGCGTCTCAGGCGAAATTTGGGGAGGAGGAGGAGTGTCAGCATTCGCCGGTGGGGCGATTCACGCGAAGTGTCGGCATTCGCCAGTATGAGCGCCTCAGGCGAAATTTTGGGAGGAGCGTCGGCATTCGCCAGTATGAGCGCCTCAGGCCGAATTTTCACCGGTGTGAGCGCCTCAGGCCGAATTTGGGGGATGGGGAGTGTCGGCATTCGTCGTTGTGAGCGCCTAAGACGAAACGAGTAATAGTAGGTAAGAGAGAGATCTCGACCGTGGGCGCTTATCAGCCCGTACCTTAGGGGAGAGGAAGTGAACAAAAGGAAAAGGGATTAAAAAATAAAATGATAATCTGATTTTTGATTCGGCAGTGTAAGATCGACACCTATCGGATAGGACTAGATAATACACTTTATCTCAAGGCAAAAATGCCGAGAACAGATACTACACTTTGATCTTAGCCAAAAGACCAAGTAAAGATCCGAAATTAAAATTCTGAGGTGTTACTGGGGTATTTATAACCAAACTACACCTGAACAGCGATCTATCCACTAGAGACTGTTCAAATGACATTATTAAATTAATAAGTAACAATAACTATGATTTTCTTTGAACAAACATTGTATAATACTATTTAACAAATTCTTATATAACTTTTGAATATCAAGAATTAATTTTAGACTCCCTTAGGCTGTTTTTCTCTAATTCAACATAGCTTTCATACGCATTACCGAAAATGACATTAATTCACTTCTTTTGGCTAAGATCAAAGTGTAGTTTCGATGGATACTGCACCCCATAGATTGGTATCGTCTTGGCCTTCGGGGCTTCATTCCGCCGGTCTATGGGTTTGTCCTGTGCAGTTCTAGGAGGTCAAATTCGATAGTAAATTCGAAATAATCTAATGTATTTATGTACTAATCCGATAAAACCACAGAGTCACTGTAAACATCCCATAATCCCTTGCCGGATGTACCCGGTCTTGCCCTAAATTGTGTCCGGTTGTATCAGATCATCCAATAACTTCTGTCCGGATGCATCAATAACAACATAGGAATCCTACGTTAAGAGTGTGTAGTGAAACAAGGGTTGCTCAATCACATCCGCACCTGTCCCATAATCCCTTGCCGGATGTACCCGGTCTGGCTCTAAATTGTGTCCGGTTATATCATGACGTCAGAGAGTGGCAGATAATTTGAAAAATAATGCAAAGTGGCGGGAAGAAATTCACTAACACTACAACCTTTTAATAGACGCTAATATTCCTCCCCCCTCCTTTCCGTTATCATGATAGGCATTACCTCCTCCTTTCATGTCAAATTGGGGGGGGGGGTGACGGCATTAGCCGGTGTGAGTCCCTCAGGCCAAATTTGGGGAGGGGGAGTGTCGGCATTCGCCGGCGCTCACACCTTTTTGAGAGGGTGGAGATAGTGTAGTATCTGTTGCGAGGAGAGAGTGTCAGCATTCGCCGGTGTGAGCGCCTCAGGCCAAATCTTTTCGGGGGGGGGTATTAAGCAAATCTATAATAAAGACCAATGTGCATTTTTTTGTATCTATAATAAAGGCCAATGTGCATTTATTTGTATCTATAATAAAGGCTAATGTGCATTTATTTGTATCTATAATAAAGACCAATGTGCATTTATATGTATCTATAATAAAGGCCAATGTGCATTTACCTGTATCTATAATAAAGGCCAATGTGCATTTATCTGCATCTATAATAAAGACCAATGTGCATTTATTTGTATCTATAATAAAGACCAATGTGCATTTATTTGTATCTATAATAAAGACCAATGTGTATTTATTTGTATCTATAATAAAGGCCAATGTGCATTTACCTGTATCTATATAATATTGTAATTTAATTACGTAATACCTCAAGTTCATAAACCAATTAATGTTTTGTAATGAAATTTATTATTTAGAGGATAGCTAAGGAAGTGCGTTAACTCACGTTTAAAAACACAATTATGGTGTTTAAAACAAGGTTAGAGAATATATACATAACATATAAAAGTGTATTCTTATGTAAAATTCACAAGGTAAGATGATGAGAGTATTCCCGAATCTATTAACCCAGCCCTTACGGGTCCATGGGGAATATTTCATCGGGGGGGGGGGCTTTTCAGTTATTTTTCATTATATTTTATAGTAATTTGAAATTGCTGAGTCATATTGTAATTTAATTACGTAATACCTCAAGTTCATAAACCAATTAATGTTTTTTAATGAAATTTATTTTTTTGAGGATAGCTAAGGAAGTGCGTTAACTCACGTTTAAAAACACAATTAAATTTTAGGGGTCAGGACAACTTTTTTTGTTTTTTTTTGTTTTGAAGTCAAAATATTTCTCATGGTTGGGGGAGAGTTAAAAATTAGGGGGCTGGAGAGATTAAGGGGTCGGGGAAAATTTTAGGGGTCAGGACGAACTTTTTAGGGGTCAGGCCAAATTTTTTTGTTTTTTTTTGTTTTGAAGTCAAAATATTTCTTAGGGTTGGAGGAGAGTTAAAAATTAGGGGGCTGGAGAGATTTAGGGGTCGGGGAAAATTTTAGGGGTCAGGACGAACTTTTTAGGGGTCAGGCCAAATTTTTTGTTTTTTTTTGTTTTGAACTGAAAATATTTCTCAGGGTTGGGGGAGAGTGAAAAATTAGGGGGCTGGAGAGATTTAGGGGTCGGGGAAAGTTTTAGGGGTCAGGACGCACTTTTTAGGGCTCAGGCCTAATTTTTTTGTTTTTTTTTGTTTTGAAGTCAAAATATTTCTCAGGGTTGGGGGAGAGTGAAACATTAGGGGGCTGGAGAGATTTACGGGTCGGGGAAAATTTTAGGGGTCAGGACGAACTTTTTAGGGGTCAGGACAAATTTTTTGTTTCTTTTTGTTTTTGTTTTTTTGAAGTCAAAATATTTCTCAGGGTTGGGGGAGAGTGAAAAATTAGGGGGCTGGAGAGATTTAGGGGTCGGGGAAAATTTTAGGGGTCAGGACGAACTTTTTAGGGGTCAGGCCAAATTTTTTTGTTTTTTTTTTGTTTTGAAGTCAAAATATTTTTCATGGTTGGAGGAGAGTGAAAAATTAGGGGGCTGGAGAGATTTAGAGGTCGGAGAAAATTTTAGGGGTCAGGACGAACATTTTAGGGGTCAGGCCAAATTTTTTTGTTTTTTTTTGTTTTGAAGTCAAAATATATCTCATGGTTGGGGGAGAGTGAAAAATTAGGGGGCTGGAGAGATTTAGGCGTCGGGGAAAATTTTAGGGGTCAGGACGAACTTTTTAGGGGTCAGGCCAAATTTTTTTGTTTTTTTTTGTTTTGAAGTCCAAATATTTCTCAGGGTTGGGGGAGAGTGAAACATTAGGGGGCTGGAGAGATTTAGGGGTCGGGGAAAATTTTAGGGGTCAGGACGAACTTTTTAGGGGTCAGGCCAAATTTTTTTTTTTTGTTTTTGTTTTTGTTTTTTTGAAGTCAAAATATTTCTCAGGGTTGGGGGAGAGTGAAAAATTAGGGGGCTGGAGAGATTTAGGGGTCGGGGAAAATTTTAGGGGTCAGGACGAACTTTTTAGCGGTCAGGCCAAATTTTTTTGTTTTTTTTTGTTTGGAAGTCAAAATATTTTTCATGGTTGGAGGAGAGTGAAAAATTAGGGGGCTGGAGAGATTTAGAGGTCGGAGAAAATTTTAGGGGTCAGGACGAACTTTTTAGGGGTCAGGCCAAATTTTTTTGTTTTTTTTTGTTTTGAAGTCAAAATATATCTCATGTTTGGGGGAGAGTGAAAAATTAGGGGGCTGGAGAGATTTAGGGGTCGGGGAAAATTTTAGGGGTCAGGACGAACTTTTTAGGGGTCAGGCCAAATTTTTTTTTTTGTTTTTGTTTTTGTTTTTTTGAAGTCAAAATATTTCTCAGGGTTGGGGGAGAGTGAAAAATTAGGGGGCTGGAGAGATTTAGGGGTCGGGGAAAATTTTAGGGGTCAGGACGAACTTTTTAGCGGTCAGGCCAAATTTTTTTGTTTTTTTTTGTTTGGAAGTCAAAATATTTTTCATGGTTGGAGGAGAGTGAAAAATTAGGGGGCTGGAGAGATTTAGAGGTCGGAGAAAATTTTAGGGGTCAGGACGAACTTTTTAGGGGTCAGGCCAAATTTTTTTGTTTTTTTTGGTTTTGAAGTCAAAATATATCTCATGTTTGGGGGAGAGTGAAAAATTAGGGGGCTGGAGAGATTTAGGCGTCGGGGAAAATTTTAGGGGTCAGGACGAACTTTTTAGGGGTCAGGCTAAATTTTTTTTCTTTTTTTTGGTTTTGAACTGAAAATATTTCTCATGGTTGGGGGAGAGTGAAAAATTAGGGGGCTGGAGAGATTTAGGGGTCGGGGAAAAGTTTAGGGGTCAGGACGAACTTTTTAGTGGTCAGGCCAAATTTTTTCCTTATTTTTGGTTTTGAACTCAAAATATTTCTCATGGTTGGGGGAGAGTGAAAAATTAGGGGGCTGGAGAGATTTAGGGGTCGGTGAAAATTTTAGGGGTCACGACGAACTTTTTAGGGGTCAGGCCAAATTTTTTTCTTTTTTTTGGTTTTGAACTATAAATATTTCTCATGGTTGGGGGAGAGTGAAAAATTAGGGGGCTGGAGAGATTTAGGAGTCGGGGAAAATTTTAGGGGTCAGGACGAACTTTTTAGGGGTCAGGCCAAATTTTTTTGTTTTTTTTTGTTTTGAAGTCAATATATTTCTCATGGTTGGTGGAGAGTGAAAAATTAGGGGCTGGAGAGATTTAGGGGTCGGGGAAAATGTTAGGGGTCAGGCCAAATTTTTTAGGAGTCCGCCCAAATTTAGGGGCCGCGATATGTACGTATTTAGCTTCCACACCGGGGCGGCGATAGGTACTTATTTAGCATTCAGCGGTGGTGATAGGTACTTATATAGCATGTGCACATGGGCGGTAATAAGTACGTATATAGTATGCGCACCGGGGCAGTGATAGGTATGTATTTAGCATGCGCACTGAGGCAGCGATCGGTTCATATATAGCAAGCGCACCGGGGCGGGGATAGGTACATATTTAAAATTCACACCGGGGCGGCGAAAGGTACATATTTAAAATTCACACCGGGGCGGCGATAGGTACGTATTTTGCATTCACACCGGGGCGGCGATAGGTATGTATTTAGCATTCACACCAGGGCAGCGATAGGTATGTATTTAGCATTCGCACCGGGGTGGCGATATGTACGTATTTAGCTTCCGCACCGGGGCGGCGATAGGTACGTATTTAGAATTCACACCTGGGCAGCGATAGGTATGTATTTAGAATTCACACTGAGGCGGCGATAGGTATGTATTTAGCATTCGCACCGGGGCGGCGATATGTACGTATTTAGCTTCCACACCAGGGCGGCGATAGGTACGTATTCAGAATTCAGGGGTGCGATAGCTACGTATATAGCATGTACTCATGGGCAGCAATAAGTACGTACATAGCATGCGCTGTGCGGCGGCAGTCAGTACATATATAGCATGCGCACCGGGGCGGAGAAAGGTATGTATTTCGCATTCGCACCGTGGTGGTGATAGGTACGTATTTAGCATTCGCACCGGTGCGGCTATAAGTACGTATTTAGCATTCGCACCAGGGCGGCTATAGGTACGTATTTAGAATTCACACTGGGCCGGCGATAGGTATGTATTTAGCATTCACACCAAAGCGGCAATATGTACATATTAATTATTCGCACTAGGGCAGCGATAGGTACTTATGTAGCATGCACACCGGGGCGCAATTGGTATGTCTTTAGTATTCGCACTAGGGCAGCGATAGGTACTTATGTAGCATGCACACCGGGGCGCAATAGGTATGTATTTAGCATTCACACCGGGGCAACGATAGGTACTATTTAGCATTCGCAACGGGGCGGCGATAGGTACTTAAATAGTATCTGCACCGGGGCGGCGATAGGTACGTATATAGCATGTGCACTGGGGCGGCGATAGGTACGTATATAGTATGCGCACCGGGGTGATGATAGATACGTATATATTATGAACACCGGGGTGGAGATAAGTACCTATATAGAAGGTGCAGATAGAGGTGTTACTTTTTATAGAAATATGTCATACTATTACCCTGGGCAATAGGAGAAATGGTGGGGAAGAAACAGCTTTTGCAAAAGACAAAATTAGAAAGTAGCGGCGAAATGGGGCGACCAGGGAAGAGAAAGGTAGCAGATAAAGAGACGGCTATAGAGAGAGGGGGCGGACATAGAAGTTTGAATATAAAGATGTTACACACACGATCTTTCTTCAAATATATGTTTTTATGACCCCGAGCAACGCCGGGTAGCCCCGCTAGTCTCCTCTATAAAGGCCAGTTGTCTGTATGTCTGTCTGTTTGTCTGTATGTCCAGATACTCCTCAAAAACTACGCGGCGACATGTCAAAAAGGTGATATCTTCAGAACCGTACAACACCTGGGATCATAATATCTCAAAATTACAACAAAAGAACATGTTGCTGGGGGTCAACGGGGCCAGTCTTCGGCAGCCGGTCTGGTTTTTTTAAAACTTTTCTAATGTTATTCAGTAGTAATTTGGAAATCAGCCAATGTAATTATGTAATAATAATTTTGCATTCAACCAACATATTCTTGTGCACGTGACGTCACAGTAATAGGTATATGACGTCATCGTTATAGGTTTTGAATTTTTTTTTCTCTTCAAAATTTATTTTACTTAAACATATTTTTATGCATAACATATAAAAGTGTATTCTGATGTAAAATTCACATAGTAAGATGATGAGAGTATTCCCGAATCTATAAACCCACGTCTTAGGGGTCCATGCGGCATATTTCATCGGGGGGGGGGGGAGGGGGGAGGGGCTTTTCAGTTATTTTTCATTATATATATATTTTAGAAATATGCAAAGTCACGTTTTTAACAGGAAATGACGTCAGAGGAAAAGAGTGTAGGGAAGAAAATCCCTCACACTACAACCCTGCTTTCCCTCTGACTCCCACCCTTTCTACCTTCCCTTCCTCCCTACGCCCATTCTGTTGTTATGATACCACCCTCCTAGGCATTACCTCCTCCTTTTTGAGAGTTGTGGAGATAGTGCGGCGGTGTGACTGCTTCAGGTCAAATTAGGGTGAGGCGGAGTGTCGGCATTCGCCGGTGGAGCGCCTCAGGCCAAATTTGGAGATGGGGGATTGTCGGCATAATGCAAAGTCACGATTTTAACAGGAAATGACGTCAGAGGAAATCCCTAACGGCACTTTTTTGAACATTTTTTGAGTTTATAGTGAAGCAAGGGTTGCTTAATCCTAACGAAACATAAGTTTATATTGAAGCAAGTGTTGCTTAATCCCTAACGGCACTTTTTTGAACATGAGTCCATAGTGAAGCAAGGGTTGCTTATTCCATAACGGTATTTTTTGAATATGAGTTTATAGTGAAGCAAGTGTTGCTTAATCCTAACCGCATTTCTTCTTTTGACATGATACCATCCTCCCAGGTGTTACCTCCTTCTTTTTGAGAGGTGTGAAGTTAGTGTAGTATCATTAAAATTAAAGTAATAAATAATTATGCTCCACCATTGTTTTCACTAATATTTGTATACATATTAAATAACGTCTAAATAAGTAAAGTAAGAAGAGAAAAATTATGCTCCGCCATTGTTTTCACTTATATTTGTATACATATTAAATAACGTCTCAATAAGAATAGTAAGAGAAATAATTATGCTCCGCCATTGTTTTCACTAATATCTGTATACATATTAAATAACGTCTCAATAAGTAAAGTAAGAAGAGAAATAATTAGGCTCCACCACTGTTTTCACTAATATTTGTATACATATTAAATAACGTCTCAATAAGAAAAATAAAAAGAAAAATAATTATGCTCCGCCATTGTTTTCACTTATATTTGTATACATGTTAAATAACGTCTCAATAAGTAAAGTAAGAAGAGAAATAATTATGCTCCGCCATTGTTTTCACTAATATTTGTATACATGTTAAATAACGTCGACAAAAGTAAAGTAAAAAGAGAAATAATTATGTTCCACCATTGTTTTCACTAATATTTGTATACATATCAAATAAGGTCTCAATCAGTGAAGAAAGAAGAGAAATAATTATGCTCCGCCATTGTTTTGACTAATATTTGTATACATGTCAAATAATGTCTCAATAAGTAAAGTAAGAGAAATAATTATGCTCCCCCACTGTTTTCACTTATATTTGTATGAAGATTTTAGGGGTCAAGCCGAACTTTTTAGGGGTCAGGCCAAATTTTTTTCTTTTTTGTTTTGTTTTGAACTCAAAATATTTCTCAGGGTTGGGGGTAAAGTGAACAATTAGGGGGCTGGAGAGATTGAGGGGTCGGGGAAAATTTTAGGGGTCAGGCCGAACTTTTTAGGGGTCAGGCCAAATTTTTTTGTTTTTTGTTTGTTTTGAAGTCAAAATATTTCTCAGGGTTGGGGGAAAGTGAAAAATTAGGGGGCTGGAGAGATTTAGGGGTCGGGGAAAATTTTAGGGGTCAGGACGAACTTTTTAGGGGTCATGCCAAATTTTTTTCTTTTTTTTTGTTTTGAAGTCAAAATATTTCTCAGGGTTGGAGGAGAGTGAAAAATTAGGGGGCTGGAGAGATTTAGGGGTCGGGGAAAATTTTAGGGGTCAGGACGAACTTTTTAGGGGTCAGGCCAAATTTTTTTGTTTTTTTTTGTTTTGAAGTCAAAATATTTCTCAGGATTGGGGGAGAGTGAAAAATTAGGGGGCTGGAGAGATTTAGGGGTCGGGGAAAATTTTAGGGGTCAGGACGAACTTTTTAGGGGTCAGGCCAAATTTTTTTGTTTTTTTTTGTTTTGAAGTCAAAATATTTCTCAGGGTAGGAGGAGAGTGAAAAATTAGGGGGCTGGAGAGATTTAGGGGTCGGGGAAAATTTTAGGGGTCAGGACGAACTTTTTAGGGGTCAGGCCAAATTTTTTTTTTTTTTTTTTTTTTTTGAAGTCAAAATATTTCTCAAGGTTGGGGGAGAGTGAAAAATTAGGGGGCTGGAGAGATTTAGGGGTCGGGGAAAATTTTAGGGGTCAGGACGAACTTTTTAGGGGTCAGGCCAAATTTTTTTGTTTTTTTTTGTTTTGAAGTCAAAATATTTCTCAGTGTTGGAGGAGAGTCTAAAATTACGGGGGCTGGAGAGATTTAGGGGTCGGGGAAAATTTTAGGGGTCAGGACGAACTTTTTAGGGGTCAGGCCAAATTTTTTGTTTTTTTTTGTTTTTTTTTTGTTTTGAAGTCAAAATATTTCTCAGGGTTGGGGGAAAGTGAAAAATTAGGGGGCTGGAGAGATTTAGGGGAGAAATAATTATGCTCCGCCATTGTTTTGACTAATATTTGTATACATGTCAAATAATGTCTCAATAAGTAAAGTAAGAGAAATAATTATGCTCCGCCATTGTTTTCACTTATATTTGTATACATATTAAATAACGTCTCAATAAGAAAAATAAAAAGAAAAATAATTATGCTCCGCCATTGTTTTCACTTATATTTGTATACATGTTAAATAACGTCTCAATAAGTAAAGTAAGAAGAGAAATAATTATGCTCCGCCATTGTTTTCACTAATATTTGTATACATGTTAAATAACGTCGACAAAAGTAAAGTAAAAAGAGAAATAATTATGTTCCACCATTGTTTTCACTAATATTTGTATACATATCAAATAAGGTCTCAATCAGTGAAGAAAGAAGAGAAATAATTATGCTCCGCCATTGTTTTGACTAATATTTGTATACATGTCAAATAATGTCTCAATAAGTAAAGTAAGAGAAATAATTATGCTCCCCCACTGTTTTCACTTATATTTGTATGAAGATTTTAGGGGTCAAGCCGAACTTTTTAGGGGTCAGGCCAAATTTTTTTCTTTTTTGTTTTGTTTTGAACTCAAAATATTTCTCAGGGTTGGGGGTAAAGTGAACAATTAGGGGGCTGGAGAGATTGAGGGGTCGGGGAAAATTTTAGGGGTCAGGCCGAACTTTTTAGGGGTCAGGCCAAATTTTTTTGTTTTTTGTTTGTTTTGAAGTCAAAATATTTCTCAGGGTTGGGGGAGAGTGAAAAATTAGGGGGCTGGAGAGATTTAGGGGTCGGGGAAAATTTTAGGGGTCAGAACGAACTTTTTAGGGGTCAGGCCAAATTTTTTTGTTTTTTTTTGTTTTGAAGTCAAAATATTTCTCAGGGTTGGAGGAGAGTGAAAAATTAGGGGGCTGGAGAGATTTAGGGGTCGGGGAAAATTTTAGGGGTCAGGACGAACTTTTTAGGGGTCAGGCCAAATTTTTTTTTTTTTTTTTTTTTTTTTTGTTTTGAAGTCAAAATATTTCTCAAGGTTAGGGGAGAGTGAAAAATTAGGGGGCTGGAGAGATTTAAGGGTCGGGGAAAATTTTAGGGGTCAGGACGAACTTTTTAGGGGTGAGGCCAAATTTTTTTGTTTTTTTTTGTTTTGAAGTCAAAATATTTCTCAGGGTTGGAGGAGAGTCTAAAATTACGGGGGCTGGAGAGATTTAGGGGTCGGGGAAAATTTTAGGGGTCAGGACGAACTTTTTAGGGGTCAGGCCAAATTTTTTGTTTTTTTTTGTTTTTTTTTTGTTTTGAAGTCAAAATATTTCTCAGGGTTGGGGGAAAGTGAAAAATTAGGGGGCTGGAGAGATTTAGGGGTCGGGGAAAATTTTAGGGGTCAGGACGAACTTTTTAGGGGTCAGGCCAAATTTTTTTCTTTTTTTTTGTTTTGAAGTCAAAATATTTCTCAGGGTTGGAGGAGAGTGAAAAATTAGGGGGCTGGAGAGATTCAGGGGTCGGGGAAAATTTTAGGGGTCAGGACGAACTTTTTAGGGGACAGGCCAAATTTTTTTGTTTTTTTTTGTTTTGAAGTCAAAATATTTCTCAGGGTTGGCGGAGAGTGAAAAATTAGGGGGCTGGAGAGATTTAGGGGTCGGGGAAAATTTTAGGGGTCAGGAGGAACTTTTTAGGGGTCAGGCCAAATTTTTTTCTTTTTTTTTTTTTTTTTTTGTTTTGAAGTCAAAATATATCTCAGGGTTGGGGGAGAGTGAAAAATTAGGGGGCTGGAGAGATTTAGGGGTCGGGGAAAATTTTAGGGGTCAGGACGAACTTTTTAGGGGTCGGGCCAAATTTTTTTGTTTTTTTTTGTTTTGAAGTCAAAGTATTTCTAATGGTTGGAAGAGAGTGAAAAATTAGGGGGCTGGAGAGATTTAGGGGTCGGGGAAAATTTTAGGGGTCAGGACGAACTTTTTAGGGGTCAGGCCAAATTTTTTTTTTTTTTTGTTTTGAAGTCAAAATATATCTAATGGTTGTAAGAGAGTGAAAAATTAGGGGGCTGGAGAGATTTAGGGGTCGGGGAAAATTTTAGGGGTCAGGACGAACTTTTTAGGGGTCAGGCCAATTTTTTTTTTTTGTTGTTTTTTTTTTGTTTTGAAGTCAAAATATTTCTCAGGGTTGGGGAAGAGTGAAATATTAGGGGGCTGGAGAGATTTAGGGGTCGGGGAAAATTTTAGGGGTCAGGCGGAACTTTTATGGGGTCAGGCCAAATTTTTTTGTTTTTTTTGGTTTTGAACTCAAAATATTTCTCAGGGATGGGGGAGAGTGAACAATTAGGGGGCTGGAGAGATTGAGGGGTCGGGGAAAATTTTAGGGGTCAGGACGAACTTTTTAGGGGTCAGGCCAAATTTTTTGTTTTTTTTTGTTTTTTTTTTGTTTTGAAGTCAAAATATTTCTCAGGGTTGGGGGAAAGTGAAAAATTAGGGGGCTGGAGAGATTTAGGGGTCGGGGAAAATTTTAGGGGTCAGGACGAACTTTTTAGGGGACAGGCCAAATTTTTTTGTTTTTTTTTGTTTTTTTTTTGTTTTGAAGTCAAAATATTTCTCAGGGTTGGGGGAAAGTGAAAAATTAGGGGGCTGGAGAGATTTAGGGGTCGGGGAAAATTTTAGGGGTCAGGACGAACTTTTTAGGGGTCAGGCCAAATTTTTTTCTTTTTTTTTGTTTTGAAGTCAAAATATTTCTCAGGGTTGGAGGAGAGTGAAAAATTACGGGGGCTGGAGAGATTCAGGGGTCGGGGAAAATTTTAGGGGTCAGGACGAACTTTTTAGGGGACAGGCCAAATTTTTTTGTTTTTTTTTGTTTTTTTTTTGTTTTGAAGTCAAAATATTTCTCAGGGTTGGGGGAAAGTGAAAAATTAGGGGGCTGGAGAGATTTAGGGGTCGGGGAAAATTTTAGGGGTCAGGACGAACTTTTTAGGGGTCAGGCCAAATTTTTTTCTTTTTTTTTGTTTTGAAGTCAAAATATTTCTCAGGGTTGGAGGAGAGTGAAAAATTAGGGGGCTGGAGAGATTCAGGGGTCGGGGAAAATTTTAGGGGTCAGGACGAACTTTTTAGGGGACAGGCCAAATTTTTTTGTTTTTTTTTGTTTTGAAGTCAAAATATTTCTCAGGGTTGGCGGAGAGTGAAAAATTAGGGGGCTGGAGAGATTTAGGGGTCGGGGAAAATTTTAGGGGTCAGGAGGAACTTTTTAGGGGTCAGGCCAAATTTTTTTCTTTTTTTTTTGTTTTTTTTGTTTTGAAGTCAAAATATATCTCAGGGTTGGGGGAGAGTGAAAAATTAGGGGGCTGGAGAGATTTAGGGGTCGGGGAAAATTTTAGGGGTCAGGACGAACTTTTTAGGGGTCGGGCCAAATTTTTTTGTTTTTTTTTGTTTTGAAGTCAAAGTATTTCTAATGGTTGGAAGAGAGTGAAAAATTAGGGGGCTGGAGAGATTTAGGGGTCGGGGAAAATTTTAGGGGTCAGGACGAACTTTTTAGGGGTCAGGCCAAATTTTTTTTTTTTTTGTTTTGAAGTCAAAATATATATAATGGTTGTAAGAGAGTGAAAAATTAGGGGGCTGGAGAGATTTAGGGGTCGGGGAAAATTTTAGGGGTCAGGCCAATTTTTTTTTTTTGTTGTTTTTTTTTTGTTTTGAAGTCAAAATATTTCTCAGGGTTGGGGAAGAGTGAAATATTAGGGGGCTGGAGAGATTTAGGGGTCGGGGAAAATTTTAGGGGTCAGGCGGAACTTTTATGGGGTCAGGCCAAATTTTTTTGTTTTTTTTGGTTTTGAACTCAAAATATTTCTCAGGGATGGGGGAGAGTGAACAATTAGGGGGCTGGAGAGATTGAGGGGTCGGGGAAAATTTTAGGGGTCAGGACGAACTTTTTAGGGGTCAGGCCAAATTTTTTTGTTTTTTTTTGTTTTGGAGTAAAAATATTTCTCATGGTTGGGGGAGAGTGAAAAATTAGGGGGCTGGAGAGATTCAGGGGTCGGGGAAAATTTTAGGGGTCAGGACGAACTTTTTAGGGTTCAGGCCAAATCTTTTTTTTTTTTTTTGGTTTTGAACTCAAAATATTTCTCAGGGTTGGGGGAGAGTGAACAATTAGGGGGCTGGAGAGATTTAGGGGTCGGGGAAAATTTTAGGGGTCAGGCGGAACTTTTTAGGGGTCAGGCCAAATTTTTTTGTTTATTTTTGTTTTGAAGTCAAAATATTTCTCATGGTTGGGGGAGAGTGAAAAATTAGGGGGCTGGAGACATTTAGGGTCGGGAAAATTTTAGGGGTCAGGCGGAACTTTTTAGGGGTCAGGCCAAATTTTTTTTTTTTTATTTTGTTTTGAAGTCAAAATATTTCTCATGTTTGGGGGAGAGTGAAAAATTAGAGGCTGGAGAGATTTAGGGGACAGGGGAAAATTTTAGGGGTCAGGCCAAATTTTTTAGTGGTTGCCCAAATTTAGGGGCAGCGATATGTACATATTTAGCTTCCACACTGGGGCGGCGATAGGTACTTATTTAGCATTCAGCGGTGGTGATAGGTACTTATATAGCATGTGCACATGGGCGGTAATAAGTACGTATATAGTATGCACACCGGGGCAGTGATAGGTATGTATTTAGCATACGCACTGAGGCAGCGATCGGTTCATGTATAGCACGTGCACCGGGGCGGCGATAGGTACGTATATAGCACGCGCACAGGGGCGGCGAAAGGTACATATTTAAAATTCACACCGGGCGGCGAAAGGTACATATTTAAAATTCACACCGAAGCGGCGATAGGTACGTATTTAGCATTCACACCAGGGCAGCGATAGGTATGTATTTAGCATTCGCACCGGGGCAGCGATATGTACGTATTTAGCTTCTGCACCGGGGCGGCGATAGGTACGTATTTAGAATTCACACCGGGGCGGCAATAGGTACGTATTTAGAATTCACACCGGGGCGGCGATAGGTATGTATTTAGCATTCGCTCTGGGGCGGCGATATGTACGTATTTAGCTTCCACACCAGGGCGGCGATAGGTACGTATTCAGAATTCAGGGGTGGCGATAGCTACGTATATAGCATGTACACATGGGCAGCAATAAGTACGTACATAGCATGCGCTCTGCGGCGGCGATCAGTACATATATTGCATGCGCACCGGGGCGGCGAAAGGTATGTATTTCGCATTCGCACCGTAGTGGTGATAGGTACGTATTTAGCATTCGCACTGGGGCGGCTATAGGTACGTATTTAGCATTCGCACCAGGGCGGCTATAGGTACGTATTTAGCATTCGCACTGGGCCGGCGATAGGTACGTATTTAGCATTCACACCAAAGCGGCAATATGTACATATTAATTATTCGCACTAGGGCAGCGATAGGTACTTATGTAGCATGCACACCGGGGCGCAATTGGTATGTCTTTAGTATTCGCACTAGGGCAGCGATAGGTACTTATGTAGCATGCACACCGGGGCGCAATAGGTATGTATTTAGCATTCACACCGGGGCAACGATAGGTACTATTTAGCATTCGCAACGGGGCGGCGATAGGTACTTAAATAGTATCTGCACCGGGGCGGCGATAGGTACGTATATAGTATGTGCACTAGGGCGGCGATAGGTACGTATATAGTATGCGCACCGGGGTGATGATAGATACGTATATAGTATGAACACCGGGGTGGAGATAAGTACCTATATAGAAGGCGCAGATAGAGGTGTTACTTTTTATAGAAATATGTCATACTATTACCCTGGGCAATAGGAGAAATGGTGGGGAAGAAACAGCTTTTGCAAAAGGCAAAATTAGAAAGTAGCGGCGAAATGGGGCGACCAGGAAAGAGAAAGGTAGCAGATAATGAGACGGCTATAGAGAGAGGGGGCGGACATAGAAGTTTGAATATAAAGATGTTACACACACGATCTTTCTTCAAATATATGTTTTTACGACCCTGAGCAACGCCGGGTAGCCCCGCTAGTCTATTATATAAAGGGCAGTTGTCTGTATGTCTGTCTGTTTGTTTGTTTGTATGTCCAGATACTCCTCAAAAACTACGCGGCGACATGTCAAAAAGTTGATATCTTTAGCACCGTACATATCCCGGAATCATAATATCTAAAAATCACGACAAACGATTCACTCGCTGACAGTCAACCGGACCACTTTCCGACAAAAGGTAGCAGTTTTTTCGTATTTTACACGAAATTTCAACGTTAATATGTAGTAAATTCGAAATAATCTAATGTATTTATGTACTAATCCGATAAAAATGCCGAGTCACTGTAAGCATCCCATAATCCCTTTGCCGGATGTACCCGGTCTTGCCCTAAATTGTGTCCGGTTGTATCAGATCATCCAATAACTTCTGTCCGGATGCATCAATAACAACATAGGAATCCTACGTTAAGAGTGTGTAGTGAAACAAGGGTTGCTCAATCACATCCGCACTTGTCCCATAATCCCTTGCCGGATGTACCCGGTCTTGACCTAAATTGTGTCCGGTTATATCAGGTCATCATGACGTCAGAGAGTGGCAGTTTTCCTTTCTGTCATTTTTCCCTCTCACACTTTCTTTCTTAATTATTAATAGACGCTAATATTCCCCCCCCCTCCTTCCCTGTGGCCGTTCTGTTATCATGATAGGAATTACCTCCTCCTTTCAGGCCAAATTGGGGGGGGGGGGTTACGGTATTCGCCGGTGTGAGCATTACCTCCTCCTTTTTTGAGAGTGTTGAGGTAGGGTAGTATCGGTTCCGTTGTCATGATGCACTGATTCCATGCATTATCTCCTCCTTTTTTGAGAAGTGTTGAGGTAGGGTCGTATCGGTTCCGTTGTCATGATGCACTGATTCCATGCATTATCTCCTCCTTTTTTGAGAGTGTTGAGGTAGGGTAGTATCGGTTCCGTTGTCATGATGCACTGATTCCATGCATTATCTCCTCCTTTTTTGAGAAGTGTTGAGGTAGGGTCGTTCGCCAGGCCAAATTTGGGGAGTTCCGGCATTCACCGGTGTGAGCGCCACAGGCGAAATTTGGGGGAGGGGTGGGTTATCGGTAGTGGGGCGCCTCAGGCGAAATTTGGGGGCGAGGGGGAGTGTCGGCATTCGGTGCGCCTCAGGCCAAATCTGGGGGGAGTGTCGGCATTCGCCGGTGTGAGCGCTCCAGGCAGAATTTGGGAAATCGCCAGTCTCAGGGCGAATTGGAGTAGGGGAGCGCCTAAGGCGAAATATTCGCCGGTGTGAGCGCTCCAGGCAGAATTTGGGAAATCGCCAGTCTCAGGGCGAATTGGAGTAGGGGAGCGCCTAAGGCGAAATTTGGAGGAGTACGAGTATTAGTCGGTAAGGGAGAGATCCTGACAGTGCGCACGTATCAGGCCGTACTTTAGGGGAGAGGAAGTGAACAAAAGGAAAAGGGATTCAAAAATAAAATGATAATCTGATTTTTGATTCGAGAGTGTAAGATCGACACCTATCGGATAGGACTAGATAATACACTTTATCTCAAGGCAAAATTCTGAGGTTTTACTGGGGTATTTATAACCAAACTACACCTGAACAGCGGTCTATCCACTAGACACTGTTCAAATGACATTATTAAATTAATAAGTAATAATAACTAGGATTTTCTTTGAACAAACATTGTATAATACTATTTAACAAATTCTTATATAACTTTTGAATATCAAGAATTAATTTTAGACTCTCCTAGGCCGTTTTTCTCTAATTCAACATAGCTTTCATACGCCATTACCGAAAATGACATTAATTCATTTGTTTTGGCGAATATCAAAGTGTAGTATCTGTTTCGATGGATACTGCACCCCATAGACTGGTATCGTCTTGGCCTTCGGGGCTTCATTCCGCCGGTCTATGGGTTTGTCCTGTGCAGTTCTAGGAGGTCAAATTCGATAGTAAATTCGAAATAATCTAATGTATTTATGTACTAATCCGATAAAAATGCAGAGTCACTGTAAACATCCCATAATCCCTTGCCGGATGTACCCGGTCTTGCCCTAAATTGTGTCCGGTTGTATCAGATCATCCAATAACTTCTGTCCGGATGCATCAATAACAACATAGGAATCCTACGTTAAGAGTGTGTAGTGAAACAAGGGTTGCTCAATCACATCCGCACCTGTCCCATAATCCCTTGCCGGATGTACCCGGTCTTGCTCTAAATTGTGTCCGGTTATATCATGACGTCAGAGAGTGGCAGATAATTTGAAAAATAATGCAAAGTGGCGGGAAGAAATTCACTCACACTACAACCTTTTAATAGACGCTAATATTCCTCCCCCCTCCCTTCCGTTATCATGATAGGCATTACCTCCTCCTTTCATGTCAAATTGGGGGGGGGGGTGACGGCATTCGCCGGTGTGAGTCCCTCAGGCCAAATTTGGGGAGGGGGAGTGTCGGCATTCGCCGGCGCTCACACCTTTTTGAGAGGGTGGAGATAGTGTAGTATCTGTTGCGAGGAGAGAGTGTCAGCATTCGCCGGTGTGAGCGCCTCAGGGGGTATTAAGCAAATCTATAATAAAGACCAATGTGCATTTTTTTGTATCTATAATAAAGGCCAATGTGCATTTATTTGTATCTATAATAAAGACCAATGTGCATTTATTTGTATCTATAATAAAGACCAATGTGCATTTATTTGTATCTATAATAAAGGCCAATGTGCATTTACCTGTATCTATAATAAAGGCCAATGTGCATTTATCTGCATCTATAATAAAGACCAATGTGCATTTATTTGTATCTATAATAAAGACCAATGTGCATTTATTTGTATCTATAATAAAGACCAATGTGTATTTATTTGTATCTATAATAAAGGCCAATGTGCATTTACCTGTATCTATATAATATTGTAATTTAATTACGTAATACCTCAAGTTCATAAACCAATTAATGTTTTGTAATGAAATTTATTATTTAGAGGATAGCTAAGGAAGTGCGTTAACTCACGTTTAAAAACACAATTATGGTGTTTAATACAAGGTTAGAGAATATATACATAACATATAAAAGTGTATTCTTATGTAAAATTCACAAGGTAAGATGATGAGAGTATTCCCGAATCTATTAACCCAGCCCTTAGGGGTCCATGGGGAATATTTCATCGGGGGGGGGGGGGCTTTTCAGTTATTTTTCATTATATTTTATAGTAATTTGAAATTGCTGAGTCATATTGAAATTTAATTACGTAATACCTCAAGTTCATAAACCAATTAATGTTTTTTAATGAAATTTATTTTTTTGAGGATAGCTAAGGAAGTGCGTTAACTCACGTTTAAAAACACAATTATATTTTAGGGGTCAGGACAAATTTTTTAGGGGTCAGGCCAAATTTTTTTTTTTTTTTTTGAACTTAAAATATTTCTCAGGATTGTGGGACACAGAAAAAAAAGTTAGGGGGGCTGGAGAGATTAGGGGGTCGGGGACAATTTTAGGGGTCAGGCCAAATTTTTTAGGGGTCAGGCCAAATTTTTTTGTTTTTTTTTGTTTTGAAGTCAAAATATTTCTCATGGTTGGAGGAGAGTGAAAAATTAGGGGGCTGGAGAGATTTAGGGGTCGGGGAAAATTTTAGGGGTCAGGACGAACTTTTTAGGGGTCAGGCCAAATTTTTTTGTTTTTTTTTGTTTTGAAGTCAAAATATTTCTCATGGTTGGGGGAGAGTGAAAAATTTGGGGGCTAGAGAGATTTAGGGGTCGGGGAAAATTTTATGGGTCAGGACGAACTTTTTAGGGGTCAGGCCAAATTTTTTTGTTTTTTTTTGTTTTGAAGTCAAAATATATCTCATGGTTGGGGGAGAGTGAAAAATTAGGAGGCTGGAGATATTTAGGGGTCGGGGAAAATTTTAGGGGTCAGGACGAACTTTTAAGGGGTCAGGCCAAATTTTTGTTTTTTTTTGTTTTGAAGTCAAAATATTTCCTATGGTTGGAGGAGAGTGAAAAATTAGGGGGCTGAAGAGATTTAGGGGTCGGGGAAAATTTTAGGGGTCAGGACGAACTTTTTAGGGGTCAGGCCAAATTTTTTTGTTTTTTTTTGTTTTGAAGTCAAAATATTTTTCAGGGTTGGGGGAGAGTGAAAAATTAGGGGGCAGGAGAGATTTAGGGGTCGGGGAAAATTTTAGTGGTCAGGACAGACTTTTTAGGGGTCAATCCAAATTTTTTTGTTTTTTTTTGTTTTGAAGTCAAAATATTTCTCAGGGTTGAGGGAACGTGAATAATTAGGGGGCTAGAGAGATTTAGGGGTCGGGGAAAATTTTAGGGGTCAGGACGAACTTTTTAGGGGTCAGGCCAAATTTTTTTCTTTTTTTTTGTTTGGAACTCAAAATATTTCTCAGGGTTGGGGGAGAGTGAAAAATTAGGGGGCAGGAGAGATTTAGGGGTCGAGCAAAATTTTAGGGGTTAGGACGAACTTTTTAGGGGTCAGGCCAATTTTTTTGTTTTTTTTTGTTTTGAAGTCAAAATATTTCTCATGGTTGGAGGAGAGTGAAAAATTAGGGGGCTGGAGAGATTTAGGGGTCGGGGAAAATTTTAGGGGTCAGGACGAACTTTTTAGGGGTCAGGCCAAATTTTTTTTTTTTTTTTTTTTTTTGTTTTGAAGTCAAAATATTTCTCAGGGTTGGGGGAGAGTGAAAAATTAGGGAGCTGGACAGATTTAGGGTCGGGAAAAATTTTAGGGGTCAGGACGAACTTTTTAGATGTCAGGCCAAATTTTTTTGTTTTTTTTTGTTTTGAAGTCAAAATATATCTCATGGTTGGGGGAGAGTGAAAAATTAGGGGGCTGGAGAGATTTAGGTGTCGGGGAAAATTTTAGGGGTCGGGACGAACTTTTTAGGAGTCAGGCCAAATTTTTTTTTTTTTTTTTTTTTTTTGGTTTTGAAGTCAAAATATTTCTCAGGGTTGGGGGAGAGTGAAAAATTAGGGGGCTGGAGAGATTTAGGGGTCGGGGAAAATTTTAGGGGTCAGGACGAACTTTTTAGGGGTCAGGCCAAATTTTTTTGTTTTTTTTTGTTTTGAAGTCAAAATATTTCCACATGGTTGGAGGAGAGTGATTAATTAGAGGGCTGGAGAGATTTAGGGGTCGGGGAAAATTTTAGGGGTCAGTACGAACTTTTTAGGGGTCAGGCCAAATTTTTTTGTTTTTTTTTGTTTTGAAGTCAAAATATTTCTCATGGTTGGAGGAGAGTGAAAAATTAGGGGGCTGGAGAGATTTAGGGGTCGGGGAAAATTTTAGGGGTCAGGACGAACTTTTTAGAGGTCAGGCCAAATTTTTTGTTTTTTTTTGTTTTGAAGTCAAAATATTTCTCATGGTTGGGGGAGAGTGAAAAATTTGGGGGCTAGAGAGATTTAGGGGTCGGGGAAAATTTTAGGGGTCAGGCGGAACTTTTTAGGGGTCAGGCCAAATTTTTTTCTTTTTTTTGGTTTTTTAACTCAAAATATTTCTCAGGGTTTGGGGAGAGTGAACAATTAGGGGGCTGGAGAGATTTAGGGGTCGGGGAAAATTTTAGGGGTCAGGCGGAACTTTTTAGGGGTCAGGCCAAATTTTTTTGTTTATTTTTGTTTTGAACTCAAAATATTTCTCAGGGTTGGGGGAGAGTGAAAAATTAGGGGGCAGGAGAGATTGAGGGGTCGGGGAAAATTTTAGGGGTCAGGACGAACTTTTTAGGGGTCAGGCCAAAATTTTTCTTTTTTTTTGTTTGGAACTCAAAATATTTCTTATGGTTGGGGGAGAGTGAAAAATTAGGGGGCTGGAGACATTTAGGGTCGGGAAAATTTTAGGGGTCAGGCGGAACTTTTTAGGGGTCAGGCCAAATTTTTTTGTTTTTTTTTGTTTTGAACTCAAAATATTACTCAGGGTTGGGGGAGAGTGAAAAATTAGGGGCTGGAGAGATTTAGTGGATGGGGAAAATTTTAGGGGTCAGGCCAAATTTTGTAGGGGTCTACCCAAATCTACGGGCGGCGATATGTACGTATTTAGCTTCCACACCGGGGCGGCGATAGGTACTTATTTAGCATTCAGCGGTAGTGATAGGTACTTATATAGCATGTGCACATGGGCGGTAATAAGTACGTATATAGTATGCACACCGGGGCAGTGATAGGTATGTATTTAGCATGCGCACTTAGGCAGCGATCGGTTCATATATAGCACGCGCACCGGGGCGGCGATAGGTACGTATATAGCACGCGCACAGGGGCGGCGAAAGGTACATATTTAAAATTCACACTGGGCGGCGAAAGGTACATATTAAAAATTCACACCGGGGCGGCGATAGGTACGTATTTAGCATTCACGCCGGGGCGGCGATAGGTATGTATTTAGCATTCACACCGGGGCAGCGATAGGTATGTATTTAGCATTCGCACCGGGGCAGCGATATGTACATATTTAGCTTCCGCACCGGGGCGGCGATAGGTACGTATTTAGAATTCACACCTGGGCGGCAATAGGTACGTATTTAGAATTCCCACCGGGGCGGTGATAAGTATGTATTTAGCATTCGCACCGGGGCGGCGATATGTACGTATTTAGCTTCCACACCAGGGCGGCGATAGGTACGTATTCAGAATTCAGGGGTGGCGATAGCTACGTATATAGCATGTACACATGGGCAGCAATAAGTACGTACATAGCATGCGCTCTGCGGCGGCGATCAGTACATATATTGCACGCGCACCGGGGCGGCGAAAGGTATGTATTTCGCATTCGCACCGTAGTGGTGATAGGTACGTATTTAGCATTCGCACTGGGGCGGCTATAGGTACGTATTTAGCATTCGCACTGGGCCAGCGATAGGTACGTATTTAGCATTCACACCAAAGCGGCAATATGTACATATTAATTATTCGCACTAGGGCAGCGATAGGTACTTATGTAGCATGCACACCGGGCGCAATTGGTATGTCTTTAGTATTCGCACTAGGGCAGCGATAGGTACTTATGTAACATGCACACCGGGGCGTAATAGGTATGTATTTAGCATTCACACCGGGGCAACGATAGGTACTATTTAGCATTCGCAACGGGGCGGCGATAGGTACTTAAATAGTATCTGCACCGGGGCGGCGATAGGTACGTATATAGTATGTGCACTGGGGCGGCGATAGGTACGTATATAGTATGCGCACCGGGGTGATGATAGATACGTATATAGTATGAACACCGGGGTGGAGATAAGTACCTATATAGAAGGCGCAGATAGAGGTGTTACTTTTTATAGAAATATGTCATACTATTACCCTGGGCAATAGGAGAAATGGTGGGGAAGAAACAGCTTTTGCAAAAGGCAAAATTAGAAAGTAGCGGCGAAATGGGGCGACCAGGAAAGAGAAAGGTAGCAGATAAAGAGACGTCTATAGAGAGAGGGGGCGGACATAGAAGTTTGAATATAAAGATGTTACACACACGATCTTTCTTCAAATATATGTTTTTATGACCCCGAGCAACGCCGGGTAGCCCCGCTAGTCTATTATATAAAGGGCAGTTGTCTGTATGTCTGTTTGTCTGTTTGTTTGTATGTCCAGAAACTCCTCCGAGAGGACCCAACAAACAGTCACACGGTTGACGTCATTATGACCGGCCAGCCCCGGGTCGTATAATATCTCTCAACCGGAAAAAAAAATGGACTCTTCGGGGTTCGACTGAGCACTTTTCTCCAATGGGGGGGTGCCTTTTTCCTCGATTTTCAACGTTGTTTAGTACTAATTTGAGAAAAAAACAATGAAATAATGCACCGTCATGATTTTAACAGGAAATGACGTCAGAGGAAATCCCTAACGGCTCTTTTTTGAGTTTATAGTGAAGCAAGTGTTGCTAAATCACGAAGAGCACTTTTTTTGAACACGAGTCCATAGTCAAGCATGGGTTGCTTACTTACTAACGGCACTTTTTTGAACATGAGTCCATAGTGATGCAAGGGTTGCGTAACTCCTAACGGCACTTTTTGATACATGCGTTTATAGTGACGCAAGTGTTGTTTAATCAATAACGGCACTTTTTTTAACATGAGTTCATAGTGAAGCAAGGGTTGCTTAATCCTAACCACATTTTTTCTGTTGACATGATAACATCCTCCTAGGTATTACCTCCTCCTTTTTGAGAGGTGTGAAGTTAGTGTAGTATCAGTAAAATTAAAGTAATAAATAATTATGCTCCCCCACTGTTTTCACTAATATTTGTATGCTCCCCCATTGTTTTCACTAATATTTGTATACATATTGTATACATATTGAAAAATTGGGGTGGGTGTGGGGGGTGTCGGCATTCGCCGGTGTGAGCGCCTCAGGAGAAATTTGGGGGAGGGTCAGCATTTGCCGGTGGGGCGCCTCAGGCAAAATTCGGGGAGGAGTTACGCAAGTATGGTCGCCTCAGGCGAAATTTCGGGAGGAGTGTCGGCATTCGTCAGTATGAGCGCCTCAGGTCGAATTTGGGGAGGAGTGTCGGCACTTTTTTTGAACACGAGTCCATAGTGAAGCAAGGGTTGCTGAATTACTAACGGCACTTTTTGATACATGCGTTTATAGTGACGCAAGTGTTGTTTAATCAATAACGGCACTTTTTTTAACATGCGTTTTTTTCTGTTGACACCTCCTCCTTTTTGTATACATATTTAAAAATTCCCCCCCCCCCCTTCTTCCCTGTGGCCGTTCTGTTATCATGATAGGAATTACCTCCTCCTTTCAGGCCTAATTGGGGGGGGGGGGTTACGGTATTCGCCGGTGTGAGCATTACCTCCTCCTTTTTTGAGAGTGTTGAGGTAGGGTAGTATCGGTTCCGTTGTCATGATGCACTGATTCCATGCATTACCTCCTTCTTTTTTGAGAAGTGTAGATGTAGAATATTATCGGTTCAGTTGTCATGATGTGCTCATCCCATGAATTACCTCCTCCTTTTTTGAGAAGTGTTGAGGTAGGGTCGTATCGGTTCCGTTGTCATGATGCCCTCATCCCATGCATTACATGGGGGAGGGGGGCGGTATCGGCATTCGGCGGTGGAAGGGAAAAAACGGCATTTGGCGGTGGGGCGCCTCAGGCCAAATCTGGGGAGGAGGAGTGTCGGCATTCGGCGGTGGGGCGCCTCAGGTCAAATCTGGGGAGGGGGAATGTCAGCAGTCGGCGGTGGGGCCTCAGGCCGAATTTAGGGAGGAGGAATGTCGGCAGTCGGCGGTATGAGCGCCTCAGGCGAAATTATGCCGAATTTGGGGGAGGGGGGAGTTCCGGCATTCACCGGTGTGAGCGTCACAGGCGAAATTTGGGGGAGGGGCGGGGTATCGGCAGTGTGGCGCCTCAGACGAAATTGGGGGCGAGGGGGAGTGTCGGCATTCGGTGCGCCTCAGGCCAAATCTGGGGAGGAGGAGTGTCGGCATTCGCCGGTTTTAGCGCCTCAGGCGAAATTTGGGGAGGAGGAGTTTCAGCATTCGCCGGTGTGGCGCCTCAGGCCAAATTTGGGGAGGAGTGTCGGCATTCGCCAGTATGAGCGCCTTAGGCCGAATTGGGGGGGTGGGAAGTTCCTGCATTCGTCGATGTGAGCGCCTATGGCGAAATTCCCGACAGTGGGCGACTATCAGGCCGTACTTTAGGGGAGAGGAAGTGAACAAAAGGAAAAGGGATTCATAAATAAAATGATAATCTGATTTTTGATTCGAGAGTGTAAGATCGACACCTATCGGATAGGACTAGATAATACACTTTATCTCAAGGCAAAAATGCCGAGAACAGATACTACACTTTGATCTTAGCCAAAAGGCCAACGAATCGTAGGTATTTACTCCTCCCCAGGAGTTAGGCACAAGGCCAGTTTTATCTTACTCCCACAAGTAAGATGTGACCACAGCTTGGGTCGAGAAAGTGGGGTTAAAAGCCAGCGCTCGAGAGGTGAGCACTCTGGCCATTTAAAAATTGCCTGGGCAGCCCCGTCGGCATTCCCCGGTAGGGGCGCCTCAGACAGTAAGCAATAAACTTACTCCTCCCCAAAGAGGGGAGGCGAAGCCTGGGAGGGTGGACCTCCTAGAACTGCACAGGACAATCCCATAGACCGGCGTAAATCAAGCCCCGGAGGCCAAGACAATACCAGTCTATGGGGTGCAGTATCCATCGGAACAGATACTACACTTTGATCATCAGCCAAAGGCCAACGAATCGTAGGTATTTACTCCTCCCCAGGAGTTAGGCACAAGGCCAGTTTTATCTTACTCCCACAAGTAAGATGTGACCACAGCTTGGGTCGAGAAAGTGGGGTTAAAAGCCAGCGCTCGAGAGATGAGCACTCTGGCCATTTAAAAATTGCCTGGGCAGCCCCGTCGGCATTCCCCGGTAGGGGCGCCTCAGACAGTAAGCAATAAACTTACTCCTCCCCAAAGAGGGGAGGCGAAGCCTGGGAGGGTGGACCTCCTAGAACTGCACAGGACAATCCCATAGACCGGCGTAAATCAAGCCCCGGAGGCCAAGACAATACCAGTCTATGGGGTGCAGTATCCATCGGAACAGATACTACACTTTGATCATCAGCCAAAGGCCAACGAATCGTTATTTATCTACCTCCCACAAGGTAAAATGTGACACAAGGTCGGAAAGTGGGATTAGATAAGCCAGAGCTCGAGAGGTGAGCAATTCTGACCATTTAAAAATTGCCTGGGCAGCCCCGTCGGCATTCCCCGGTAGGGGCGCCTCAGACAGTAAGCAATAAACTTACTCCTCCCCAAAGAGGGGAGGCGAAGCCTGGGAGGGTGGACCTCCTAGAACTGCACAGGACAATCCCATAGACCGGGGTAAATCAAGACCCGGAGGCCAAGACAATACCAGTCTATGGGGTGCAGTATCCATCGGAACAGATACTACACTTTGATCATTAGCCAAAGGCCAACGAATCGTAGGTATTTACTCCTCCCCAGGAGTTAGGCACAAGGCCAGTTTTATCTTACTCCCACAGGTAAGATGTGACCACAGCTTGGGTCGAGAAAGTGGGGTTAAAAGCCAGCGCTCGAGAGGTGAGCACTCTGGCCATTTAAAAATTGCCTGGGCAGCCCCGTCGGCATTCCCCGGTAGGGGCGCCTCAGACAGTAAGCAATAAACTTACTCCTCCCCAAAGAGGGGAGGCGAAGCCTGGGAGGGTGGACCTCCTAGAACTGCACAGGACAATCCCATAGACCGGCGTAAATCAAGCCCCGGAGGCCAAGACAATACCAGTCTATGGGGTGCAGTATCCATCGGAACAGATACTACACTTTGATCATCAGCCAAAGGCCAACGAATCGTTATTTATCTACCTCCCACAAGGTAAAATGTGACACAAGGTCGGAAAGTGGGATTAGATAAGCCAGAGTTCGAGGGTGAGCAATTCTGACCATTTAAAAATTGCCTGGGCAGCCCCGTCGGCATTCCCCGGTAGGGGCGCCTCAGACAGTAAGCAATAAACTTACTCCTCCCCAAAGAGGGGAGGCGAAGCCTGGGAGGGTGGACCTCCTAGAACTGCACAGGACAATCCCATAGACCGGCGTAAATCAAGCCCCGGAGGCCAAGACAATACCAGTCTATGGGGTGCAGTATCCATCGGAACAGATACTACACTTTGATCTTAGCCAAAAGGCCAACGAATCGTAGGTATTTACTCCTCCCCAGGAGTTAGGCACAAGGCCAGTTTTATCTTACTCCCACAGGTAAGATGTGACCACAGCTTGGGTCGAGAAAGTGGGGTTAAAAGCCAGCGCTCGAGAGGTGAGCACTCTGGCCATTTAAAAATTGCCTGGGTAGCCCCGTCGGCATTCCCCGGTAGGGGCGCCTCAGACAGTAAGCAATGAACTTACTCCTCCCCAAAGAGGGGAGGCGAAGCCTGGGAGGGTGGACCTCCTAGAACTGCACAGGACAATCCCATAGACCGGCGTAAATCAAGCCCCGGAGGCCAAGACAATACCAGTCTATGGGGTGCAGTATCCATCGGAACAGATACTACACTTTGATCTTAGCCAAAAGGCCAACGAATCGTAGGTATTTACTCCTCCCCAGGAGTTAGGCACAAGGCCAGTTTTATCTTACTCCCACAGGTAAGATGTGACCACAGCTTGGGTCGAGAAAGTGGGGTTAAAAGCCAGCGCTCGAGAGGTGAGCACTCTGGCCATTTAAAAATTGCCTGGGTAGCCCCGTCGGCATTCCCCGGTAGGGGCGCCTCAGACAGTAAGCAATGAACTTACTCCTCCCCAAAGAGGGGAGGCGAAGCCTGGGAGGGTGGACCTCCTAGAACTGCACAGGACAATCCCATAGACCGGCGTAAATCAAGCCCCGGAGGCCAAGACAATACCAGTCTATGGGGTGCAGTATCCATCGGAACAGATACTACACTTTGATCTTAGCCAAAAGGCCAACGAATCGTAAGAATTCCAACTTTTGTTGCGGTATTTATAACCAATCTACACCTGAACAGCGGTCTATCCACTAGACACTGTTTAAATTACATTATTAAATTAACAAGTAATAATAACTAGGATTTTCTTTCAACAAACATTGTATACTACTATTTAACAAATTCTTATATAAGTTTGGAATATCAACAATGAATTTTACACTCCCCTAGGCCGTTTTTCTCTAATTCAACATAGCTTTCATACGCCATTACCGAAAATGACATTAATTCACTTCTTTTGGCTAACATCAAAGTGTAGTATCTGTTTCGATGGATACTGCACCCCATAGACTGGTATCGTCTTGGCCTTCGGGGCTTCATTCCGTCGGTCTATGGGTTTGTCCTGTGCAGTTCTAGGAGGTCAAATTCGATAGTAAATTCGAAATAATCTAATGTATTTATGTACTAATCCGATAAAAATGCAGAGTCACTGTAAACATCCCATAATCCCTTGCCGGATGTACCCGGTCTTGTCCTACATTGTGTCCGGTTGTATCAGATCATCCAATAACTTCTGTCCGGATGCATCAATAACAACATAGTAATCCTACGTTAAGAGTGTGTAGTGAAACAAGGGTTGCTCAATCACATCCGCACCTGTCCCATAATCCCTTGCCGGATGTACCCGGTCTTGCTCTAAATTGTGTCCGGTTATATCATGACGTCAGAGAGTGACAGATAATTTGAAAAATAATGCAAAGTGGCGGGAAGAAATTCACTCACACTACAACCTTTTAATAGACGCTAATATTCCTCCCCCTCCCTTCCGTTATCATGATAGGCATTACCTCCTCCTTTCATGTCAAATTGGGGGGGGGGTGACGGCATTCGCCGGTGTGAGTCCCTCAGGCCAAATTTGGGGAGGGGGGGTGTCGGCATTCGCCGGCGCTCACACCTTTTTGAGAGGGTGGAGACAGTGTAGTATCTGTTGCGAGGAGAGAGTGTCAGCATTCGCCGGTGTGAGCGCATCAGGCCAAATCTTTTCTTGGGGGGGGGGGGGGTATTAAGCAAATCTATAATAAAGACCAATGTGCATTTATTTGTATCTATAATAAAGGCCAATGTGCATTTATTTGTATCTTCTATTATATAAAGGCCAGTTGTCTGTATGTCTGTCTGTTTGTCTGTTTGTATGTCCAGATACTCCTCCGAGAGTACCCAACAAACAGTCACACGGTTGACGTCATTATGACCGGCCAGCCCCGGGACGTATACTATCTCAGAACCGGAAAAAAATGGACTCTTCGAGGGTCGACTGCCTTTTTCCTCGATTTTCAACGTTGTTTAGTACTAATTTGAGAAAAAAACAATGACATCATGTAGAATTTGAGAAATAATGCACCGTCATGCTTTTAACAGGAAATGACGTCAGAGGAAAAGAGTGTAGGGAAGAAAATCCCTCACACTAAAACTCTTCTTTCCCTCTCACTCCCACCCCTTCTACCTTCCTTTCCTCCCCTACGCCCGTTCTGTTGTTATGATACCACCCTCCTAGGCATTACCTCCTCCTTTTTGAGAGTTGTAGAGATAGAGCGGCGGTGTGACTGATTCAGGTCAAATTAGGGGGGGGGAGTGTCGGCATTCGCCGGTGAAGCGCCTCATGCCAAATTTGGAGATGGGGGATTGTCGGCATAATGCAAAGTCACGATTTTAACAGGAAATGACGTCAAAGTAGATCCCTAACGGAACTTGTTTGAACACGAGTTTATAGTGAAGCAAGGGTTGCTTAATCCTAACCGCATTTCTTCTGTTGACATGATACCATCCTCCCAGGTATTACCTCCTTCTTTTTGAGAGGTGTGAAGTTAGTGTAATAAATAATTATGCTCCACCATTGTTTTCACTAATATTTGTATACATATTAAATAACGTTTCAAGAAGTAAAGTAAAAAGAGAAATAATTATGCTCCACCATTGTTTTCACTAATATTTGTATACATATTAAATAACGTCTCAAGAAGTAAGGTAAGAAGAGAAATTATTATGCTCCTCCATTGTTTTCACTTATATTTGTATACATATTAAATAACGTCTCAATAAGTAAAGTAAGAAGAGATATAATTATGCTCCACCATTGTTTTCACAAATATTTGTATACATATTAAATAACGTTTCAATCAGTAAATTTAAAGGAAGAAAAAATTATGCTCCGCCATTGTTTTCACTAATATTTGTATACATATTAAAAAACGTCTCAATAAATAAACTAAAAATAGAAATAATTATGCTCCGCCACTGTTTTCACTAATATTTGTATACATATTAAATAACGTCTCAATAAGTAAAGTAAGAAGAGAAATAATTATGCTCCACCATTGTTTTCACTAATATTTGTATACATATTAAATAACGTCTCAATAAGTACAGTAAGAAGAGAAATAATTATGCTCCGCCATTGTTTTCACTAATATTTGTATACATATTAAAAAACATCTCAATAAATAAAGTAAGAATAGAAATAATTATGCTCCGCCACTGTTTTCACTAATATTTGTATACATGTTAAATAACATTTTTTTTTGAACTCAAAATATTTCGCTGGAGACATTGAGGGGTCGGAGAAAATTTTAGGGGTCAATCCGAACTTTTTAGGGGTCAGGCAAAATTTGTTCTTTTTTATTTTGTTTTTAACTCAAAATATTTCTCAGGGTTATGTGAGAGTGAAAAATTAGTTGGGATGAGGGGCTGGAGAGATTTAGGGGTCAAGCCGCACTTTTTAGTGGTCACGCCAATTTTTTGTTTTGAAGTCAAAATATTTCTCAGAGTTGGAGGAGAGTGAAAAATTAGGGGGCTGGAGAGATTGAAGGGTCGGCGAAAAATTTTAGGGGTCAGGCCGAACTTTTTAGGAGTCAGGCCAAATTTTTTTGTTTTTTTTTTGTTTTGAAGTCAAAATATTTTTCATGGTTGGGGGAAAGTGAAAAATTAGGGGGCTGGAGAGATTTAGGGGTCGGGGAAAATTTTAGGGGTCAGGACGAACTTTTAAGGGGTCAGGCTAAATTTTTTTGTTTTTTTTTGTTTTGAACTGAAAATATTTCTCAGGGTTGGGGGAGAGTGAAAAATTAGGGGGATGGAGAGATTTAGGGGTCGGGGAAAATTTTAGGGGTCAGGACGAACTTTTTAGGGGTCAGGCCAAATTTTTTTCTTTTTTTTTGTTTTGAAGTCAAAATATATCTCATGGTTGGGGGAGAGTGAAAAATTAGGGGGCTGGAGAGATTTAGGGGTCGGGGAAAATTTTAGGGGTCAGGACGAACTTTTTAGGGGTCAGGCCAAATTTTTTTGTTTTTTTTTGTTTTGAAGTCAAAATATTTCTCAGGGTTGGGGGAGAGTGAAAAATTAGGGGGCTGTAGAGATTTAGGGGTCGGGGAAAATTTTAGGGGTCAGGACGAACTTTTTAGTGGTCAGGCCAAATTTTTTTGTTTTTTTTTGTTTTGAAGTCAAAATATTTTTCATGGTTGGAGGAGAGTGAAAAATTAGGGGGCTGGAGATATTTAGGGGTCGGGGAAAATTTTAGGGGTCAGGACGAACTTTTTAGGGGTCAGGCCAAATTTTTTTGTTTTTTTTTGTTTTGAAGTCAAAATATATCTAATGGTTGTAAGAGAGTGAAAAATTAGGGGGCTGGAGAGATTTAGGGGTCGGGGAAAATTTTAGGAGTCAGGACGAACTTTTTAGGGGTCAGGCCAAATTTTTTTGTTTTTTTTTTGTTTTTTTTGTTTTGAAGTCAAAATATTTCTCAGGCTTGGGGGAGAGTGAAAAATTAGGGGGCTGGAGAGATTTAGCGGTCGGGGAAATTTTAGGGGTCAGGACGAACTTTTTAGGGGTCAGGCCAAATTTTTTTGTATTTCTTTGTTTTTTTTTGTTTTGAAGTCAAAATATATCTCATGGTTGGGGAGAGTGAAAAATTAGGGGGCTGGAGAGATTTAGGGGTCGGGGTAAATTTTAGGGGTCAGGCAGAACTTTTTAGGGGTCAGGCCAAATTTTTTTGTTTTTTTTGGTTTTGAACTCAAAATATTTCTCAGGGTTGGGGGAGAGTGAACAATTAGGGGGCTGGAGAGATTGAGGGGTCGGGGAAAATTTAGGGGGTCAGGACGAACTTTTTAGGGGTCAGGCCAATTTCTTTTGTTTTTTTTTGTTTTGAAGTCAAAATATTTCTCATGGTTGGAGGAGAGTGAAAAATTAGGTGGCTGGAGAGATTCAGGGGTCGGGGAAAATTTTAGGGGTCAGGACGAACTTTTTAGGGTTCAGGCCAAATCTTTTTCTTTTTTTTTTGTTTTGAACTCAAAATATATCTCAGGGTTGGGGGAGAGTGAACAATTAGGGGGCTGGAGAGATTGAGGGGTCGGGGAAAATTTTAGGGGTCAGGCGGAACTTTTTAGGGGTCAGGCCAAATTTTTTTGTTTATTTTTGTTTTGAAGTCAAAATATTTCTCATGGTTGGGGGAGAGTGAAAAATTAGGGGGCTGGAGACATTTAGGGTCGGGAAAATTTTAGGGGTCAGGCAGAACTTTTTCGGGGTCAGGCCAAATTTTTTTGTTTTTTTTTGTTTTGAAGTCAAAATATTTCTCATGGTTGGGGGAGAGTGAAAAATTAGAGGCTGGAGAGATTTAGGGGACGGGGAAAATTTTAGGGGTCAGGCCAAATTTTTTAGGGTCTGCCCAAATTTAGGGGCGGCGATATGTCTGTATTTAGCTTCCACACCGGGGCGGCGATAGGTACTTATTTAGCATTCAGCAGTGGTGATAGGTACTTATATAGCATGTGCACATGGGCAGTAATAAGTACGTATATAGTATGCACACCGGGGCAGTGATAGGTATGCATTTAGCATGCGCACTGAGGAAGCGATCGGTTCATATATAGCATGCGCACCGGGGCGGCGATAGGTACGTATATAGCACGCGCACAGGGGCGGCGAAAGGTACATATTTAAAATTCACACCGGGCGGCAAAAGGTACATATTTAAAATTCACACCGGGGCGGCGATAGGTACGTATTTAGCATTCACACCGGGGCGGCGATAGGTATGTATTTAGCATTCACACCGGGGCAGCGATAGGTATGTATTTAGCATTCGCACCGGGGCAGCGATATGTACATATTTAGCTTCCGCACCGGGGCGGCGATAGGTACGTATTTAGAATTCACACCGGGGCGGCAATAGGTACGTATTTTGAATTCACACCGGGGCGGCGATAGGTATGCATTTAGCATTCGCACCGGGGCGGCGATATGTACGTATTTAGCTTCCACACCAGGGCGGCGATAGGTACGTATTCAGAATTCAGGGGTGGCGATAGCTACGTATATAGCATGTACACACGGGCAGCAATAAGTACGTACATAGCATGCGCTCTGCGGCGGCGATCAGTACATATATTGCATGCGTACCGGGGCGGCGAAAGGTATGTATTTCGCATTCGCACCGTAGTGGTGATAGGTACATATTTAGCATTCACACTGGGGCGGCTATAGGTACGTATTTAGCATTCGCACCAGGGCGGCTATAGGTACGTATTTAGCATTCGCACTGGGCCGGCGATAGGTACGTATTTAGCATTCACATTAAAGCGGCAATATGTACATATTAATTATTCGCACTAGGGCAGTGATAGGTACTTATGTAGCATGCACACCGGAGCGCAATTGGTATGTCTTTAGTATTCGCACTAGGGCAGCGATAGGTACTTATGTAGCATGCACACCGGGGCGCAATAGGTATGTATTTAGCATTCACACCGGGGCAACGATAGGTACTATTTAGCATTCGCAACGGGGCGGCGATAGGTACTTAAATAGTATCTGCACCGGGGCGGCGATAGGTACGTATATAGTATGTGCACTGGGGCGGCGATAGGTACGTATATAGTATGCGCACCGGGGTGATGATAGATACGTATATAGTAGGAACACTGGGGTGGAGATAAGTACCTATATAGAAGGCGCAGATAGAGGTGTTACTTTTTATAGAAATATGTCATACAATTACCCTGGGCAATAGGAGAAATGGTGGGGAAGAAACAGCTTTTGCAAAAGGCAAAATTAGAAAGTAGCGGCGAAATGGGGCGACCAGGAAAGAGAAAGGTAGCAGATAAAGAGACGGCTATAGAGAGAGGGGGCGGACATAGAAGTTTGAATATAAAGATGTTACACACACGATCTTTCTTCAAATATATGTTTTTATGACCCCGAGCAACGCCGGGTAGCCCCGCTAGTCTCTTATATAAAGGGCAGTTGTCTGTTTGTATGTTTGTTTGTTTGTTTGTTTGTTTGTATGTCCAGTATCTCCTCAAAAACTACCCGACGACATGTCAAAAAGTTGACATCTACAGGACCGCACAAATCCCGGATGTAAAATATCTAAAAATCGCGAAAATCGATTCAATCGCTGACAGTCAACCGGACCACTTTCCGACAAAAGGTAGCAGTTTTTTTCGTATTTTTCACGAAATTTCAACGTTAATATGTAGTAAATTCGAAAGAATCTAATGTATTTATGTACTAATCCGATAAAAATGCAGAGTCATTGTAAACATCCCATAATCCCTTGCCGGATGTACCCGGTCTTGCCCTAAATTGTGTCCGGTTATATCAGATCATCCAATAACTTCTGTCCGGTTGCATCACTAACAACATAGGAATCCTACGTTAAGAGTGTGTAGTGAAACAAGGGTTGCTCAATCACATCCGCACCTGTCCCATAATCCCTTGCCGGATGTACCCGGTCTTGCTCTAAATTGTGTCCGGTTATATCAGGTCATCATGACGTCAGAGAGTGGCAGTTTTCCTTTCTGTGAATTTTTCCCTCTCACACTTTCTTTCTTAATTATTAATAGACGATAATATTCCCCCCCTCCCTCCCTCCCTGTGGCCGTTCTGTTATCATGATAGGAATTACCTCCTCCTTTCAGGCCAAATTGGGGGGGGGGGGTACGGTATTCGCCGGTGTGAGCATTACCTCCTCCTTTTTTGAGAAGTGTAGGGGTAGGGTAGTATCGGTTCCGTTGTCATGATGCACTGATCCCATGCATTACCTCCTCCTTTTTTGAGAAGTGTAGATGTAGAATAGTATCGGTTCCGTTATCATGATGTGCTCATCCCATGAATTACCTCCTCCTTCTTTGAGAAGTGTAGGGGTAGGGTCGTATCGGTTCCGTTGTCATGATGCCCTCATCCCATGCATTATCTCCTCCTTTTTTGAGAAGTGTTGAGGTAGGGTCGTATCGGTTCCGTTGTCATGATGCCCGCATCCCATGCATTATCTCCTCCTTTTTTGAGAAGTGTTGAGGTAGGGTCGTATCGGTTCCGTTGTCATGATGCCCTCATCCCATGCATTATCTCCTCCTTTTTTGAGAAGTGTTGAGGTAGGGTCGTATCGGTTCCGTTGTCATGATGCCCTCATCCCATGCATTATCTCCTCCTTTTTTGAGAAGTGTTGAGGAAGGGTCGTATCGGTTCCGTTGTCATGATGCCCTCATCCCATGCATTATCTCCTCTTTTTTTGAGAAGTGTTGAGGTAGGGTCGTATCGGTTCCGTTGTCATGATGCACTATTCCCATGCATTACCTCCTCCTTCTTTGAGAAGTGTAGAGGTAGGGTCGTATCGGTTCCGTTGTCATGATGCACTATTCCCATGCATTACCTCCTCCTTTTTTGAGAAGTGTAGAGGTAGGGTATGTGTGGGTACCCTGCGACCTGACGAAGTATGTGTGGGTACCCTGCGACCTGACGAAGTATGTGTGGGTACCCTGCGACCGCACGAAGTATGTGTGGGTACCCTGCTGCCTGACGAAGTATGTGTGGGTACCCTGTTACCGAACGAAGTATGTGTGGGTACCCTGTTACCGAACGAAGTATGTATAGGTACCCTGCGACCGCACGAAGTATGTATAGGTACCCTGCGACCGCACAAAGTATTTGTGGGTACCCTGCGACCGCACGAATATGTGTGGGTACCCTGCGACCGGACGAAGTATTTGTGGGTACCCTGCGACCGGAAGAAGTATGTGTGGGTACCCTGCGACCGAACGAAATATGTGTGGGTACCCTGCGACCGCACGAAGTACGTGTGGGTACCCTGCGACCGGACGAAGTATTTGTGGGTACCCTGCGACCGCACGAAGTATGTGTGGGTACCCTGCGACCGCACGAAGTATGTGTGGGTACCCTGCGACCGCACGAATTATGTGTGGGTACCCTGCGACCGGACGAAGTATGTGTGGGTACCCTGCTGCCTGACAGAAGTATGTGTAGGTACCCTGCGACCGCACGAAGTATGTGTGGGTACCCTGCGACCTCACGAAGTATGTGTGGGTACCCTGCGACCGGACGTAGTATGTGTGGGTACCCTGCGACCGCACGAAGTATGTGTGGGTACCCTGCTGCCTGACGAAGTATGTGTGGGTACCCTGCGACCGCACGAAGTATGTGTGGGTACCCTGCGACCGGACGAAGTATGTATAGGTACCCTGCGACCGGACGAAGTATGTGTAGGTACCCTGCGACCGGACGAAGTATGTGTGGGTACCCTGCGACCGGACGAAGTATGTGTGGGTACCCTGTGACCGCACGAAGTATGTGTGGGTACCCTGCGACCGGACGAAGTATGTGTGGGTACCCTGCGACCGCACGAAGTATGTGTGGATACCCTGCGGCCTGACGAAGTATGTGTGGGTACCCTGCGACCGGACGAAGTATGTGTGGGTACCCTGCGACCAGACGAAGTATTTGTGGGTACCCTGCGACCGCACGAAGTATGTGTGGGTACCCTGCGACAGCACGAAGTATGTGTGGGTACCCTGCTGCCTGACGAAGTATGTGTGGGTACCCTGCGACCGCACGAAGTATGTGTGGGTACCCTGCGACCGGACGAAGTATTTGTGGGTACCCTGCGACCGCACGAAGTATGTGTGGGTACCCTGCTGCCTGACGAATTATGTGTGGGTACCCTGCGACCGCACGAAGTATGTGTGGGTACCCTGCGACCGCACGAAGTATGTGTGGGTACCCTGCGACCGGACGAAGTATGTGTGGGTACCCTGCGACCGCACAAAGTATTTGTGGGTACCCTGCGACCGCACGAATATGTGTAGGTACCCTGCGACCGAACGAAGTATTTGTGGGTACCCTGCGACCGGACGATGTATGTGTGGGTACCCTGCGACCGGACGAAGTATGTATAGATACCCTGCGATCGCACGAAGTATGTGTGGGTACCCTGCGACCGAACGAAATATGTGTGTGTACCCTGCGACCGCACAAATTATGTGTTGGTACCCTGCGACCGCACGAAGTATGTGTGGGTACCCTGCGACCGCACAAAGTATGTGTGGGTACCCTGCGACCGCACGAAGTATGTGTGGGTACCCTGCGACCGCACGAAGTATGTGTTGGTACCCTGCGACCGCACGAAGTATGTGTTGGTACCCTGCGACCGCACGAAGTATGTGTGGGTACCCTGCGACCGCACGAAGTATGTGTGGGTACCCTGCGACCGCACGAAGTATGTGTGGGTACCCTGCGACCGCACGAAGTATGTATAGGTACCCAGCGACCGCACGAAGTATGTGTGGGTACCGAGCGACCAACCGAAGTATGTGTGAGTACCCTGCGAACGCACAAAGTATTTGTGGGTACCCTGCGACCGCACAAAGTATGTGTGGGTACCCTGCTGCCTTACGAAGTATGTGTGGGTACCCTGCTGCCTGACGAAGTATGTGTGGGTACCGTGCGACCGGACGAAGTATGTATAGGTACCCTGCGACCGTACGAAGTATGTGTGGGTACCCTGCGACCGGACGAAGTATGTGTGGGTACCCTGCGACCGGACGAAGTATGTATAGGTACCCTGCGACCGGACGAAGTATGTGTAGGTACCCTGCGACCGCACGAAGTATGTGTGGGTACCCTGCGACTGGACGATGTATGTGTGGGTACCCTGCGACCGGACGAAGTATGTATAGGTACCTTGCGATCGCACGAAGTATGTTTGGGTACCCTGCGACCGAACGAAATATGTGTGTGTACCCTGCGACCGCACAAATTATGTGTGGGTACCCTGCGACCGGACGAAGTATTTGTGGGTACCCTGCGTCCGGACGAAGTATGTGTGGGTACCCTGCGACCGGACGAAGTATGTGTTGGTACCCTGCGACCGCACGAAGTATGTGTGGGTACCCTGCGACCGCACAAAGTATGTGTGGGTACCCTGCGACCGCACGAAGTATGTGTTGGTACCCTACGACCGCACGAAGTATGTGTGGGTACCCTGCGACCGCACGAAGTATGTGTGGGTACCCTGCGACCGCACGAAGTATGTATAGGTACCCAGCGACCGCACGAAGTATGTGTGAGTACCGAGCGACCAACCGAAGTATGTGTGAGTACCCTGCGAACGCACAAAGTATTTGTGGGTACCCTGCGACCGCACAAAGTATGTGTGGGTACCCTGCTGCCTGACGAAGTATGTGTGGGTACCCTGCGACCGCACGAAGTATGTGTGGGTACCCTGCGACCGGACGAAGTATGTATAGGTACCCTGCGACCGGACGAAGTATGTGTGGGTACCATGCGACCGGACGAAGTATGTGTGGGTACCCTGCGACCGGACGAAGTATGTGTGGGTACCCTGCGACCGGACGAAGTATGTGTGGGTACCCTGCGACCGGACGAAGTATGTGTGGGTACCCTGCGACCGCACGAAGTATGTGTGGGTACCCTGCGACCGCACGAAGTATGTGTGGGTACCCTGCGACCGCACGAACTATGTGTGGGTACGCTGACGTCAGAGAGTGGCAGGAAGAAATTCACTCACACTACAACCATTTTTTTCTTTCTTTCTTTTTTCCCGCTCACTCCCACACTTTCTTTCTTAATTATTAATAGACGCTAATATCCCCCCCTCCCTATGGCCGTTCTGTTATCATGATAGGCATTCCCTCCTCCTTTCGGGGGGGGGGGTGTCGGCATTCGCCGGTGTGAGCGCTTCAGGTGAAATTTGGGGGAGGGAGAGTGTCGGCATTCGCCGGTGTGAGCGCCTCAGGCCAAATCTGGCGAGGGGGAATGTCGGCATTCGGCGGCTCAGGCCAATCTGGGGAGGGGAGGAGGGAAATGTCGGCATTCGGCGGTATGAACGATCGCCTGTGGGGCGCCTCAGGCGAAATTTGGGGATGGGGCGTATTGGCATACGCCGGTGAGGCAGGCGAAATTTGGGGGAGGGGGAGTGTCGGTATTCGCCGGTGTCAGCGCCTCAGGCGAAGTTTGGGGGGAGTCGTCGGTGAGACAGATCCCGACCTTGGCGGTATATCAACCGGTACTTTAGGGGAGAGGAAGTGAGCTAAAGGAAAAGGGATTAAAAAATAAAATGATAATCTGATTTTTGATTCGACAGTGTAAGATCGACACCTATCGGATAGGACTAGATATACACTTGATCTCAAGGCAATAATGCCGAGAACAGATACTACACTTTGATATTAGCCAAAAGGCCGAGAAACATCCGAAATTCAGCTATTTATCAACTTTCCGACAAAAGGTAGCAGTTTTTTTCGTATTTTTCACGAAATTTCAACGTTAATATGTAGTAAATTCGAAATAATCTAATGTATTTATGTACTAATCAGATAAAAATGCAGAGTCACTGTAAACATCCCATAATCCCTTGCCGGATGTACCCGGTCTTGCCCGACATTCAGCCCGGTTGTATCAGATCATCCAATAACTTCTGTCCGGATAAATCAATAACAACATAGGAATCCTACGTTATAAGTGTGTAGTGAAACAAGGGTTGCTCAATCACATCCGCACCTGTCCAATAATCCCTTGTCATAGTACTCGGCGTTGTCCGGGAAAAAAGTGCTCAATGTCCTAGATAGAGCTACTGTAGAGATAGGTTTGGATAATATTTTAACAGCATCTACGCTGAAAAGGATGGGGGAATCGATAAGAGTTATTTCAGTAGTGCTCAGGAGGCCTCTTTGATTTTCAAAGTACTCGGCGTTGTCCGGGAAAAAAGTGCTCAATGTCCTAGATATACCTACTGTAGTGATAGGTTTGCATAATATCTTAACAGCATCTACGCTGAAAAGGATGGGGGGATCGATAAGAGTTATTTCAGTAGTGCTCAGGAGGCCTCTTTGATTTTCAAATACTCGGCGTTGTCCGGGAGAAAAGTGCTCAATGTCCTAGATAGAGCTACTGTAGTGATAGGTTTGGAAAATATTTTAAAGCCATCTTCGTTCCCCTTTGGACTATTTGGCAGATCAAAAAGAGGGATACCTAAGTGATTTCAGTAGTCCTCAGGAGGCCTCCTTTGTTATCAAAGTACTCAGCGTTGTCCGGGAGAAAAGCGCTCAATGTCCTAGATAGAGCTACTGTAGTGATAGGTTTGGAAAATATTTTAACGCTATCTTCGTTCCCCTTTGGACTATTTGGCAGATCAGAAGGAGAGAGGATACCTATGTGATTTCAGTAGTCCTCAGGAGGCCTCCTTGATTATCAAAGTACTCGGCGTTGTCCGGGAGAAAAGTGCTCAATATCCTAGATAGAGCTACTGTAGTGATAGGTTTGGAAAATATTTTAACGCCATCTTCGTTCCCCTTTGGACTATTTGGCAGATCAGAAGGAGAGAGGATACCTAAGTAATTTCAGTAGTCCTCAGGAGGCCTCCTTGATTATCAAAGTACTCGACGTTGTCCGGGAGAAAAGTGCTCAATGTCCTAGATAGAGCTACTGTAGTGATAGGTTTGGAAAATATTTTAACGCTATCTTCGTTCCCCTTTTGACTATTTCGCAGATCAGAAGGAGAGAGGATACCTAAGTGATTTCAGTAGTCCTCAGGACGCCTCCTTGATTATCAAAGTACTCGGCGTTGTCCGGGAGAAAATGCTCAATGTCCTAGATAGAGCTACTGTAGTGATAGGTTTGGATAATATTTTAACAGCATCTACGCTGAAAAGGATAGGGGAATCAATAAGAGTTATTTCAGTAGTGCTCAGGAGGCGTCTTTGATTTTCAAATACTCGGCGTTGTCCGGGAGAAAAGTGCTGAATGTCCTTAATAGAGATACTGTAGTGATAGGTTTTGAAAATATTTTAACGCCATCTTCGTTCCCCTTTGGACTATTTGGCAGATCAGAAGGAGAGAGGATACCTAAGTTATTTCAGTAGTCCTCAGGAGGCCTCCTTTTATTTTCAAAGTACTCGGCGGTTTCCGGGAGAAAATTGCTCAATGTCCTAGATAGAGCTACTGTAGTGATAGGTTTGGATAATATTTTAACAGCATCTACGCTGAAAAGGATGGGGGAATCGATATAAGTTATTACAGTAGTTCTCAGGAGGCGTCTTTGATTATCAAAGTACTCGGCGTTGTCCGGGAGAAAAGTGCTCAATATCCTAGATAGAACTACTGTAGTGATAGGTTTGGAAAATATTTTAACGCCATCTTCGTTCCCCTTTGGACTATTTATCAGATCAAAAGGAGGGATACCTAAGTGATTTCAGTAGTGCTCAGGAGGCCTCCTTGATTTTCAAAGTATTTGGCGTTGTCCAGGGGAAAAGTGTTCAATGTCCTTGATCGAGCTACTGTAGTGATAGGTTTGGATAATATTTTAACAGCATCTATGCTGAAAAGGATGGGGGAATCGATAAGAGTGATTTCAGTAGTGCTCAGGAGGCCTCCTTGATTTTCAAAGTACTCGGCGTTGTCCGGCAGAAAAGTGCTCAATATCCTAAATGGAGCTACTGTAGTGATAGGTTTGGAAAATATTTTAATGCCATCTTCGTTTCCCTTTGGACTATTTGGCAGATCAGAAGGAGAGAGGATACCTAAGTTATTTCAGTAGTGCTCATGAGGCCTCTTTTATTTTTAAAGTACTCGGCGTTGTCCGGGAGAAAATTGTTCAATGTCCTAGATAGAGCTACTGTAGTGATAAGTTTGGATAATATTTTAAGAGCATCTACGCTGAAAACCTATTTAGCATTCGCACCGCGACAGCAATAGGTACGTATTTAGCATTCAGCGGTGGCGATAGGAAGTATATAGCATGTGCACATGGGCGGCAATAAATACGTATATAGCATGCGCATCGGGAGTATAAAAAAAATTGGGGGGGAGGCAAAACATTTATTTTGTCTTTTATCTTTTTCATTGAAAATATTTATGTGTATGGGGAGACTGAAAAAAAAAAAAATTCGGGGGAGGGGGCTAAAAAATTTATTTTTTTTTCTTTTTTAAAATAAAAATATTTCTATGTATGGGGGGAACATAACATTTTTGGGGTGTAACGGCGTCAAAAATTTTTCTTTTTTTTTTCCTTTAAATTAAAAATATTTCTAAGTATGTGGGAGGATAGAAAAAAAATTTTCTTGTGGGGAGGCAAAAAAATGTATTTTTTTCTGTTTGTAACTAAAAATATTTATATTTATGATAGTGACAATACATAAATGAACACTATTTTGTTTTTCTAACACGACAGGGCCGAATAAATATAAGTTCTTACGTATGCGAACTGGGCTGGAGATTGGTACATATATAGTATGTGTACCCTTGCAGAGATAGGTAAGTATGTAGTATGCGCACCAGAGCCGCGATAGGTACGAATATAGTATGCACACCGGGTCGGCGATAGGTTTATATATAGTATGTGTACCGGGGTGGCAATAGGTACTATATAGTAGTGCATAGGGGTGGCTATAGCTACGTATTTAGCATTCGCACCGGGGTTGCGATAGGTATGTATTCAGCAATCGCACCGGGGTGGCGATATGTACATATTTAGTATTCGCACTGGGGCAGTGATAGGTGCATATGGTGTATGAACACCTGGGCGGCAATATGTACGTATTTAGCATTCATCCCTGGGCGGAGATAGGTACTTATTTAGCATTCAGCGGTGGCGATAGGTACGTATATAGCATGTGCACATGGGCGGCAATAAGTACGTGATAGGTATGTATTATGCATGCGCACTGGGGCAGCGATCGGTTCATATATAGCACGCGCACCGGGGCAGCAGTAGGTACGTATATAGCACGCGCACCGGGGCGGCGAAAGGTACGTATTTAGCATTCACACCGGGGCGGCGATAGGTCTGTATTTAGCATTCGCACCGGGGCGGCGATAGGTATGTATTTAGCATTCGCACCGGGGCGGCGATAGGTATGTATTTAGCATTCGCACCGGGGCGGCGACAGGTATGTATTTAGCATTCGCACCGGGGCGGCGATATGTATGTATTTAGCATTCGCACCGGGGTGGCGATATGTACGTATTTAGCTTCCGCACCGAGGCGGCGATAGGTACGTATTTAGAATTCACACAGGAGCCACGATAGGTACGTATTCAGAAATCACACTAGGGCGGCGATATGTATGTATTTAGCATTCGTACCGGGGCGGCGATATGTACATATTTAGCTTCCACACCGGGGCGGCGATAGGTACGTATTCAGAATTCAGGGGTGGCGATAGCTACGTATATAGCATGTACACATGGGCAGCAATAAGTACGTACATAGCATGCGCACCGGGGCGGCGATCAGTACATAGATAGCACGTGCACCGGGGCGGCAATAGGTACGTATATAGCACGTGCAGCGAATATAGCACCAGAACGGCGAAAGGTATGTATTTCGCATTTGCACCAGGGTGGTGATAGGTACGTATTTAGCATTCGCACCGGGGCGGCTATAGGTACGTATTTAGCATTCACACCAGGGCGGCTATAGGTACGTATTTAGCATTCGCATCTGGCCGGCGATAGGTACGTATTTAGCATTCGCACCAAAGTGGTGATAGGTACGTATTTAGAAATTCGCACCAATGCGGCAATATGTACATATTAATTATTCCCACTAGGGCAGCGATAGGTACTTATGTAGCATGCACACCGGGGCGGCGATAGGTACTATTTAGCATTCGCAACGGGGCGGCGATAGGTACTTAAATAGTATCTGAACTGGGGCGGCGATAGGTACGTATATAGTATGTACACTGGGGCGGCGATAGGTACGTATATAGTATGCGCACCGGGGTGATGATAGATACGTATATAGCATAAACACCGGGGTGGAGATAAGTACCTATATAGAAGGCGCAGATAGAGGTGTTACTTTTTATAGAAATATATCATACTATTGCCCTGGGCAACGTAGGAGAAATTGTGGGGAAAGAACAGCTTTCGCAAAAGGCAAAATTAGAAAGTAGCGGTGAAATGCGGCGACCAGGGAAGAGAAAGATAGAAAGATAAAGAGACGGCTATAGAGAAGGTGGGGGGGGGGAGAAATAGAAGTTTGTATATAAAGATGTTACACACACGATTTTTCTTCAATTATATGTTTTAATGACCCCGAGCAACGCCGGGTAGCCCCGCTAGTCTCTTATATAAAGGGCAGTTGTCTGTTTGTATGTTTGTTTGTTTGTTTGTTTGTTTGTATGTCCAGTATCTCCTCAAAAACTACCCGACGACATGTCAAAAAGTTGACATCTACAGGACCGCACAAATCCCGGATGTAAAATATCTAAAAACCGCGAAAATCGATTCAATCGCTGACAGTCAACCGGACCACTTTCCGACAAAAGGTAGCAGTTTTTTTCGTATTTTTCACGAAATTTCAACGTTAATATGTAGTAAATTCGAAATAATCTAATGTATTTATGTACTAATCCGATAAAAATGAAGAGTCATTGTAAACATCCCATAATCCCTTGCCGGATGTACCCGGTCTTGCCCTAAATTGTGTCCGGTTGTATCAGATCATCCAATAACTTCTGTCCGGTTGCATCAATAACAACATAGGAATCCTACGTTAAGAGTGTGTAGTGAAACAAGGGTTGCTCAATCACATCCTCACCTGTCCCATAATCCCTTGCCGGATGTACCCGGTCTTGCCCTAAATTGTGTCCGGTTATATCACGTCATCATGACGTCAGAGAGTGGCAGTTTTCCTTTCTGTGAATTTTTCCCTCTCACACTTTCTTTCTTAATTATTAATAGACGCTAATATTCCCCCCCTCCCTCCCTGTGGCCGTTCTGTTATCATGATAGGAATTACCTCCTCCTTTCAGGCCAAATTTGGGGGGGGGGGTTACGGTATTCGCCGGTGTGAGCATTACCTCCTCCTTTTTTGAGAAGTGTAGAGGTAGGGTAGTATCGGTTCCGTTGTCATGATGCACTGATCCCATGCATTACCTCCTCCTTTTTTAAGAAGTGTAGAGGTAGGGTAGTATCGGTTCCGTTGTCATGATGCACTGATCCCATGCATTACCTCCTCCTTTTTTGAGAAGTGTAGATGTAGAATAGTATCGGTTCCGTTGTCAAGATGTGCTCATCCCATGAATTACCTCCTCCTTTTTTGAGAAGTGTTGAGGTAAGGTCGTATCGGTTCCGTTGTCATGATGCCCTCATCCCATGCATTATCTCCTCCTTTTTTGAGAAGTGTTGAGGTAGGGTCGTATCGGTTCCGTTGTCATGATGCACTATTCCAATGCATTATCTCCTCCTTTTTTGAGAAGTGCTGAGGTAGGGTCGTATCGGTTCTGTTGTCATGATGCCCTAATCCCATGCATTATCTACTCCTTTTTTGAGCAGTGTTGAAGTGTGAGCGACTCAGGCGAAATCAAGGGAGGGGGAATGTCGGCATTCGTCGGTATGAGCGCCTCAGGCGAAATCTGAGAGGGGGAATGTCGGCATTCGCCGGTATGAGCGCCTCAGGACAATTTGGCAGATCAGAAGGAGAGAGGATACCTAAGGGATTTCAGTAGTGCTCATGAAGCCTCCTCGATTTTCAAAGTACTCGGCGTTGTCCGGGAGAAAAGTGCTCAATATCCTAGATAGAGCTACTCTAGTGATAGGTTTAGAAAATATTTTAACGCTATCTTCGTTCCCCTTTGGACAATTTTGCAGATCAAAACGAGGGATGATACCTAACTGATTTCAGTAGTCCCCAGGAGGCCTCTTTGATTTTCAAAGTACTCGGCGTTGTCCGGGAGAAAAGTGCTCAATGTCTTAGATAGAGCTACTGTAGTGATAGGTTTTGGAAAATATTTTAAGGCCATCTTCGTTCCCCTTTGGACTATTTCGCAGATCAGAAGGAGAGAGGATACCTAAGGGATTTCATGGGTGTTCATGAAGCCTCCTCGATTTTCAAAGTACTCGGCGTTGTCCGGGAGAAAAGTGCTCAATGTCCGAGATAGAGCTACTGTAGTGATAGGTTTTGGAAAATATTTTAACGCCATCTTCGTTCCCCTTTGGACTATTTCGCAGATCAGAAGGAGAGAGGCTACCTGATGGATATCATGGGGGTTCATGAAGCCTCCTCGATTTTCAAAGTGCTCGGCGTTGTCCGAGAGAAAAGTGCTCAATATCCTAGATAGAGCTACTGTAGTGATTTGTTTGGAAAATATTTTAACGCCATCTTCGTTCACCTTTGGACTATTTCGCAGATCAGAAGGAGAGAGGATACCTAAGTGATTTCAGTAGTCCCCAGGAGGCTTCCTTGATTATCAAAGTACTCGGCGTTGTCCGGGATAAAAGTGCTCAATGTCCTAGATAGAGCTACTGTAGTGATAGGTTTGGAAAATATTTTAACGCCATCTTCGTTTCCCTTTGGACTATTTCGCAGATCAGAAGGAGAGAGGATACCTAAGGGATTTCAGGAGTGCTCATAAAGCCTCCTCGATTTTCAAAGTACTCGGCGTTGTCCGGGAGAAAAGTGCTCAATATCCTAGATAGAGCTACTGTAGTGATAGGTTTAGAAAATATTTTAATGCCATCTTCGTTCCCTTTTGGACAATTTTACAGCTGAAAAGGAGGGAGGATACCTAACGGATTTCAGTAGTCCCCAGGAGGCCTCTTTGATTTTCAAAGTACTCGGCGTTGTCCGGGAAAAAAGTGCTCAATGTCCTAGATAGAGCTACTGTAGTGATAGGTTTGGATAATATTTTGACAGTATCTACGCTGAAAAGGATGGGGTAATCGATAAGAGTTATTTCAGTAGTGCTCAGGAGGCCTCTTTGATTTTGAAATACTCGGCGTTGTCCGGGAGAAAAGTGCTCACTATTCTAGATAGAGCTACTGTAGTGATAGGTTTGGAAAATATTTTAACGCCATCTTCGTTCCCCTTTGGACTATTTCGCAGATCAGAAGGAGAGAGAGTACTTAAGTGATTTCAGTAGTCCCCAGGATGGCCTCCTTGATTATCAAAGTACTCGGCGTTGTCCGGGAGAAAAGTGCTCAATGTCTTAGATAGAGCTACTGTAGTGATAGGTTTTGGAAAATATTTTAAGGCCATCTTCGTTCCCCTTTGGACTATTTCGCAGATCAGAAGGAGAGAGGATACCTAAGGGATTTCATGGGTGTTCATGAAGCCTCCTCGATTTTCTAAAGTACTCGGCGTTGTCCGGGAGAAAAGTGCTCAATATCCTAAATAGAGCTACTGTAGTGATAGGTTTGGAAAATATTTTAACGCCATCTTCGTTCCCCTTTGGACTATTTCGAAGATCAGAAGGAGAGAGGATACCTAAGTGATTTCAGTAGTCCCCAGGAGGTCTCCTTGATTATCAAAGTACTCGGCGTTGTCCGGGAGAAAAGTGCTCAATGTCCTAGATAGAGCTACTGTAGTGATAGGTTTGGAAAATATTTTAACGCCATCTTCGTTCCCCTTGGGACTATTTCGCAGATCAGAAAGAGAGAGGATACCTAAGGGATTTCAGGAGTGCTCATAAAGCCTCCTCGATTTTCAAAGTACTCGGCGTTGTCCGGGAGAAAAGTGCTCAATATCCTAGATAGAGCTATGATAAAGACTATCATGAGAGGATTGAAAAGGATGAAGACTTTCATGAGAGGATTGAAAATGATGAAGACTTTCATGAGAGGATTGAAAATTATGAAGACTTTCATGAGAGGATTGAAAATGATGAAGACTATCATGAGGGGATTGAAAATGATGAAGACTGTCATAAGGGGATTGAAAATGATGAATGTCATGAGAGGATTGAAAATGATGAAGAATGTCATTAGAGGATTGAAAATGATGAAGAATAGACTGACAGGATTGGAAATGATATAGAATACCATGAGGGGATTTAAAATGATGAAGACTATCATGAGAGGTTTGAAAATGATGAAGAATATCATGAGAGGTTTGAAAATGATGAAGAATATCATGAGGGGATTGAAAATGATGAAGACTATCATGAGAGGTTTGAAAATGATGAAGACTATCATGAGAGGTTTGAAAATGATGAAGACTATCATGAGAGGTTTGAAAATGATGAAGACTATCATGAGAGGTTTGAAAATGATGAAGACTATCATGAAAGGTTTGAAAATGATGAAGACTATCATGAGAGGTTTGAAAATGATGAAGACTATCATGAGAGGTTTGAAAATGATGAAGACTATCATGAGGGGTTTGAAAATGATGAGGAATATTACGAGAGGATTGAAACTGATGAAGAATAGACTGACAGGATTGAAAATGATGAAGAATAGACTGACAGGATTGGAAATGATGAAGAATACCATGAGGGGATTTAAAATGATGAATAATATCATGAGGGGATTGAAAATGATGAAGAATATCATGAGGGGATTGAAAATGATGAAGAATATCATGAGGGAGTTTAAAATAATGAAGAATATCATGAGAGGATTGAAAAAATGAAGAATATCATGAGAGGATTGAAAATTATTAAGAATATCATGAGCGGATTGAAAATGATGAGGAATATTACGAGAGGATTGAAAATGAGCAAGAATATTATGAGGGGATTGAAAATGATTAATAGTATGAGGAGATTGAAAATGATGAAGAATATTATGAGGGGATTGAAAATGATTAATAGTATGAGGAGATCGAAAATGATGAATAGTATGAGGAGATCGAAAATGATGAATATAACGAGGGGAGTTAAAATGATGAAGGATATCATGAGGGGATTCAAAATATATAGTATGAACACCGGGGCGGTTATAAGTACCTATATAGAAGGCGCAGACAGTGGTGGTACTTTTTATAGAAATAAGTCATACTATTGCCCTGTGAAACCTAGGATGAAATGGTGGGGAAGAAACAGCTTTCGCAAAAGGCAAAATTTAAAAGTAGCGACCAGGGTAGAGAAAAGTAGAAAGATAAAGAGACAGCTATAGAGAGAGAAGGAGAGAAATAGAAGTTTTAATATAAAGATGTTACATACGCAATTTTTCTTCAATTATGTTTTTATGACCCCGAGCAACGCCGGGTAGCCCCGCTAGTCTATTATATAAAGGGCAGTTGTCTGTATGTCTGTTTGTTTGTATGTCCAGTATCTCCTCAAAAACTACGCGGCAACATGTCAAAAAGTTGATATCTTTAGCACCGTACATATCCCGTAATCATAATATCTAAAAATCGCGACAAACGATTCACTCGCTGACAGTCAACCGGACCACTTTCCGACAAAAGGTAGCAGTTTTTTTCGTATTTTTCACGAAATTTCAACGTTAACATGTAGTAAATTCGAAATAATCTAATGTATTTATGTACTAATCCGATAAAAATGCCGAGTCACTGTAAACATCCCATAATCCCTTGCCGGATGTACCCGGTCTTGCCCTAAATTGTGTCCGGTTGTATCAGATCATCCATTAACTTCTGTCCGGTTGCATCAATAACAACATAGGAATCCTACGTTAAGAGTGTGTAGTGAAACAAGGGTTGCTCAATCACATCCGCACCTGTCCCATAATCCCTTGCCGGATGTACCCGGTCTTGCTCTAAATTGTGTCCGGTTATATCAGGTCATCATGACGTCAGAGAGTGGCAGTTTTTTTTCCCTCACACACTTTCTTTCATAATTATTAATAGACGCTAATATTCCCCCCCTCCCTCCCTGTGGCCGTTCTGTTATCATGATAGGAATTACCTCCTCCTTTCAGGCCAAATTTGGGGGGGGGGGTTACGGTATTCGCCGGTGTGAGCATTACCTCCTCCTTTCTTGAGAAGTGTTGAGGTAGGGTAGTATCGGTTCCGTTGTCATGATGCACTCATCCCATGCATTATCTCCTCCTTTTTTGAGAAATAATAGACGCTAATATTCCCCCCCCCTCCCTCCCTGTGGCCGTTCTGTTATCATGATAGGAATTACCTCCTCCTTTCAGGCCAAATTGGGGGGGGGGGTTACGGTATTCGCCGGTGTGAGCATTACCTCCTCCTTTCTTGAGAAGTGTTGAGGTAGGGTAGTATCGGTTCCGTTGTCATGATGCACTATTCCCATGCATTATCTCCTCCTTTTTTGAGAAGTGTTGAGGTAGGGTCGTATCGGTTCCGTTGTCATGATGCACTCATCCCATGCATTATCTCCTCCTTTTTTGAGAAGTGTTGAGGTAGGGTCGTATCGGTTCCGTTGTCATGATGCACTCATCCCATGCATTATCTCCTCCTTTTTTGAGAAGTGTTGAGGTAGGGTCGTATCGGTTCCGTTGTCATGATGCACTCATCCCATGCATTATCTCCTCCTTTTTTGAGAAGTGTTGAGGTAGGGTCGTATCGGTTCCGTTGTCATGATGCACTCATCCCATGCATTATCTCCTCCTTTTTTGAGAAGTGTTGAGGTAGTATCGGTTTCGTTGTCATAGTGCCCTCATCCCATGCATTATCTCCTCCTTTTTTGAGAAGTGTTGAGGTAGTATCGGTTTCGTTGTCATAGTGCCCTCATCCCATGCATTATCTCCTCCTTTTTTGAGAAGTGTAGAGGTAGGGTCGTATCGGTTCCGTTGTCATGATGCACTCATCCCATGCATTATCTCCTCCTTTTTTTAGAACTGTTGAGGAAGGGTCGTATCGGTTCCGTTGTCATGATGCACTATTCCCATGCATTATCTCCTCCTTTTTTGAGAAGTGTTGAGGTAGGGTCGTATCGGGTCCGTTGTCATGATGCACTCATCCCATGCATTATCTCCTCCTTTTTTTAGAACTGTTGAGGAAGGGTCGTATCGGTTACGTTGTCATGATGCACTCATCCCATGCATTATCTCCTCCTTTTTTGAGAAGTGTAGAGGTAGGGTCGTATCGGGAAAATTTTAGGGGTCAGGACGAACTTTTTAGGGGTCAGGCAAAATTTTTTTTCTTTTTTTTGGTTTTGAACTGAAAATATTTCTCATGGTTGGGGGAGAGTGAAAAATTAGGGGGCTGGAGAGATTTAGGGGTCGGGGAAAATTTTAGGGGTCAGGACGAACTTTTTAGGGGTCAGGCCAAATTTTTTTTTTTTTTTTTTTTTTTTTTGTTTTGAAGTCAAAATATTTCTCAGGGTTGGGGGAGAGTGAAAAATTAGGGGGCTGGAGAGATTTAGGGGTCGGGGAAAATTTTAGGGGTCAGGACGAACTTTTTAGGGGTCAGGCAAAATTTTTTTTGTTTTTTTTTGTTTTTTTTTTGTTTTGAAGTCAAAATATTTCTCAGGGTTGGGGGAGACTGAAAAATTAGGGGGCTGCAGAGATTTAGTGGTCGGGGAAAATTTTAGGGGTCAGGACGCACTTTTTAGGGGTCAGGCCAAATTTTTTTGTTTTTTTTTGTTTTGAAGTCAAAATATATCTCATGGTTCGAGGCGAGTGAAAAATTAGGGGGCTGGAGAGATTTAGGGGTCGGGGAAAATTTTAAGGGTCAGGACGAACTTTTTAGGGGTCAGGCCAAATTTTTTTGTTTTTTTTGTTTTTTTTTGTTTTGAAGTCAAAATATTTCTCAGGGTTGGAGGAGAGTGAAAAATTAGGGGGCTGGAGAGATTTAGGGGTCGGGGAAAACTTTAGGGGTCAGGACGAACTTTTTAGGGGTCAGGCCAAATTTTTTTGTTTTTTTTTGTTTTGAAGTCAAAATATATCTCATGGTTCGAGGAGAGTGAAAAATTAGGGGGCTGGAGAGATTTAGGGGTCGGGGAAAATTTTAAGGGTCAGGACGAACTTTTTAGGGGTCAGGCCAAATTTTTTTGTTTTTTTTTTGTTTTGAAGTCAAAATATTTCTCATGGTTGGGGGAGAGTGAAAAATTAGGGGGCTAGAGAGATTTAGGGGTCGGGGAAAATTTAAGGGTCAGGACGAACTTTTTAGGGGTCAGGCCAAATTTTTTTGTTTTTTTTGTTTTTTTTTGTTTTGAAGTCAAAATATTTCTCAGGGTTGGGGGAGAGTGAAAAATTAGGGGGCTGGAGAGATTTAGGGGTCGGGGAAAATTTTAGGGGTCAGGACGAACTTTTTAGGGGTCAGGCCAAATTTTTTTGTTTTTTTTTGTTTTGAAGTCAAAATATTTCTCATCGTTGGAGGAGAGTGAAAAATTAGGGGGCTGGAGAGATGGAGGGGTCGGGGAAAATTTTAGGGATCAGGACGAACTTTTTAGGGGTCAGGCACAATTTTTTTCTTTTTTTTTGTTTTGAAGTCAAAATATTTCTCATGGTTGGGGGAGAGTGAAAAATTAGGGGGCTGGAGAGATTGAGGGGTCGGGGAAAATTTTAGGGGTCAGGACGAACTTTTAAGGGGTCAGGCTAAATTTTTTTCTTTTTTTTGGTTTTGAAGTCAAAATATTTCTCAGGGTTGGGGGAGAGTGAAAAATTAGGGGGCTGGAGAGATTGAGGGGTCGGGGAAAATTTTAGGAGCCAGGCGGAACTTTTTAGGGGTCAGGCTAAATTTTTTTGTTTTTTTTTGTTTTGAAGTCAAAATATTTCTTATGGTTGGGGGAGAGTGAAAAATTAGGGGGCTGGAGATATTAGGGGGTCGGGGAAAATTTTAGGGGTCAGGCCAAATTTAGGGGCGGCGATATGTACGTATTTAGCTTCCACACCGGGGCGGCGATAGGTACTTATTTAGCATTCAGCAGTGGTGATAGGTACTTATATAGCATGTGCACATGGGCAGTAATAAGTATGTATATAGTATGCGCACCGGGGCAGTGATAAGTATGTATTTAGCATGCGCACTGAGGCAGCGATCGGTTCATATATAGCACGCGCACCGGGGCGGCGATAGGTACGTATATAGCACGCGCACAGGGGCGGCGAAGGGTACATATTTAAAATTCACACCGGGGCGGCGAAAGGTACATATTTAAAATTCACACCGGGGCGGCGATAGGTACGTATTTAGCATTCACACCGGGCGGCGATAGGTATGCATTTAGCATTCACACCGGGGCAGCGATAGGTATGTATTTAGCATTCGCACCGGGGTGGCGATATGTACATATTTAGCTTCCGCACCGAGGCGGCGATAGGTACGTATTTAGAATTCACACCGGGGCGGCGATAGGTACGTATTTAGAATTCACACCGGGGCGGCGATAGGTACGTATTTAGAATTCACACCGGGGCGGCGATAGGTATGTATTTAGCATTCGCACCGGGGCGGCAATATGTACGTATTTAGCTTCCACACCAGGGCGGCAGTAGATACGTATTCAGAATTCAGGGGTGGCGATAGCTACGTATATAGCATGTACACATGGGCAGCAATAAGTACGTACATAGCATGCGCTCTGCGGCGGCGATCAGTACATATATAGCACGCGCACCAGGGCGGCGAAAGGTATGTATTTCGCATTTGCACTGTGGTGGTAATAGGTACGTATTTAGCATTCGCACCGGGGCGGCTATAGGTACGTATTTAGCATTCGCACCAAGGCGGCTATAGGTACGTATTTAGCATTCGCACTGGGCCGGCGATAGGTACGTATTTAGCATTCACACCAAAGCGGCAATATGTACATATTAATTATTCGAACTAGGGCAGCGATAGGTACTTATGTAGCATGCACACCGGGGCGCAATTGGTATGTCTTTAGTATTCGCACTAGGGCAGCGATAGGTACTTATGTAGCATGCACACCGGGGCGCAATAGGTATGTATTTAGCATTCACACCGGGGCAACGATAGGTACTATTTAGCATTCGCAACGGGGCGGCGATAGGTACTTAAATAGTATCTGCACCGGGGCGGCGATAGGTACGTATATAGTATGTGCACTGGGGCGGCGATAGGTACGTATATAGTATGCGCACCGGGGTGATGATAGATACGTATATATTATGAACACCGGGGTGGAGATAAGTACCTATATAGAAGGCGCAGATAGAGGTGTAACTTTTTATAGAAATATGTCATACTATTACCCTGGGCAATAGGAGAAATGGTGGGGAAGAAACAGCTTTTGCAAAAGGCAAAATTAGAAAGTAGCGGCGAAATGGGGCGACCAGGGAAGAGAAAGGTAGCAGATAAAGAGACGGCTATAGAGAGAGGGGGCGGACATAGAAGTTTGAATATAAAGATGTTACACACACGATCTTTCTTCAAATATATGTTTTTATGACCCCGAGCAACGCCGGGTAGCCCCGCTAGTCTTATATAAATAAGAGAACGTTCTTAAAATCTTATCCGATCAGAATGTGGGTGATCATCACCGTCTAGTGTCTCGGAAGTGGATGATAAATTTACGTTAAATTTATATGCGAAAGTGAACCCCTACTATAAAGTCTAAAATATTGTTTGTATAGTTTAATTTCTTTTTAGCGTTAACGTTTTGAGGCTGTTTATAGATACTCGGCTAAAAAAGTAGAATCTCATTTTTTTCTGAGTGAAAGAGGGTGAATTAGCAAATAGTTCAGGACGACAGTTTTACCAAAGCTTCTGACTTCGTTGATGACGTCACGTGATTTTCACAACTTTCGGTTTCAGGGAGATCACCCTATGCCCGCCCCCATGTCTTGAAATAGACCATTTAGTATATTGCATTATATGGTCTGTTTCGCCAGATGCATGACTGGACCCCCGGACCCCAGTCACCATTTGACTGTCAGGATTCAACGCTCTAATCAATGAGGCCTCCGTGACAGCTGTACAAATGAGGATAGAAATAATCCTATTTATCTTTTACGAAGATAGTAATGCTCAAACCAGTAATCGAACACAAGCATCGATAATAGCAACTTAAAATATCAGTAGCGTTTGTAATATGAACGAGACGACGACTGTTCTTTCAAATACGTTTACTTATTAATGTTGTAAGTAAATTTAAACAACATTTCTTAGAGTAAACGTGAGATTTTTTGTCTACAAAATATGTTTTTGTGTAAGTAAAGTCAACATACTATTTAAATATGTATGTGTAATTTGTAGTAACAACATAGGTATGTTTATGTTGTGCGCATCTGTCTGCTCGCTAAGGGAGATCAAACTAAAACTTGGCAGCAGCTAACTTGAAGTATTAGTATTATTTGCAAACAGAACGACGGATTTTTTTCAAGTAACTTTAATAATAAGGTCTGTAGGTAAGTTGCGACACAATGATCAAAATGTGTCGTCATTGTTTACGGCATACACAAATTAGTAAGTAAATAAAAGAGATTATCGTAAGATGAAAGAATAACGGCAGAAATTAACCAAAAAAAGATCTGTTGCTGAAAAAATAACATAATTTAGTATAAATTAACCAAAAAAAGATTGATCTGTTGCTGAAAAAATAACATAATTTAGTATAAATTAACCAAAAAAAGATTGATCTGTTGCTGAAAAAATAACATAATTTAGTATAAATTAACCAAAAAAATTGATCTGTTGCTGAAAAAATAACATAATTTAGTATAAATTAACCAAAAAAATATTGATCTGTTGCTGAAAAAATAACATAATTTAGTATAAATTAACCAAAAAGAGATTGCTGTGTCGTAAAAATACTAATTTAGCATAAATTAACCAAATAAAGATTGATGTTTCGTTAATAAAATGAAATGATTTTGCATGAATTAACCAAAAAGAATTGATGGTTCGTTGAAAAATACTAATTTAGCATAAATTAACCAAATAAAGATTGATGTGTGGTTGAAAAAATGAAATGATTTTTCATGAATTAACCAAAAAACATCAGTGTGTCGTTGAAAAAAATAATTTGGCATAAATTAACCAAAAAGGGATCGATTTGACATTCAATAAATTATATAATTTTTCATAAATAAACAAAAAGATTTTTTGGAATGAAGTAGCCACAAATAAATAATTATGTCGTTAAAAAAATAACATTATTTGACATCAGTAAACCAAAATGAAATTGATGTGTCGTTGAAAGCAAAAAGAGAATTTGGCAGAAATTAACCCCCCAAAAATTGATGTGGCGTTGAAAAAATAGTAAAATTTAGCAGAAATTAACTAAATAGAGATCGATTTGTCCTTGAAAAAATATATACTTTGGCATAAATACACAATAATTGATGTGGCATTGATAAAAATAAATTGATTTGGCAAAAAAAAATTAAAAAGAGATTGATTTGTCGCTGAAAATTTTTCATAACTTAGCAAATAGTAACCAAAGTGAGAATGATGTGTCTTTAAAAACATAATTGGACATAAATAAAAGGGGATTAAGGTGTCGCTGGAAAAAACATAATTTGACATAAATAAACCAAAATGAAATTGATGTGTCCTTTAAAAAATAACATAATTTGGCATAAATCAACATAAAAGAGATTGATGTGTCGTTAAAAACAAATTATATAATTTGGCATGATTTAATCAAAACAAAAACTTATTTAAGGTTGAAAAAATAACATAATTAGGCATAAATTAACAGAAAAAAGATGGATTTGTCGTTAAAAAAATATAATTTTGCAAAACTAAATTAAAGAGAGATTGATGTTGCGTTGAAAAAAATTTTTTTTTTCATAAATTACCGAAATAGAGACTGATGTGTGGTTTAAAAAATAACGAAATTTGAAATGAATAACCAAAAAAGAAATTTATTTGTCGTTGTAAAAAAAATGATTTGACATAAAATAGATTGATGTGTCGTTTAAAAATAACTAAATTTGACATAAATGAACCAAATTATATTGATGTATCCTTTAAATAAAATAACATACTTTGGCATAGATGAATCAGGAAAAATTAATGTGTCGTAAAAACAAAGACATAATTTGGCAAAAATCAACCAAAAAGAAATTCACGTGTCGTTGAAAAAATAACATAATTTGGCATATGTAAACAAAAAAAATTGATGTGTCGTTGAAAAAATAAGATTATTTTGCACTAATTTTATAATTAGTGCAAAATAATCTTATTTTTTCAAAAATGATGTGTCGTACAACAATACTATAATTTCGCATACGTTAACCAAAAAGAGATCGATGTGTTGTTGAAAAAATAATATATTTTGGCATAAATTAACTAAACCTAAATTGATGTGCTGTTGAAAAAAAATTAAAATAGCATGAATAAAAAAAGAGATCGACGTGTAAATGAAAAATAAAATCATTTTGCATAAATAAACCAAAAAAAGATTGATGTGTCGTCGAGAAAAATTACATAATTTAACATGAAATAACCAAAATGACATTCATGTGTCGTCGAAAAATAACATAATTAAGCATAGATTAACCCAAAAAGATCAATGTGTTGTTGAAAAAATAACATAATTTGACATAAATAAATTCAAAAGGGATTGATCTGTTGTTGAGAAAATAACATAATTTCGTATGAATTAACCAAAAAGGGATTGATGTGTCGTTGAAATATACTAATTTAGCATGAATTTACCAAAAATAGATTGATTTGTCATTCAATAAATTATATAATTTTCCATAAATAAACAAAAACAAATTGTGTGGCATTGAATAAAAACATATCTTTGAATAATGTAACCACAAAGAAATAATGTGTCGTTAAAAATAACATTATTTGACATAAGTAAACCAAATAGAAATCGATATGTCGTTAAAAACAATAACATAATTTGGCACAGATTAACCAAAACAAGATAGATGTGGCGTTAAGAAAATAGCATTATTTAGCATAAATTAACTAAAAAGAGATCGATTAGTCGTTGAAAAATATATACTTTGGCATAAATACACCAAAACAATAATTGATGTGACGCTGAAAAATTAATATGATTATGCAAAAATTCATAAAAAAAAATTAATTTGTCACTGAAACAACTTTTATAATTTAGCAAATATGAACAAATAACGACTTCTGTGTTGTTTTAAATAAACATAATTGGGCATACATTAACTAAAAAGAAATTGATGTATCGTGGAAAAATAACATAATTTGGAATAAATTAACTAAGCAGAAATTGATGCGTTATTGAAAAAACAATATAAATGGGCATAAATAACTAAAGCAATAATAGATTGATGTGTTGTTGAACAATTTAAATAATTTCGCATGAATAAACCAAAAAATGATTGATGTGTCGTCGAACAAATAAACATAATTTTGCATGAACTAACCAAAAATAGATTGATGTGTCGTTTTAAACAATTACATAATTTGGCATGAATTAACAAAAAGAGATTGCTGTCTTGTTGAAAAAAATAAAATAATTTGGCACAAATAAACCTAAAGAATATTAGTGTGTAATATAAAATAATACATAATTTGGCATGAATTAACCAAAAAAAAAGATTGATGTGAGTTTAAAAAATGATATAATTTAGCATAAATTAACCAAAAAGTATTCGATTTCTATTTGAGAAAAGTATAATTGGGCATAAATAAACAAAACTAAATTGATGTGTCGTTGAAAAAAACATAATTTTCTATAAATAAAGTAAAATAATAAGTCGTTGACAAAATAACATAATTTGACTTAGATTAACCAAATATAGTTCTATGTGTGGTTGAAAAAAATAATTTTGCATGAATAAACCAAAAAGAGATTGATTTGTCGCTCGAAAAAATTATAAAATTTTTGGCATAAATTAAAAAAAAGATATATATTTTTAGCTAAAAAATTATGTGATTAGTGATGAATTTAAAAAAAAAGATTGATGTGTCGTTGAAAAAACTAAAAAACTTTTGGCATAATTTTACCAAAAAGAGATTGATTTGTCACTCAAAAAATTTGGCATGAATTAACAAAAAAAGATTGATGTGGCGTTTAAAAATAACATAGCTTTGCATAAAGTAACCACAAAAAGATTGATGTGTCGTGGAAAAAATAACATAATTTGGCATGAATTAGCCAAAAAGAGATAAATATGTCGTTAAAAATAAGATTATTAAAGATAAGTTAACCAAAAAGAGATTGGAATAAACTAACCTAAAAAAGATTGATGTATCGTTTAAAAATAACATCATTTGGCATGAATTAACCAAAAAGAGATTAGTATGGCTGTTGAAAAAATAATATAATTTGGCATGAATTAACCAAAAAGAGATAAATATGTCGTTATAACATAAGATTATTAAACATAAGTTAACCAAAAAGAGATTGGAATAAACTAACCTAAAAGAGATTGATGTATCGTTTGAAAATAACATAATTAAGCATAAATCAATCAAAAATAGATTGATATGGCTGTTGAAAAAATAACATAATTTGGCATAAAACAATGAGGTTTGTTAAAAAAATCATATAAATGTTCTTAAATTAATCCAATAAAAAACATTAATGTGTCGTTGAATAAATAACATAATCTGACATAAATAATCCAAATAGGGTTTCATGTGTCGTTTAAAAATCACATAACCTTGCAAAAATTAACTAAAATAAAGTGATATATGTGTCGTTAAATAATGACATAATTTAACATTAATTAACCAAAAAATGATATTGATGTGTCATTTAAAGAATAACATAATTTGACAGAAGAAAAAACCCAAAAACGATTGCTGTGTTGTTAATAAATACCATTATTCTGCATTAATTAACTAAAAAGAAACTTATGTGTTGTAAAGATAATATATATGGGTATGAATATACCAAAACAGACTTATGTGTCGTTAAAAAAATAAAACTCTTTTGCATAAAATAATGAAAAAGAAATTGATATGTCGTTGAAAAAATTATATAATTTGGCATTAATTAACAAAAAAGTAAATTGATGTGTTGTTGAAAAAATAACATAATTTGACATAAATAAACAAAAAAGAGATGAATGTATCGTGGAAAAATTACATATTTTTGCATCAATGAACTAAAAAAAATTGAGTAGTTGTTGAAAAACATAACATAACTGTTCATATATTAACTTTACAAAAACAAAGATTGATGAGTCGTTTACAAAAATATATAAATGTACAAAAGTAAAACGAAAAGAAATTGATGTGTTGTAAAATAATATAAATAATCATATATAAACCAAAACGAGATTAGTGTGTGGTGGAAAAATAACATAATGTGGCATAAACTAACTAAATAAAAATGAGGTCTTGTTGAAAAAATAATACTAATTTACTGAAATAGACCACCTAAAAAGAGATTGAAGTGTCGTTAAAAAACATTGTTTGACATGAATAAACCAAAAAATAGATAGATGTGTCGTTGAAAAAATAACATAATTTGACATAAATTAACTAAAAAGAGATTGATGTCTTGTAAAAAAATATCATAAATAAGCATAAATAAACCAAAAACAGATTGATGTGTCGTTTAAAAAACAACATAATTTGGTTTGAATTAACTAAATAGAGATTGATGTGTCATTGAAAATATACAACATTTGACATAAATAAACCAAAAAGAGATTGATGTGTCGTTGAACAAATCACACAATGTAACATAAATTAACAAAACAAAAATAGAGGTGTTGTTGAACAAAAAATATAACTGTTTATAAATGAACTCCTCAAAAACGAGATTGATGTGTCGTTTAGAAAATAACATAATCTTACAAAAAAAAAACCCGAAAGTAATTAATGTGTTGTAAAAAAATATTATAAATAGCCATTAATATACTAAAATAAGATTGATGTGTCGTTGAAAATATAACATCATTTGACATAAATAAACCACAAAAGAGATTGATGTGGCGTTAAAAAATAACATAATTTGGCATAAACTAACTAAAAACATGTAGGTGTTGCGAAGAAAAATAATATAAATGAGAATAAATAAACCCAGCAAAAATACCTTGATTTCGAAAAAAATTACTCATAAGAGATTAATGTGTCGTTGAAAATATAACATAATTTTGCATAAATTAACCAAAATACGATTTATGTGGCGTTGAATAAAATAACATAATTTGGCATAAATTAACCAAAAAGAGATTTATGTGGCGTTAATAAATAACATAACTTGGCATAAATAAATACAAAGGAGATTAATGTGTCGTTGGAAAAAATAGTATAATTTTGCATATATTAACCAAAATGAGATTGATGTAGCTTTGAAAAAAATAACTGAATTTGGCATAAATAAATGCTAAGGAGATTGATTTGTCGTGGAAAAAATAACATACTTTAGCATAAATTAATCAGAAAGAGATTGATGTAGCTTTGAAAAAAATAACTTAATTTGGCATAAATTAAACGAAAAGAGATTGATGTGACGTTGAAAAAATAACTTACAATAATCAAGCTAAACATATATTTACAGCATTAATAAATATTTGAAGGTTACGAGCCCAGAACAGAAAACTCTTTACCTATACGCCGGGATTCGACATAAAATTATCATAAAAGGTTTGATATGCTGTAAAACAATCTGACCAACTAACCAACCAGAACACATAGGGAACTGTTCTTGTGATAGACATCACTTGTCGATGCGCGTATTTGTCCATATAAATCAACTATTCTATAATAATATGATCAAGTGTTTAGTGCGCCTTTCAACGTAAATCGATAATCTTCTTTCGAGTGGGAAAAACGCATGAGAAATTATTCAATAACTTCTGAAACTCGTTGCTAATTTGCGATCAATTAAATTCCGGGGATCAAATAATGTGATTGAACGAGAGAAAGAGTGAGGAAACACTAAACCTAAAAAGAAAAGAAAAAGACACACAGCAACATCCATATCGTCCAGTTCGATTGTTCTAACATTCAAAATCAATATTGAACCGCTGATCACAACTGACAAGTACGGCGAACTAATTGGGCCGCCGCCTCACACCCCAATCCTTCCGCCATTTTCGCCTTTTCACATTCGGCGGTGTAATTTAAGCGACTCAGTTTAATTTAAAACCCCACTGCCTTTTAACCAACGACGCCATCTAGCGGCGCATTTACAGATTAGTAAAATGCTGTAAGAATTCTGACAAAATAATGTATCTTTGACAAAATATTGAAATCGGTTTGGGAAAATCAATATCAGATTTAATGTAGAGGCATTATCGATGAAGAGCAGGGGTTACGTTCTTGTGAAATTCATCTGAAATGATGTAATAACACATTTAAACATTATAGTTTGGATTTAGCTTGTATTTTCTGCGGCAAATCAACCAGTTTTGTGGTTTCGTTAGTTCCGGAGGTATTTAGTCCGGAAGTACAATTCTAATTATATATATATATATATATATATATATATATATATATATATATATATATATATATATATATATATATATATACGGGTCACCACTTATCAAGGTTAAACACACTCGAAGATACAGAGTGAATGAGACGGATTACTATGATTACTATGAGAGGATTGAAAATCTCCACATAGCACTCGCTCAATACAACAGCCGTAAAAGAAAACAACAATTATTTCCCCTTTGTCAGAAACATCGCTCATTGAATATAAGGAGTATAGAACAAAATATGGGGAAGCGAGAGTTACGAGGCTTTTTTTCTAAAAGATATTTCACCCCAAACAATGCAGGCACCCACTGTAGTCGCAAAGGGTTACTGAGAATTAGGGTGTGGGTTTCTGGTGTCACCCCAAGTTGGAGCAGTGTACCAAGATGTCTGTTTACATTACTTTTAAACCTCTGCATGTCGGTACTGTCGGAGAAACATGGAGCAGGTAGGGAGTTCCAGAGGCCAGCAGCACGAGGAACGAAGCTTTTGGAGTAGAAGGCTCTCCGGCATCTTCAGACCTCCACTGTGAATGGATGGGATTTAGCTGTTTGTCGAGTTGGTCTAGTGAATTTACGTCGAGGGGCACCAGAGTAGCCAGTTCATCGGATCACAATCCATTGAAATATTTGTAAAACCAGCACAAGGATGCAACATCGCGGCGATGAGACCAGGGCTGGAACTTGGTTTATAGTGAGGGACCTATTAGGTTTGCGACTCTTTTTTGGACCTTGTATAAGAGAGAGACTAGTGAATGATGCAACAATACTCCCTGCATGGGCAGATGGTGGTTTGTAGAGATACAGGGTTAGTTCAGGTGTGAGGAGTTTACTAGCACAGTAGAGGGACCGCACCTTCTTTTCTGCAGCCTTAGAAATGTCTTCAATATATTTGTTCCAATTCATGTTACCTGTGAAGGTTAGGCCGAGGAGTTTGAATGATTAACTCTCAGGAATGGGTGTTATTTGCCATGACAATCGGTAGTTGGAGAGATTTCTTGTAGTTATTGAAGGAAAGGAGCTTTGTCTTTGCGGCATTAAAAGTTACCAACCATTTATAACCTTAATCCACTACAGCCTGGAGGTCATTTTCTTAGGATTCGTTCATTGCCTCGGATATGATCGCGTCCGTTTTTCCCACATGACGAGAGTAAAGCGTGGTGTCGTCAGCAAATATACCAATCTCAGACACAATGTCATCAGGGAGATCGTTGATGAAGTTCAGGAACAATAAAGGTCCAAGGATAGATCCCTGGGGTTCACCAGCATTAATGTCATGTATCTCAGATGAACGGCCATCGAGGACAACCTGGATCTTTCTTTTTGGTTAGGAACGATTTACTTATATTAAGTAATTGCCCAGTAATACCGTATGAGCGTATTTTTAGGAGAAACCCTTTATACCATACCTTGTCAAAGGGCTTGGATATATCGAGCGCTACTGCCCTAGCGTAAACTGCATTGTCGGATGTATGATACATGTGTTCAGAGATGACCGTTAGGATGTCTGCAGTAGATCGTGCTGGTCTAAATCCATACTGGCGGTCAGACAGAAGTTTAGCATTAACTAAGTGTCGAACTATCGCCAGATTGATTAAGAATTCAAAGATTTTAGCAAGGATCGGGACTAGAGTGATTGGGTGGTAGTTCTGAGGATCGGTTCTATTCCCAGAATTCTAGTAGACTGGTACCACAGAGGCAATTTTCCAGCTATCGGGGAAGCAATATTCAGCTAGGTATTTGTTGTAGAGTTTGGAGAGAACAGGTGTCAGTTCAGCAGAGCGTTTCTTTATTACTATTGCGAGTATAAGATCAGGCCCACAAGCTTTAGAGGTGTCAAGGTTTTTTAGGATGTCTCTGACCTGGAATGGGGTGATGACAAGTTTATTAAGTGTGGCTTCGATTTGCAATGGGAATCCAGGGAGGGGGGGTTCTGAGTCCAAAGTGGAGTTTGAGGCGAAACGGTGAGCAAGTAGTTCAGCTTTAACAGTGTCTGTGTAAACGATATCATTGTGGTTTGATTGTGGGGAATCGTTGATTCGCCATTGTTCACTACACTATTGTAGATTCTCCAGAAGTCGCGAGTACCTAGATTCTGTGACTGAATGCGTTTTTCTGTTAACTTACTATACCTTCTTATTGCTTCACCTATCACTGTCATACAATTATTTCTTGACTCTATAAATGTATGTCTATCAGTAGCTGACTTATGGCGGCCGAATGTACGGCATGCTTGCTGCCTCTCAGCAATTACAGCTGCACATTCCAATGTGAACTATTGGGGAGAGTGTGGCTTACTAAAGAATTTTCGCATAGAGACATAGGCTTCAATACCTGCTTTGACCCATTCAGTTAACTCATTTGCACACTCATCAGTAGGGAGTGAGAAGGTTTCCTTTAATGGGGTGTCGCTGATAAGATCTGTGTTTGACTCATAATCAGCCTGCTCGTAGTATCTCGTTATTTTGAGCAACGGCTCATCAGATTTTGGACGACCTTATAGGGTCATATGTATCATTAGCACAATGTGATCAGCATTCCCGAATGGGCTATGAGCTTTCGTCACACAAGCCTCTGGCATTGAAGTCAAGCATAGGTTTAGAAGTGAGGCTTGCTGATCTACTCGATCGGGGATGCGGGTCGGGAAATCGAAAGTCTGAGAGAGGGAGTGTGCTAAGGAGAAATTATACGTAGAGTTGGCGGCTGCGTCAGTAAGGCTGGAGAATCCCAACCAGTCACGGTAGTGTGCATTAAAATCCCCAAATACATGTATCTGTGCATTCGAGTCAAGTAAGAGTGCTCTATCTATGGTTTCAAGGAATGATTTTAGCAGAGTACAGTCCTAGGTCGAAGGGGAACGGTATAAGAAATATAAGTAACTAACTTGTCAGAAGAGGGTGTTCCGAACATAAACTCCTAGTTCGTACATATGTTTGTCAGTCTTTACGGTAGAGTAGGAGGTAGTCAGTCATGTCAAAGTGGTGAGAAGAGATTACGGACTGAAGGTTTGTTTCACTTAGTGCTAGGATATCCGGGGAGTTTGTCAGGTGAAAGGTTTCTACGTCGTTTATGTTGGTTCTAATCCCCGGATATTTGTGAATGCGAGCCTCAAGAGCGGATGCGAAAGTGTTTTTTGTTGGGTGTCTGGTTTACGTTTGATTCTATTTTATTTGTAATGGCATGTTTGTTTTGATATAGAGTGGGGTTGGCAAGGTGGGTGCTTGTTAGGTGCCAATAATCTCACACAACCAGTCCATTGGTCGCGACCTGGCCCATAGGGGTTGTGGCCTCGGGAAAGCCCACCGGAGATAACTGCAGGCCCCCTTTCTATGCGCAACATCGAACATACAACTACCCACGGTATTATGCAACTGATGAGGGTGCAGCTGTTCGTAGCGCTACCCAAGAGTTTGGGCTCCTGTCATGTCAGTCGGAAACAACAGCTAGTCAAGCTGTCTAACCTGTAACCTTAACCTGTCGAAACAAGAGCGACCAATACTGGTCATGTAAGACTTAGAGACGAAAAACTTTCCCCAAGTTGCCGAAATAGAGAGAAAGAAAACAAGGCCAGGCACTGAGTGTTTTGAGGCGTCCCTCGCTAATAGACAAAGAAGGAGTGCAAAGGCCGGCGATAGACATTATCTATCTACCCCTTAAGCAATTGTAGGTTTGCAAACCGGATATTTTGTTCGAGATTCCAACTCTAGGAAGGTTGTCGATCAGGACTAAGGACGCCTCCCTTCACAACGATGTGCTGCCACGACGTTAGGAGTTGGTAGCAAGGTTTTATTATCAGAGATTTCTTTCTCTTAGATGGATAGCCTGACAAGGTCTTACGGGTCTAACACAGCCTGGGCTCGTGTACTAATCGGGTATTTACGAACCCCCGCAGGTTAAGAAAAGAGAACTTCTATAACAAAAGTAAACCCAAGGTTTATTTGTTACTCTCTGTTTTATATAAATAATTGCATACACGTTTCTATATCACCCATATAGATCATAGAATGAATAAAATAGCAATTAGTGTTCTACTAATAATGAACAAAACCTCTTTCCTAGAACGTCCCATTTGTGGAACAAGATACCACGAGCCTGATTCCTAACCAACTAGGGTATGGTCGTCTTCAAGTCTAATATAAACAAATACTTGTCGAACCGTTTTCTTAGATAATCAGGTCTTTTGAATGAATCTTCTTCCCATCCCACACACTGTTTCCAATCTTCTCGTGGCGGTGATTATCGTCTAACCAACAATCATTTTAATCCTTATCCTCAAGTTCCCTCGGTCTCGATAAGCAGTGACTCATTAGTTCAAAACACGTTTATTATTTGAGACATAGACATATTTTCGAACAGCATGGTGGGATGTAATACGTGATAGTATTTCTTCCGAGTATTATTCTATATTTACAGTCGATTCGAATATGTGTGTCTGTGAATAGTAAATCGCACAAGGTTACCTAGGTGTAGGTTCCGCTTTCAGTAAGTAAGTGTGTGTTTTAGAAACATATATTCGGTCCGGCCTCTGCTTAATGCTATATATTTTACTACTAAATATTTTATTGGATAGTAGTTTCACGTGTTCTCTTCCAAGTGCTGGTTTATGTTCATATAATTAGTTTGAGATAATATCCAATATTGTTTGC
>OY744521.1:100631664-100641664 GCA_963556195.1 Sepiola atlantica | reverse complement strand
ATATATATATGTATATATATATATTATTCTTTTTCGTCACCACGTAATTCACCTGGGCATCTAATAGTTCTTAGTTGATATGAACATTGTCGTTCTAGAACAACTACCTTATTCATCTGATCCTGTTCCGTGTCACCTTTCTCTTTTCCCAAAGATTAATGGAGTCATTAATTGGTCTAGTTTAGAAAGCTTTAAGATTATCAAGAGAACGCTAACGAGGAAGATGAGGAACCACCCGAAGGAATCCATCCAGCCATTTATAGAAATGTGACAGAGAAGGATTGTGAAATATATTAATTACCAGAAGGATTTCGAGTAGCTCGTTGTTCGAAATAAACTGGCTTTGATCTCGATATCGTTACTTTTCACACACACATCGTATGTATTTATAGATGTTGCAGACTGAATTGATACATTTAAACAGATTACAGCGAATAACATACACATTATATATTTCATCAAATAATACATATTACATCAAATAATTATTGATCAATATTAGATTTCTCGATTACGAAACGAACTGATATGACTCAGTCGTACAAGCATGGCAGTTGGTTCTAATTATTAAGATGCTTGTCCATCAAAATAGTTCTAAGTCTTATTCTTATATAAATATGGTCTGATTTTAGAATTTAGACCCAAATAGCAACGTATCTGACGCATCAATATTTGACTTTGACTGAACATTTTGTCTTTATTTTCCTTCCAACATGTTTTAATCATACAAAAATATCTTTGGCTTTTAGCTTGAAACAAAAAATCCGGCTAAGAAGATTGCTAAGATGGCGACAATTTAATATAACGAATCAAATAATGTAATGGAAGGGAATATTTGCAGCTGAAAATAGGACTTATCTCTCTTAGATTATTTGAGTTATTATTTATCATTTTCATATCTCTTCTGTCCCGTTCTCTATCTATTTTATATATACTATTTTGTGATCAAATCGTGTGGTTCTATCTGGGTGTGTGTTTCTAACCTATACGTGGCTTATACATAATTTTTTAAAAATGTTTACTTTTTTCGATTTCTCTACTTTCGGGCTATCACCAAAGTGTAATATCTATCTTTCATCGATTAAAGGAAAAAGCATATTTTTATGTATTTCGTTTTTTTAGGTAATAAAACACCAATTTAAACGAATTACATTTTGAAATAAAATCATATTAACATAACTCATTTATTTACAAAAATACTTTAATGATAAAATCAATTCCCATAGAAAGTATTTCGCTTTCTTAGAAAACAAATAAGCCTTTTTAATGGATTATGGCATGAAATAAAGTTCTTATTACTGACAGAACAATTTTCACCAAAAATAACGTTTCTGATAACATTAAATACACTAGAATGCATTTCAGTTTCGTAGGAAACAAATTAGCCATTGTAATGAATTACTTCGTGAAATTAAAATCCTATTCATAACAAATAATTAAATTAATCAGAACTGCATATTGCTTTCAAAAGTTATTTTTCTCCTTTTGATTTCCGGACTTTTGGGCTGGGATCAGAGTGTACCATTTTATTAACCTCCTCTCCGAGAGAGGAGCCACAAGTTCAGGTATGGGTTTTGACGAAAGTTTTTCTGTGGAACCAACTGGATTCCGGTACACCCAGGTCCTCAAGCCGCGTCGTTAACCACTAAGACATCGTTCTATCATCAAAATGTATACTTTCTGTTCTTAATCGAAGCAGAAAACTCTACTTTTTTGTATTACAGTTTCGTAGAATAAAGACAGCCAGTTAAATTAATTACATCATGAACAAATCATATTTATATTAAATAATTTATTCACAAAAATATTTAATGATAAAATTAATTCTAATAGAATGCATTTCAGTTTTGTAGAAAACAATCAGCCTTTTTATGATTTATTCGCTGAAATAAAATTCCTATTTTTAACCAAAGAACATCTTTACATAAATACAATTTCTGATAACATTTAATCTACTAGTATATATTTCGGTTTCTTGGAATACAACTCAACAATTCTTATGAATTACTTCGTAAAATAAAAATCATATTTACAACAATAATTATTTATAAAATGACAGTTCAGTCATTTTAATTAATTGACCTATGAAATTCCATTTTTCCGGGTTTTAATTAGTTTGCTATTTTTAGGTTTTATTAAAAAAAAACATTAACTTTACCCCCGGGATATGTTAGGTAAGAATAGATAGTTGTATATAGGATTTATTTTTTAGTTGTAACTTTTACTTTGGTTGAAGTTAATATTTTTCTAAACTAAAATGTTAGAAAAACGTTTATTTCTTGTCCGCCTAGGTGAAGTATTTTGTGTGTATGTAAGAGTGTGTACACGTTACTGTGTGCGCGTGTATAGTTAGTCGTTTTTCTATATATAGTAGCAGCAAACATTAGCTCAGTGAACAAGAAAAACAAGTTATTTGTTTTGGACAAAATAAAAAGGATTATATAGAAGAATCTAAATTGCTCGTCAACGCCAGGCTTCTCAAATCTTTCTCTTCTGCACGAAAAATATTTTTTTACGATGAATTGCAAGAAAATGGTTTATGATAATAGTATCGGCTGAGTAACGCTATAGACAAAAAAAACAGAAAAAAAAACAAACGAACAAATAAAAAAACAATTGTTCAGTGTGAAATTCGAAACCTGCAAGTTAGCATAAAATATTGAAAAGAAAGGCGAATGTACTATCCACACGACCGCCAATGAAACGAAAATACCTACTTAAACTAATCATGTGTTCGCTGTAGGGATACACAATTAAAACAAAATCTAGTTCTTAGATAGTTTGATTCTCTAAAATAAATAAAGAAATAAAAATGTTCCATTCTTAATAAAAAAAAGTACGTCAAATTTACAAAAAAAACAATATATATTTTTTTAATGTTTATTGCGGTAGTGGACATGTTTTGTCATATGTTGCTCGGTCAGCTAATAATAGGAAATATTGATATGGAAAGTTAACACCATTAATGGCGGAAAATTTGTTTCTAATATTTTTTACGTACTTTTAATTTTGAATAATGAATTTTAAAACATGTTCAAGAACTTCTGAAACCATTCCAAATCTATCGTGCGTTTAGCTCTCAAATGAATTGTTTAACTGTGATGCCGCAACACACATACGCACATATAAGCAACTATGCTTAATATCAAGAGATTATATAATAGATTAGAATCGAATCATGGTTCGTTAAGCATACATACTTCAAACCTCGCGAACATTTTTCAGATAATGTAAAGATAAGATTAATTGGCTTATTTACAAAGTGTAAATTGACTTAAAACCATCATTTCTAAACATAGTAAATAAACAATTCTTATTGGATCTAAAATATATATTATTTTAATTTAAATAATTTGATGGGAAAGACTATTTAAGTTTAAAAACTACAATAGTCCTGGCCAGAAAACTTATATTGAAGTAAAGATCTTGTTTCTAAACGAAATATTCTGATTGGCTGCAAAATAAAATATATCGATTAAAGTATTCTCATTCTGTACCGAATGTCTTACAATATATTGCCAATGAAAAATATTGGTTCTTTATAGAATTTAAAATAGCTAAATATTATGAAAATTATGTGAAGGCCATGGGGTCAAATTACAGATTTGTTGTCTGCAATTTGCAATGGAGATTATATGAATTATCCAATTAGAAGAACAAATATGATAAATATTCCTGTAAAATAATTTGAGCAAGTTGTGAATTTGGATGACAAAGAATTAAGATTGGAATTAACTCGTTCTCCAAATACGACATGATAATCAGGGGTTAGGAGGAGAAATCTCCCATTTGTATTACAGTCATGTAAAAGGTATTTCAAGAATCCCTATGTATGTCCGGTCTTCCTAACATCTGGATTCAGGTCACAACGCCTGGTAGTTCTTGGCCTCTTTGTTTTTTTCCTCCTAGGCTGTGAAACTGTGCGGCATATTTTGTTGTACTAGATGGAGACCTGCAAATAGGGTTACCAAACTGATTGGTCATCAGAAATACCAAGTGTAAATCGGCTTTGTTTGCACAAGACTTGTTAAGCAAATTGCAAATAGCTTCGATGTTTTACATTGGGAAAACTTCGGTGTTTTTTTTTACTTCAATTCCACACAAACGAGGCATATTGTCATTGATACGTAAGGAGATGTTGTGAATAAGGGACCAGACTTATAGAGGCGTCCGAAGGGTGGCGTTGTTCAGTGAGATGCATGTTTAATAAATGTTTGCATGTTGGTACAGTCGAGAAAACAGGGAGAAAGGAGACGATTTTAAAGGAAAACGGTTCGAAAAATAAAAGGTATTAGAGAAGAAAGCCTTCCAACATTTGAAGACCTCTACAGTGAATGGGTTTGACTTTGCTGCTTGTCGCGTTTGTCGAGGGAATTGATGTTAAGGGGGCACACGTGCAGCAAGTTCGTTGGAGTAAATTCCGTTTAAGTACTTGTAAAACAAGCAGAGGGATGCAACATTGCGGCGATGGGAAAGGGGCTGGAGCTTTGTTGACAGTGTGGAATATATTAGGTAAGAGATTTTTTTTGGCTTATGTTTGGTGCACCAGTCCGTATGTCGTAGCAATACTCTGTGGATGTGCGAATGTTTTACCAGTCAATATTCATTCTACAACTCTTAATATCCGGATATTTTATATTAGTGTTTCTTGACTTATACTGTAAATAATATTTTAATTTAATGTTTGTTACTGGCAATATTGTTCTAGGTTTACTGAAAACAAACAAGTACTTATTTATTTAAGATTTTCAATTATTTACTTTAAAAGCGAAGATAATATTTTTAACTTCACAAGTGAAGATAACTTTGAATATTACTAAATCGTAATTTAGTCGTATGTGAGTTACTGTCTTTCACGTGGGTTGATCTATATACAGCATAATCACGTTGACACACCAGTTTTCGTTTGATCATTGGAGTTAAGCGATGTCGAGCCTGATCAATACCAGATGCCTGACCATTCGGGATATATCGCGCACTGTATATTGTAGTACGGCGATATTTCCTTGCAAAAACAAAACTGTGAAACTAACGTCGATGTTTTTTTTTTTGGGGGGGGGGGTGCAGGATATAAATGCGACTGACAACGGCTTGTGAATTCAATATTCCACATAAACGTAACCCCTTTTTCGGAAGAAACTCACTCAACCTGTCTCGGGTGACTGTTACCAGCTACAGGTAAGTACGCATATCTACTACGCTTCGAAAGTCTCTGCAATTTACTTGAAGAAGATTAACACGAACACTAACTCTATGTCCGCGAGCTCTCTCGCTCAAAACTCTAAATCGCCTCACCTCACAATGCAGTAATGCCGAAACCTATGTATAGATCGTAAGGCAGTCAAAATAGCAATCTCTGTACAGACTCGTATCCGAAATATGAGACGATTTGAAAATCTTACATAAAACAAACTATACTATAACTAGAAATATTGCTTTCTCGAGTAACATCACATTAGACTTTAGATATGTTGTGACGATTATTGTTATGCCAAGAAGCACATATATATTTCCAATCCATTGTTGTATTCATCTAATTTATATTTCATAGATGATCGCATTTTTCATCCGTCGTTGCATTCCATTATTTCATATTTTACCATGAATAATAATTTATCCATTTTTCTAGCGATTATTGCATTTTATAGTCATCACACGATATTTAATATTCATTACTTATTAAACAAATATATCTATATAAATGTACGTCCCGTTTCCTTTTTACTATCAGTCGAAGAAAAAGATAACGCAGTGAGACCGGAAAAATCACAAACCGTATGTTTTAATGCCAGAAATAATGCCGATGAGACTGAAGATATCAAATGGGGTGGAGAAAAATAAAGAGAGAGCGAGCGAGAAAGAGAGGAAATAACATCGCATCAGTTAAAATAATTACCATCTATGCTTTTCGGATTGCGTATCACAAGGGTTCCATTGTTTTTCGTTTGTGCCTTCTTCAGGTCTTATAATCGAATGGTGAAACCAATCTTTTATTAGAACCCAGGGGTGTATACAGCGCTCCATGTTTTGAGTCTTGCGGCATTTTTTCAGTTAATATGTTAAATATCCCTGTTGCCTTTGCCCAAGATTGAACTCTGATAATCTGCACACTAGAACAAACGTCATAGTGGTGTCAGTCATGTCCCTATATACTTGCCTATCCATGAGGGCGAAATTAGAAACAATGTAGGCTTTTAATATGGAGAAATTAAAAATTACCTCAGTTCAGATGGATTTCCCTTCACTGCTGAATGATAGAAATGATGAAGGGTAGTATTAGAACATTAACTACACTTTGCTCTTAGTCAAAAGGTTCTTACTATCCCATATTTTCTCTCATGTCTCTCTCATATCGTATTACCTAATAAAACTCAGAGGAAGAACTAATGATAAAGCAACTGAATTTAAATGTATATATATATATATATTTATATATATATATGTGTGTGTGTGTGTGTGTGTGTTCTGTCTTACGTTTGTCTTTCCAGTGATGCAAATTAAAACCATGTCCTATACCAAGATCAACATATCTGTTCTCGCATAGCCATAAAAAAAATAAACGGTATTCTCAGCCATTAAAAATGCTCTAACACACAGTGCATCATTTTTGTCTTCTTTCAATCTGGTCGTTCGAACGAATCCGAATTACAACAGATTTGTCTATGTCTCTCAATATATATATATATTTATATTTTTGGTCTTTTGATAATTAAAGTTTTTCTTTCGAAAATTTAAGATTACCTTATCTCGGAACTTTTATTTGCTTGACGGTAACCTCTTTTTTATTTACTGTTCCGGTATTTAATCTGTTTTACGTGAAATATTAATAAATTGATTTGAGATTCCATTCTTGTTTTCTCTTCTCGTTTGTTTTTGTTCACCTTCTCCACCTTCCGGTACCTATATCTCATTGCTCCAGCCGCGGATTACAAACCTACACTTATATATATATATATATATATATATATATATATATATATATATAATATTTGTTTTGTTTGTTATCTATTTACGTATACGTTTCGTCCTTTTAATTGGGGCTCGTCAGCATAGAGACATAACTATTTACGACTGGTCGCTTGACTCGAATATATATAATTGATTTTCTTTGAAATCATTATAAATCTGTAATTAATAACTATAAATATTATCGAATGTTATTTTATGAACATATCCCCCTCCTTTAGAATTCTATCTATTTTATATGGATTAAGATACTCCATCGTTTGTTCTAACAGTGGCCCTTGATTAACTTCCTTTTAATATTTGGCCAGAGTTATTAACCTTTAACAAGAGACATTCCGTTTGACGCCAAATTGAAATTATCTTCCTTGCTTCACGAAATGGTCATTTTACACCGGTTGGAATATCTAGTGTTTTAAAAAATCATTCTTCTTGGAACGAAGCGAAAAAATATCCTGGAATTGACATTTGTTTATTCAGTCCTGATTTTTGGAGTGTTCACACTGAATACTGTTATAAGTAATACATTTTAACAACGCCAGTTAGCCCTTTTTAATCTTTTTCCGATAGGTTGTGGCATTAATCTATGGCTTTTTAATATTTCATTATATATATATATATATATATATATATATATATATATATATATATATATATATTTACAAGACAAAAATACATAGAATTTCAATTGGGTTTTTTAAAAAGTGCTCAATAGTAAATAGAGCTATTTATATAATTATTTTTGTTCATACAGACATGTACATGAGATCTTAATTTCTAATAGCCATTAATCGATAACATCGACATGTCAGTGTAGCGGCTTTTTGTACATGTCTGTATGAATAAACATAATTATATGTATATGTGTCTATATATGTATGTGGGTTGATATATATATATATGTATATATGTATGTGGGTTGACATATATATATATATATATATATATATATATATATATATATATTAAAGAGAAATAGTATTTTTCTTCTTTCTGGAAGAAAATTGAAAATGAGTGTTTATTTGCGTAGAGTTCATTTAGTTGCATATGTCATGAAAACAGAACAGATACTAAACTATCCTTCAAAGGAGGAGTTTATGCATGGGATGATTGTTTCATAATCACAGAACACATAATACACTATACCCCTGAATTGAGCATTGATAGTAAGTACGATAGTACAATAGTCTTTAATAGTATAATTTTGGATTTAGACAGACAGATACCAAATCTCCATTAAAAATAGAAGTAGAAGTATACGGCACAATCACGTTGACACACCGGTTCCCGTTTGATCAGCGAAGTTAAGCGGCGTCGAGCCTGGCCAATACTAAAATGGGTGACCATTTAGGAATACCAGGTGCTGTTGTGCTCTCTGCTTATCTCGGCATTGTTTCCAGTCGTCTTGTACTACTACTTGCCATTGGAATCAAGCAATGTCGACTCAGGAGAGCGGTTGTTGGGATTGCGCAACCCTTGCAATTACAAATTCTACGCGCGGGCAGCCCCAGGCGGGGCACTCATACACCGAAATTGACGGGAGAGTCCATCATATAATATATATATATATATATATATATATATTGTCGGACGGTTCACTATCCGAACCGTCCGCACGAAGAACTGATAGAATAACGCAAACACATCTAGATAATATTGATAAACATTTAAGGTTCCTCTGCTATTACTAATTCGGTTGTTTGAATTCGCATGGGGAAGCGTTAGTGAGTAAACAAAAAATAAAAGTAAGACGAGGTCGGTTAGGTAGCTTGCCTTTGGATGCCATTGTCTCCTGTGGGAACACGAGTCTGAGAAAATGACGTCACGCGAGATAGGAGAAGCGCGAAGTGCTGGAACTCTGAGTTGAAAGTTTGACATGTTCAGACGTGATAAGAAATAAATTAAAAATCGAGTATAAACGAAGAAAGATGCCAGAACCCTAAAAATCAGCAGGGCCGATTTTTCTTATCCCCGCCACTAGCAAAGAGAGAGGCAACGTGATAATCCTAAAAAGACTGTCCTTCTCCAAATTCGGGATCTAGTTCTTTTCTTTGTGTAGTTGTGTCGACTTTGAATCCACACCGAGGATGCACCCCACGGAGAGGCAGCCATCCGGAGAGGAAAAGAGAGTCATAGAGACAAACGTGAGTTGAGTGTCCTCAGTCTCGGAGGACCGATGTGGTTGAGCGTTGAATGCACGGATTATAATTTAATTGAACTATTTATGACTTGTTGATTTTAATTCGATAACAGACATACATTTATTTGACTGTCACACAAAGTGTTATTCCTATCATAAATGTGGAGGTAATGCAATTATATCTATCAAAAAGTCCAAAAACCCACGTTGTTTTAAACATAGTGATTTTTTAAAAGGAAACTCATTCTCTTTTCCTTCTTTCTGAATAATGTTTTCTCCCTCTGAACACCGAAGTATATTACTTTGCTTTTTTCTTTGACTCATTATTATTTTATTACCTTATTCATATTGTAATATGTTTGCTCTGCATTAATATAAGTACTTACCAGGCCTTTACATAGGCAAAGTAGGCAAACTAGGCATACATCTTATTTTATCCAAAAACTACATCAACAGAATAAAGACTATTAAAACTATTTATAACACTGTCGGATATTTCCATCGTTTTCTTATTTCGGATAGCAAATTCACCGACTGAAATATTGCATACATTTGAATTCAACAAAACCTTGGAAGTTTATTTGTTTTCAAGGGAGTCGCTGTAATAATGGTACATGTAGCATCAAGACCCAACGCCTTCTCACATAGGTCATCAGACGCAGGTTTAGCTGTCGGGCAATCTTTCTGATCGCACTACATCTGAGATGTTTGTTCCTAACTTGCCTGACAATAGCCACCGTCGGCCTCTTTATGTGAGACGCGGTGTAACGAGGGGGCAACAGATTCAGTTGCAACACGAAGGACGAACAGATGTCCTGGATTACCAGAGGCTTCAGGGAACTAAAGAGAGAGATTCCAAGGACATATCGATGCTGTCAGAGTTAATGGCGGGTTAAT
>OY744521.1:100621664-100629164 GCA_963556195.1 Sepiola atlantica | reverse complement strand
TTGAACGCGCGACATATTTCTAAACTTGATAACAAACTTTCAAGACTAATCACAAAAAGCAAATCGAAAACCCTAGGACGTTTGGATCTCATACAAAACCTCACCACTCAAGTTCTGTCTAATATTAAAACTGAAGTTTTCAGTTTTGGTCTGAAATTCACAACTAGGATACACTCGAATATCACCACTAACACGATTCTCAGTAATTACAGACACGATGACGCACATTTTAAGAAAGGATTTATACAAGGTATTATTTCAAAAACAGTCACTCAACCCACCTAAGTTGTTTTGCCAAAAAGGTATATAGACACGCTAAAACACCTTGCCCATAACAATAACATAACAAGCCGCGCGTGCGTGGTCCCCCTCTGTATGTGACTCGATGTGGCAAGTGTAAAATGCAATACATTTGGGAAATTTGGGCCATTTGTGACCCTCCCCCCTTTGACACCCTGGGGGCGCGAACCAAAAGTTTTCTGAGGTCAAGAATGCTCATTTTATATCCAGAATAATTGCTTCTACATGTTGGCCAAGTTTCAGAAAAATTGAATGGATGGATAAAACGTTATGGGAGAAAAGGGTCATTTTTTGCCATTTTGGGGGCGTTCGACCTCCTGGTGGCGCGAACTAGACTTTTACCAAGGTCAGCGATACTTATTTTCTATTAGGAACAATTGCCTCCACATTTTGGCCAAGTTTCAGAGAAATTGAATGGATGGATGAAAAGTTATGGGGCAAAAAATGTCATTTTAGCCATTTCGGGGTTTTATGATCCCCGGGGGGGGGGGGCTAACCAGATTTTTTTTCAAAAATCGGAGAATGTCACTTTCTAACCTGACCAAATTTCATACAAAATTTCAGAGAAATTCAATGGGTTGTTGCGGAGAAAAACTCTGGACGGACGGACCGACATGCCTCAAAACATAAGTCCCTCGATTTTATAAATCGGGGGACCAATAATATCACCTTTAGATAAGAGAGTGGGGCATAGTAATCATGGATAAGAACTCTTTTCTACATGAGATATCTACACTTTTATCAGTCTAAAATACATACATTAAAATTGACTTAAAAACTATAAACAAAAACATTGAATCTTTAAACAAAACCTTTAAACAGCTCATATAAAACGACAAAAAATGGACATCATATATAGAATACAACCCCTCTTTTCTCACACTTTACGGACTCCCTAAGACCCACAAACCTTACGTTCCTATACTCCCCATTATATCCAGCATTGGCGGCCCTACACACAAAATCGCACGAGCCATATCCAATATCCTCACTCCACTATTGGGCACTATCAGCCCCTCCCACATAAACAACACAGGTGATTTAAAAAATCTGCATATTCCAATCAAAGTCCAAACAAGCTAAGAGCTAAAATAGCGGAACACCAAGGTGAGATCAAATGCTTAGCTGTCAAGTAAAACAAAGATAAAAATAGGAATTCAGGAGAATATGTTAGATATTTGTATAGAACGCCAACGTGGTATACAACAATCACATTATATAGCAAATAAAGGTGAGGTCACTGCCAACGCAGGAAGTGGAAGGTTTCTGAAGTCAACTGTATGAAGATCCCAACCAAAACACATCGGGAAAAGGAGTAGACAGACACTATAAAAGAGAACAATAAAGACACGGTAAAAATTTTAGCTTGGAAAGTACCAAAAAAACGGTTCGCAGAAAGTTGACCATTTCAGTAACTTAAAAACCCGGGAATCGACAACATCCTAAATTTTTTCCTAAAGAAATCCAAACTGACAGCACTTCATAATCAATATGCCAACTCATTTAATATCAATCACTTTATACAACGTGGAAAGAAAGAATACCGACCCTAACATTAAAAACCAGGCGTACATCCTATCACACTTTCTTTTTCTGCCTCACTGAGAAAATTGTTTAGATGTTACATTGCCGGATTACTCTTAGTAGGGGCAAAATTAAGGAATAAAATACAGGTGAATCATCTACTCTCCATGGACGAACTCAAACTCTATGCTCAAGTCAAAAATAAAACACTCGTCCCTGATAGAAATTATATAGTATATAACAGAGTACGTATGCAGTTTGTATTTGACCAATGTGCTAAATGCACAATGATATGGTAAAGTAATATTAGAACATTCTAATGTGAACAATGATAAGGGTATAGTGATATTAGAACTTCTTTCTGTGCACAATAGCTTGATTGACGATCTAGAAAAGGATTCTGTCTACTTATGAAATTAGTACTTTGGAATGGAGGAAAACATAACATTTGAAGATGAAAAAATTGGTTAGAAACTGAAAAATAATATTAAGTGTCTAAAACATTATGGAATCAGAATTATCATCGTAAAACAAAATAATTACTATCAACCAACTGGAAATACTTGTAATTCCATCTACTGCTCATATTATTGATTGGCCACGATATTACATCAATAAACTTGATACGGAAACCATAAAAATTCTTACCTTGCATGAAGTCATTTATCGGCATCAATATATGCACAGTATGTTTCATCCTACAAATCGAAGGCAGTCTGGGCCTACTTGCAATCAAAACTGAGGTGCAATAGTTAGCATATGGCAATACATCAAGGGCTTCAGAGATTAAACAATGAGAATGTGAAACAACCATCACACGAAATGCCTATACTAACAGAACTTAACCACAAAGTTCACAGAAGACTTCAGTAGAGAAACACTGTAGAAAACGCTGATCTCGAGAAAGAAAAAAAAAGGAGTACACAAAAAGAGAGATGAAGTCAAGGCGGGTAGGATAGTGATAGTATAAGCGAGCAAAGAAATTCGATGGCAGAAATTTATCAAAATTACATTGACAAGAGTGGCAGTGGTTCAATAGTGGCAGATTTACATTTGATTATAGCCGGGCAGGGTCACAAAACAATTCAATAAAATAGCTGAACTACAAAAATGGCCAGTGTAGGTTTTGTCATTCGGTTGTTGAAAGGGCGAGTCATCTCATGTTTGGATGGAAGTTCATTTTAGCAGATGGCAACTACACTGTACGCTACAACAACTTATGTAAATACCTTTAGTAGAAGATCTGTAGGGATTTGTAACTTGAAAACTTGCCATGAATCTGGAAACATGAGCATCCACTGATAGCATCAGACAGAAAGATAACAATGTTACATGACAAATACGTACAGGCGTTCAGATATATAAAAGACAAGGCCATAAAACCAGACATATGGAATAAAGATGAAAGTACTGCTCTCAATCTAACTGCCCCAAATGATTATGGTCTGACATTTAGAGCCTAAGCTTAATAAATACAAGGACATCAAATATAGCATGAAATCAGCTTAGTCTCTGAAAAGAAATAAACATTATAGCGGTTCTAGTAGGGTAAACCGGTTTAATCAAATAAAATCTGAAAAGTTACGTAGGCACAATTCCTTGTTAAGTCTACATAGCAGCTCTAAAAGAAATCATATCCATCCTTAAAAGAGCCGTCAGATATAAATGTAAATCATAAAACAAAGCAAGTATCAACCTCAGGAGGTGGGTTTCTTGATCTCTAAGAACGAACTGAACTAAAATTAAAAAAAAGAACACACACACACACCACCCACACACACACATATATATATATATATATATATATATATATATATATATATATATATATATATATATATGAACACATTTTAGAAAATGTTGAATCTTTTCAGGAATGGTGATTCCCATATATGTACCACTAGAATGATATTATAGAATGCATGAGCGTACGAAAAAGGGACTCTTGTATAAAAATACTTTCTTTATTGAGCAACAGCAACAAATTGGTAGCACCTTTGTAATACATTAATAGTTTTTGGGCGCCATTAAGCCTATTTGGAGCCAAATTATCATCATAATAAACAGAATATAGTTTTTATTTTATCTGTTATATCACTTATTATTTTTGTATGTTGGTCTGTTTATACTTTATAGGCTCCAAAACTACTGTACAGATTTATATAAAATTTGATATAAAGCATCGTTTGCTTTTTTTGCTTTGTTTGAGGATATATCAACCCCTTTTGTGATCATTTGATTCTAAATTGATCCATTTTGGTAAAATTGCATTTTCATCAAGTTATTTATATCTTAAAATGTGTTTTGATTAATTTGTTATATAGACATGTGTTTTGTAAATAAACAAAATTGTCTGAAAACTATTAATTCAATTTGACCCATACATGACACGCTGACTACTACTACCACTCCTGGTGAAAGTGAACCTGGAGATGACTACACACTTCTCAAAACACTCATCTAATGAAGTTCAAGGTCTTACCCAGGATCGAGTTGAGAGACAGAGCTGGGAAAGATGGATATCGATGTGGTAGTGTGTGATCGTGGTGGATGTTGCACAAACACCGTCCGCAAGGCTGTCTCAAGTAGTTGAATGTCGTGCACGGAACAACAATCATCATAGAACGACAGGTGTGCTATAAGAATACAATACTGCCACTACTCTAACTACTCTGACTACTACTACTACTACTACTACTACTACTACTACTACTACTACAATAAACGCGCATAGGACCCCAAATAATTTATCATAATTCTATCATTACAATTGTAATGATATGTGTGTCAAAGAGAATCAAATGTACTACTACTGCTACTAGTTATAATAAACCCATAGCACTTCAAAAATTATACGACATGTATCCTTACAAGGATTACTTCCTCCTTTTATGGAATAGTGTAGTATGTGATAGTTCGTCATGATACCATTTTCCTAGGTATTAAATCTTCTTTTGGAGAGGGTAGTGTAGTATCTGTTTGTTCACTACATCCTACTGTTTTGTGGTGGTTGTGTCATATATGTTATCTGGTCATGCTATCATCCTCTCTAGTGATATATTAGCAAATAACAGTTATAATAATAACAGTAAATGTAGACTCTGTAGACAAAGAGACGAAACGATAAATCGAAGCATATGCGAATGCAGCAAACTAGCACAAAAAGGATACAAAAACAGTCTGCACATACAGACAAATGTTAGACAGAAACACTGGAGACGATATTTGGAATAAAGGGTGCTTAAGATGCCCAACCTGAAACACCACTTCTAAAAATAAAATGATGATATTGTTTTTATTGTAGATATGAATTGTGTGCTGAATACTTATTCCGATTATGGAATCGGCAAGGCGAGTAGATGTCGAGGTGGGTCTATTGAATTACATTACACTATACTAACATTGGGAAAGGTATGAATGACCGTCTCCTTCTACAGTGCATGTTTAATGAATCTTTTACAATATATATTGCATTTCAGCATTAAATCATTCTGAGAAAATTGATATATGAAAAAAACACAGACAAACTAAACAAAGAATTATAAAATAGTTATTTCCGAGTGTTTTAAGATAAAATTAGTTAAATCTAGCAGGGCTACGTGGCCTTGCCCGCGGAGTAGTAAGTAGTTTATTACTGCTGTCACACGCTACGTAAATCTTACTGTTAAAAACGAAACAATTTATGGAGATAAAATTGGCCTAAAAAACAGAAACAAAAAACAAGAATAAAAACAGAAAACAAACACAAAAAAACATCGACTACTCGAATTAAATATTACTTGAAGAACAAATACGCGAGTAAATTTTTACAAACAAAATTTAGTTTTACTTAAAAAAAAACCAACTAATCCGCTCTCGCACTCTCTTCAATATTTAAAATAAAAGATATGTGTGCCCGTAGATTAATTCTTTTTTCATTCTCAAAATTATAAAGATAAAGGGTATATTTTTCTATCTATTAAGAGTGAAGAAAATTCTTTCCTTCATTTTTTATTATCAGTTATTAAGATTAAACCTCCTCTTCTTTGCCCAAAACATAAATTTATATACATAATTATTGAAGCGAGTCGGACACACGAACGTTCTCTTTTATTATATAGATTACGAAATACAAAAAATCCTTACAAAACAAACATTAATTTCTAGGTGAAATGGAAACGGTTTTAAAAATGTACCGGTTTATTTTTGGTATTTTAGGAACTCAATTTATTTCCAATAAATGAAAACATTCTAAACGACGCTGCGTTAATCGGGGTTCCCCAGTATATCAATCTGAATCACTGATTGCTTCAGGATGAAACTTTCCTATATTTTATTTGTTGCATTCGTTTTTTTATCTTTTCGTTTGAGCTCGTATTTCTTATTTGATTAGATTAATATCAATATCGATTTTTGAAAAATCTGACATTGTTTACGAGGATTTTGATGAGATATTGACGATCCGGCTATTTTTTATGGCTGTTTCGAATATTCGAGCGAGGGAATCGGAGATATTTATATCACGGGTCAAATCACTATTTAGAGTTATCTGCCCTTAATTCGGGCAAATACACGCTCGTACACTTAGAGGTCAGATTTAATAATTTTAGGAATAAAACTATATATTTCTCATTAATTTACATCACTATTTGAAAAATATTATTCAAACGAATTGCTAAGAAAAATATTATTGAAAATCTATACTAATATGAAAGAATAATGTTTCGATGTCATACTATTCTTTTTGTGTAGGTCATGCTATAGGTTCTATCTCAATTTGTCATTTTCTGAAATTTAATAATAAGTTGGAATATCTAATGTAACAAAATAATAATTATATATCATATATATATATATGTATTCAGAACTATTATACCTAATAAAAGTTTATTATACGGGAACAAATTAATTAAAATGCAACTTTGAAAGCCTTTAAAGCATGAGAGTGTCCATGGCGCATTAGAACATCGTGAAGCTTTAGGAATTAGAAAAAAGTTACCTCCAACCGAAGCAACTCACAATATTCGCTCAGTTCATGAAAATAAATTTATGAATATATATATAAATATATATACACAGAGAGAGAGAGAGAGAGAGAGAGAGAGAGAGAGAGAGAGAGAGAGAGAGAGAGAGAGAGAGAAAGAGATAGAGAGAGAGAGGGGGAGAGAGAGAACAAGAGAGAGAGAATAAAGTAAAGGTTTCTCTTTGAGTTTGAGTGAACAAATATGTATAAATTAAATCAAGATCGTATGTATTGGACTTTTTTAGCCTTACTGTTGGATGTTATACATTGATGAAGCCTCTTCATGAATATTTGTGATACTTAGTATTTCATAACAATATATGTTCTTTATATGTTGTTTGCCAGTAAAGTATTTTTGAAAGAATATATATATATATATATATATATATATATATATTTAACCTCAGTAACATCATATAAATCTTAGTAATTCAGATAAACATACCATATTTCCATTGCAACGAAACTTTTATAGGATCCACCAAAACACTTAATAATAGAGTTGCTCTACATAAAAGCAACATAAAAATCCAAGAAAAAAGAAAATTGTTTGTCACTCAGCGCCTGCACTAATTTAACAAAGGAAAATTAAAAATAATGCCTATCTTCCAAACCCAAAATTACTCATACCTTCTAACACAAGAAAGAAACTTCATATTTAAATTTAAACCAGC
>OY744521.1:100606664-100619164 GCA_963556195.1 Sepiola atlantica | reverse complement strand
TTTGACGTGGTTGTTTATACATCTGAGGAGACCTAATTAAGGGGTCGAAATAAGTTATAATGTGTACAACCTTAATGTGTGTATAGTTTTTTCTTTTTATAATTCTGTTTTGCTCTGTTTAAATTACATTGAGCTCTGTTATTCAGATTCTCAACACAAAATTGAAATCTACACACACTATATATATATATATATATATATATATATATATATATATATATATAGGCCTATATGAATTGTTTTAATATATTCTTTAACGATTGAATATTTGAATAAAGATTCTACAATATTTAGACAAGCCATTTCTTTTATTTCGTAAATTTGAAAAGAGCTTGTTGGAATCAAGATGTTTATTGATTTACGAAAATGTAAAAATAAAAGAGCCATCCAGTTATCCTAACACAATCCGACATCATAAGTATGAAATAATACTGTTTTCTGAGCAAGTTTACACAGATTTAATATCTATTGGAATAACGTATACTACTTCAAAAACTTTACATGAAAGAAACGAGTGCAAAAGACTCGGATAGAACAGCGAGCGTATTCGTTTATGCTATTGCAACTGCTGGTTTTTTATTATTAGAACTGGCTTGTGTTTAGGAGAGCTGCAGTAATATACATTATTATAAGTTATTTAGGGGTTTCGTACCAAAAGAAACAAATCAAATTTCCATAAATAAGTACATGCAAGCAATATTTATTTCTGAATATTAAAATAACAGGAAAATGCGGCAGGAGTCAAATAGGTGCAGGAAAAAGGAAAGGTCAGTCATCACTTTTGCTAACGAATAAAACTTTGCTAGTTTCATTCATAACCATCATTTATCAGAATAACTTATACTTTACACACTTGCTCTATTCAACAAAAAAGTCCATACCAGTAATATCCTACTTACGACTCATATATATATATACAATATGCATCGGAGGGTTTAGTCAATAAAAAATATTTACTATAAATATTCCTGTCACTGTTTCCATTCATATATGGAATGTTTATGCCCTATCTGTCTGTCTATCTTTATCCTTCTCTATCTATTTATGCTATCTATTATCTATCTATCTATCTATCTTTCTATATATATATATATATATATATATATATATATATATATATATATATATATATATATGGGAAATGAAAAAAGCAAAAAGCAAGGAATAGTTTTTTATATATTCATCGACGTTGCGTCTTTATTGTAAGACTTCCTCAGGATGATAATTTGAGGAAAAATGTCATGCAAGTACGGCGACGTTTGGGGCTTACATGGTGGGAAAATGAAGGGATATAGTAGCCGTGGCGACTATGAGCGCGAGAGAGTTCAGGCTGTCAGAAGTCAATGGTCGTGAAAGAATGAAATGAATATGGAAAGCGTTGAATAGATAAGATTGAGGCAGCTATGAAATAGGGAGGGGTGGGAAGATAATTCAAATGGCTTTAGGAGAGGGGGGAGATGTGAAGGGGGTTGAAATAGTTGTTGAGGTGAGGCGTGCCATGAATTTTAGGAGGCTGGTAAAAAGAGGAGAGAGGGGGAAACACTGTGTGTTTAGCATGTAGGTAATATTATAGTTTTAGAAAAAAACATCTGAAGAAATAGAGGCAACTTTGAAAATAGGAAAATAATAATATGATTGAAATGGTCAAAAGCGTAGACGAGGTGAAAGAGGGAGGTGAGATTTTTGTTGTGTTCAAGTGTGAAATGTTTTGAGGCGGGAGGGAGGGAGAGAACGAGGGGGGGGGTTCTGACCAGGTTGCTAAGGTGTTTGAAAGAATGCGTAGAAGTGTGTTGGAGATGAGGGAAGTTGGGGTGGGCATGAGAGGAAAGGAAAATATTTTAATTTTAGGAGAGTGATAAGTAAAATGTGGTTTCGTTTAGAATGTGTTGATGGTTTGAAGGTAAATTAGAAGAAAAAGGGTTGAAATATCTAAATTTTTGTGAGGATGTGTAATGTGTGTTAATTTGTAAAGCTGTTTATTTGTGGTTAAATAGTTTCGATTTGTAGTAGGTGATTCATGAGTACGTGAATGAATATATGTGTTAAAAAGATATCGGCACGTGAGTGCATATGCGGGGAGTTGTATATATGTGCAAGTGAAAGCGATGAGAGGAAAGTCAGCCATGATCTAGATTTAATGTTTGTTCGACCAGGATAATTTAGCTTATTAGGGGGATAGATTGTAGAAACCATTTCGTTGTTTGATGGTGTTAAAGTATGTGATGAGTGCTGTTTCAAGTAGTCTTCGCCGAGCTTTGCTTTATAAATGTTTGATGCTTTTGGGCTGTTCGAACTTAAAAGCATAATCGTGTTCTAATACGTGCGAAAAGGTGCACTGAAAGAGTTATTGTTTTTTATATCCTTTTCTGTGTTCGCTCAGTTTTTTTCAACTCCTGTTGTGTGTCTCACTTCTCTCTTTCACCTCTCCCGCTCTTTTGACCATTTCAATCATATACTTACCTTCCTATTTTCAAAGTTGTCTTCATTTCTTCAGATTTTTAAAAAACTATAATACTACCTACATGCTAAGCACACATTGTTTCCCCATCCCTCCTCTTTTACCAGCCTATTAAAATCCATGCCACACCTCACCACAACTACAATTTAAGCCCCCCTTCACATCTCCCACCCTACGCCATTTAAATTATATTCCCACCCCTCCCGATTTTCTAACTGTCTTAATATTATCTACTCAAAGCTTTCCATATTTATTTCATGTTTTCACGACCATTGACTTCTCACAACCTGAACTCTCTCGCGCTCATAGTAGCAACGGCTACTATATTCCTTCATCTGTTCACCATGTAAATCCCAAACTCCGATGTACTTGCATGACATTTTTCTCTCATATTGTCATCCTGAGGAAGTCTTACAATAAAGACGAAACGTCGATGAATATATAAAATCTATCTCTTGCTTTTGCTTATATCATGTTCCATTACGTCGGATTACTCTCATCTTTCCTTTCTCATCTATCTATCTATCTATCTATCTATCTATCTATCTATCTATCTATCTATCTATCTATCTATCTATCTATCTATCTATATATATATCTATCTATATATAACATGATCAATATATATATATATATATATATATATACATACATATATATTTGTCTATATGTATCTATCTGTGATGCTCACATATTTTTGTTCTGCAAATGTCCACCCACTCTCTCTCCGACTCGTTCCCCTCTCTTTCTCTCGCTATATATATATATATATATATATATATATATATATATATATATATATATATATATATATATATATATGTATAAATGACTTAATATTTTAAATTGTTTAATTTTATTTTCACTATTTCGTTTTTTCTTACATTGATGCTCTATCTACTATATCGAGCAGTCCCTTATCACAATAGTATCAAAGATAAAGATAAAATATTTATCTTTGTATTTTCAATTATATTTATATATATATATATATATGTATATATATATAATCTTATTTGTTCTGCCCTGATCTATCTATCTATCTATCTATCTATCTATCTATCTATCTATCTATCTATCTATCTATCTATCTACTTATCTATCTCATTTCATAAAATTATCACAGCTATCAAAAACTGTTACACTATCCTCATGGTTGCATAAATGTCACATCTACTGACAATAACATATACCCTTTCAAAATGAATAAAGAAACTATACCCTAAAAGAAGGTTAACAATGCGAAATCTGTTAACATGCAAGCTATAAATTAAAATGTCGAATAAATTGCTTTGCTTTTCTTTAATGGCGGCCACGAATTAATTCGCGCATGCGTCGAGCACAAGTAGGCGAGTGTACACTCAAATCAAATTCAGAAAGACCAAATGAATTCAATTTAAATTATAAGTAAGTGAAAGCAAAATTTGAAGCGAAAACTAACTTGGCTGGCAATCAATTAATAAAACGTGAAATTTAATCTTGTTTTTCTTATTTTCGTTTTAATGTTTTCTTTGCTCTTACGCGAATTGAAATCATTCCATTAAATTAAGCTGAACACATTCAATTTGAATGCAAATCTCTCATTATATATCTATACCACTGGTTGAAAGTTGGATATGTCTGCCTCTCTTTCTATCTATCAATCCATCTACTTATCTATTTATGCATGCGTAATTCTTCTCCGTTTTATCACTCAATCTGTCTATCTATCTAAATGTATATATATATATATATATATATATATATATATATATATATATTAATTAAAAAAGTTAAAATATATTAATAAAATACACTACAAAGCTATATTGTTTTAAGGTGATCAATACTAGATAGATATTTATAAATATTTATAATAGAATGATATAAACCGGCTTACGCAAATGCAGTTACGTTTCAGAAACATAATGCTTTGTCGGAGACGAACAATGGTGCTTCGTCGTAGCCGATAAATTATAATTGGCAGGCGTAGTAAGCATGTTATACTTCAATGCTTTTAATATAAACATGCTTAAATATATATATATATATATATATATATATATATATATATACGTATTTAGAGATTTAAAGTTTCTTTGAAAGCAGGTTTCAAAAGTAAAAAAGTTTCAACAAACACATATTCCGAGAGAAACCTTTATTAAATGGCCCATTAATGGTAGCAAAGAAGCAACGAGAGAGTCTAAATAGCTACCCGTTATATAATTAATTAACTACGCTCTAATATTTGTAATGTGTCGATGTTGATTTAGATTATGGGTAGGTCTCTTTTCAGCGTGGCATTTTATTAGCTTCATCTTGCAATATAATTTACTTCGGCTATTCGTACACCATAAAAAGGTATGTAAGTCATTTAACTTTTATAGATATATATATGTATACTATAGAAGTAAACACAGTTTATTATTTTTAGTTGAAGGCCTTAACATGGAATGCCAAAGTTCATGAATTTTAAAAATTAAATTAAAGTCATTAAATAGGGTAGTTACTGTGGCTCTACATATTACGGGTGATATATATATATATATATATATATATATATATATATATATATATATATATATATATATATATATATATATATGAAAGCTTAGATAAAGCACTCTCACTCGACTCAAATGCGCAAAATACACGTATTTGGGGATTTTAATTTTCCAGCGTTACTGATGCACCTCGGAGCTCTACGTTTAATTTCTCCTCAGTTCACGACCTCTCACAGACTGCCACTTTTCCGATCCGCCTTCCTGATCGTGCGGACCAGCAAGCTTCACTTCTCGGCCTGTTCTTGACTTCACTACCCGAGGCGTGTGTTGAAAATGCCCATAGCTCACTCGGAAACTCTAATCACATTGTGGTAATGATACTTATCACCTTAAAAACTCGCCCAAAAGCTGAAGAGCCGTTGGTCACAACGACAAGAAACTATGAGCAGGCTGATTTTGAATTCCCCAGGGATCACATCAGCGACGCCCCATGGGGTGAAACCTTCTCACTCCCTGCTGATCAGTGTGCAAATAAGCTAACCGAATGGGTCAAAGTACGCGAAAGTTCTTCAGCAAACCCCACTCTCCTCAATGGTTCACCTCAGAATGTGCAGCTGCTATTGCTGGGAGGTAGCAAGGATTCCGACAAGTCGGCCGCCATAAGTCAACTGCGAATAGACAAACAAGTATAGAGGCAAGAAATGATTGCAAAGAAGTGATAGATGACGCAAACGCAAAGAGAAGGTATATAGAGATAACCAAAAACGCATTCAGTCACAGAAACTAGGTACTCATAATTTCTGGAAAATCTACAATAGTGTGATGAACAATTGACAATCGAAAATTCCCCCGCTATCAAATCACAACGATGTTGTTTGCACGGCAACGGATAAGATTGAACTACTTGCCCAGCGTTTTGCCGAAAACTCCACTTTGGACTCAGCAAACCACCCCCTCCCTAAATTTCCATTGCAGACATAAGCCCTACTTGAGAACCTGGTCATCACCCCATCTCAGGTCAGAGACATCATAAAAAAACTTGAGACCTCCAAAGCCTGTGAACCTGATCTTATACCAGTAATAGTAATAAAGAAATGCTCTGCTGAGCTTGCCCCTGTCTTTTCCAAACTATACAGCAAATGCCTTGCTGAGTCTTGTTTCCCTAATAGTTGGAAAATTGCCTCTGTGGTACCAGTCTTCAACAATTCTGGAGATAGAACTGATCCTCTAAACTACCGCTTAATTAGTCTACTCTCGATCTTTGCTAAACTCTTTGAATCATTAATCAATCTAGCTATAGTCCGGCACCTAGTTAATGCTAAACCTCTTTCTGATCATCAATACGGATTTAGACAAGCACGATCTACCGCAGATATCCTTACGGTCATCTCTTAACGCATATATCATACACTGGACAATGCAGGTGAAGCTAGGGTGGTAGCGCTTGATATATCTAAGGTCTTTGACAAGGTTTGGCATGAATGGCTTCTTTAAAAACTGCACTCATATGGTATTACTCTACACATATTTAATATAATAAAATCGTTCCTAACAAAAAAAAAACAGATCCAAGTTGTCCTCGATGGCCATTCATCTAAGCAACATGACATAAATGCTGGTGTACCTCAAGGATCCAGTATTGGACCTCTACTGTTCCTGATTTTCATAAATGACCTCCCTGATGTCATTGAGACTGAGATAGGAATATTTACTGACGACACCACGATCTACTCTCGTCATATGGGCAAAACCGACGTGCACATATCTGAGGCAATGGCTGAATCCTTAGAAAATGACCTCCAGTCTGTAGTGGATTGGGGTAAAACATTTGAATTTTCAATTTAATCTCTCTCGCATACATATATTTAATAAAAATAAGGGTGTATTATTATTATTATTATTATTATTATTATTTGATTATTTATTTTGGTAAATGTAATTGTTTTATTAAAAGTATCTTTACTTTCGATTGATGTTCTGTGTCGTGTCTGTATAATATTAGCTTGTAAATAAAACTAATAATAATAATATAATTTAGTTTTCATGTTTTTTGTTGTTGATAGTAAATCAGTATAATTTTGTGTGTGCTTATTTATACTTATACAAAATAAATTTACAAAAAATAGAACATTGAAAATGTATATATATATATATATATATATATATATATATATATATATATATATATATATATATATATATATATATATATATATATGTGAGAAAAGAAAGATGGGAGTAATCCGACGTAATAAAACAAAAAAAGGAAAAAAACAAGAGATATTTTGTATATATTCATGAACGTTTCGTCTTTATTGTTAAACTTCCTCAGGATGATAATTTGAAGAAAAGTGTCATGCAAGTACATCGAAATTTTAGGTTGAGAGATGGAGGAAAGTAGTAGCCGTGGTTACTATGAACGCTGAAGGAGATCCAGGCTGTGAGAAGTCAGTGGTGGCAAAGAATGAAATGAATATGGAAAGCTTTGAGTGGGTACCATTGAGGCAGTTATGAAATGGGGAATGCTGAGAATATAATTGAACTAGTCTTAGGGTTGGAAAGGTGAAAGGGGGCTGAGCTCTTTGTCGTGGTGAGGTATTGCATGGATTTTGAGCGGCTGGTGAAAGAGGAGGGGGAAAACACCGTGTGTTTAGCATGTAGGTGGTTTCCTAGTTGTAGAAAAGGATTTGAGGAAATGAAGATAACTTGAAAATAGGGGAGTAAGGATATGAATGAAATGGTAAAAAGGGTGGGAGAGGTGAAAGGGGAGGTGATATTTTTGTTGTGGTGAAGTGTGAAATTCTTTGAGGCATTCATAACAAAGCTCAGCGAAGACTACTTGAAAAAACACTTATCACAAACTCTAACACCATAAGACAACGAAATGGTTTCTACAATCTATCCCCTTTAATAAATCGTAACAGTCAAATAATTCTTAATAAACATTAACGGACATTTACTTATTCAAAATAGTAGCGGACAATTATTGTTTAATAAATATGAACATATATGTGTTTCTTGAAAAATACTGAAACGCAAGTACTTCTTAATACATAAGAACGCACGACTACTTCTTAATAGATATGAACGGACATGCACGTCTTAATAGATATGGACGGATATGTACTTCTTAATAGATATGAACGGACATGGAGTTCTTAGATATTGACGGGCATGTGCTTCTTAATAGATATGAACATACCTATTGTTCGTAATAGATATGAACGGATATGTTGTTATTAATAGATATAAACGAACATGTAGTTCTTAATTGATATGAACGGACATGTAGTCCATAATATATATGGACGGGCATGTAGTTCGTTAATAAATATTAACGGAGAAGTACTTTTTAATAAATATAACGGACACGTTCTACTTAATAAATAGTAACGTACACGCCTTCGTTAATAAATATTAGCGCACATGTATTTCCTAATAAATAGTAACAGACAAGTACTATTAATAAGTACTCACGAGCGTGTAAAGTTTAAATAACTGGAAGAATACCTGTCCGAAATGAGCAAAATTAATTACCCGAACAGGACAGTTTTGCACTACTCAAGATATAATGCTACTTAACTTTATGTCTAGAATGATGATTCCAATTGCGATCAATGTACATTGCATGATTTTGGTTCTAAAAAAATGTCTAAAATTTAAGGCTTATTCTTAAGGAGTCTTAAGAAGAAATTAAAATTCTGGAAATCTTGCATAACTGTAATAATAATGGATCAAATTTAATGCACCTCTGAAATATTTTATTTTCAAACGCGAGGTTGTGCTCTTATCCCCCTTCCCCTAGAAATTTCTTAAAACACTCCAAATAAACTGAAACTTTGGGAATATTTATTATTTGATGTCTAATATTTATTGTTAAAAATTTACACGAATCATAGGTATTTTCATCAACGGCTTTGGCGCATAATTTCATCATTCTGATAAGCTCCTATCTCTTGTTCACCCTGTAAAAAATTTCACAACATAAAACTACTCGTCTGTGGAATACAATACCACGGAGTTACTTTACATATGACTACAACATGGTCATTTTAAAATCAATGTACATTTGTACATACATACACAATAAAGGGTATAGGTTATATTTAGCTGTAGTATTATGCACATGTGCATACTCCAACGACACATTTGACATGTATGTAATCTGCGACACTTGCAGGTCGATGTTATCGATCAACAGCTGTTAGAAAATGAGATATCACCAGGAAGAATGAAAATCTTATTTTTAAATTTCTATAATTTACAAGTGATAAATGAAATAAAATAAAACGTCGTCTTTTCTGTTTATGGATTGCCGGTGCGAATACAAACCCAGCGATATTATTTAAAGAAGCAAATTACAAAATTAATATCACCATTTGGAGTTCTCGTAAAATTGTACTCGATAACAGTTATTCTTATCTTTGCATAGGCGTTTGTTTTCACCTGCATCTTCGCATACAGAGTCCCGATTTACTTGCCTCCCCACAAAGGAAAAGTTAAACATAAGGCCGGTTTTAATGTGGGTAATATCGAGTTGCCAAATAGGAGCATAGTAGATGTCGACAAAGTAAAAAAACTACGCCTCAGTCTAGAAAGATTTTTCACCCACTGACCGAGGACAGAACATATGAAGTGTAGTATCAGAACAGATACTACACTTTGATCTTGGTATAAAACACTACAGACATAACAATCATAATAAAGCAGCTGTCAACCTGGCGTTGTCCGGTAATGAATGGTAACACCTGTGTACTCCTGCTCACAACCTTCAACATTTTAATTTTCTTAATTTAGAAGTCATGAATAAAATAAAATCGCCTTGGCTTTTAACAGGTAAAGGCAGGAATTAATACATATATGTATAAGCATCGTATTTTTCATAAACTTTTATTCGCGAAATCTTGTTCTCAATTGTATCCCCAGACAGACAGGCACACAGACAGACAATAACGCCACAAATATAAGTATATGCTTAATATTCATTTTGAATCACACACGACAACACAAAGAAAGCTGCTGTAATCCAGATATTCTTCGAAAGACCAGATTGAAAGTAGACGAAAAATAATATCGTATAGAAGAGCGCATGCAATTTACTTCATGGCGGAAGGAGAAAACGTCACCATCTTTATAGACATGCGCACTGTGCTCTTTTTTCTCTGTCGTTTTGTCGCGTCGACGATCGGCATTCGAACATCATAAAATAACGTCTCGTTCATTCTATTTTCGAAGCAGTTGCGGGAAAATGTCATTTTCTATTAAAAGACTAACCGACAATTTAATGACCGTTCAAACCAGGGAGGATTTTTTTTATGTTTTCAAAATTCCATTAACTAATATAATGACCTAACGATTAACAGCGAAATGCAGCTATCGAACTGAGTCTGGATTTTGTTCGGGGCATTGTGTGTATGAGCGTGTATCTGCGTGTGTGTATTGCGGCACTAGTATTCTCTCTCTCTTTCTCTCTCTCTCTCTCTCTCTCTCTCTCTCTCTCTCTCTATATATATATATATATATATATATATATATATATATATATATTAGTGTGGAGAAAGCGGGTTTGTCACAGCGATTGAGACAGTTATCAGTCGGTAGGACCTGATAATTATTATTTGCATATTTGTGGCAGTTTTGTTCCCGGATGTTGTTGTGAGAGCAGTTGATCTTAGTCAGAAAAACGGCCACCTTTCCTCCCAGTCACAAGATCGTTTGTTTAGCGAAACCAGACTAGCTCGTAATTGTTACCAATATGAACACAAATTACAAAAAGAAGATCATGTCGACCCCCCCCCCCTAAACAATGTTGCCAGTGGCGGCGTCTAGTCATACCAGCTTTTCTGCCATATAGCGATATAGTGAAACGTTTAATCCTTCCTCGATCTTTGACAGGCGTCGAGGTCGTGAAACTGAGGCAGTATTTTTGCCAAACACTGCTGAGACCCCGACCCGACAATTTATCCTGATTTGGACACCCTACAACTTTATTGAGTGGAAAAGTTAAAATCTTGACTTTGTTCAGATTTTTTGACTCATGTTTAAAAGGTTTATTTAGTTTGTAATATTTATGTTTCGGGACTTTTGAGATGATGATTGATAATTTGGGCTACTGTTCTCATCTAGGATGTTATTCTTAGAACGTTTCGGCCGATGTAACGCCCGAGCTTCTTAAGGTGCGTGTTGTCGAAATCGGGAATCTGTACGGAATTTTTAACGGAACTGTTATTTTAATCAACAAGGGATAGCTTGCTCTTTATCCGTCAGTGATGCCCGAGGAGAAGGCTTAACTAATTCGTAATTGTATTCTTAGTTCTGCCCGTTCAAAGGATTGAACTTTAAACCTTCAGAAGACTGTAACTTAGAACTGATTCAGCTGAGCACTTCTATCCGTTGCACTACAGTTCAATCCACACTTCGAGCGACACTAAGAATGCAAACACGAATTACTTAGAATTTCTACCCAGTCATGGCTGACGATGCGAGAGCAAGTTGCCGCCGTAGATTAAATAAAGAGATTCCGTACGGATTCCCGAGTTTCACAGAAACATTCCCGATTTCGACAAGATGCACATAAAGAAAGTCAGAGATTACATCGGCCGAAACGTTGTGAGAATAATATGCAAGATAATGAACAGTAGTTCGAATAATCCAAAAAATAAAAATTTTCTATTTTTGCAACGTTTCATACGAAATGCTTAATAAAAGATGCGTACTCTTTAATAAATGTCCAATAATTTCGGGCAGAATACAATCTTTTAGCAAATCACTTCATTTTGCAAACTAAAAATTAGCATTTCTTATCCAATTGACTTCAAAGGTCTCTTGACCTAATATATTCTTTGCTTTTTTCTTGTTGCCTTAAAAAAAAACATCTTTTGTAGTTTCAAACAACAGACCACATCTGGTAACTGTTGTTTTTCTTATCAATATATTCTTTTTATAATGTTATTATTTTTTTTAATAAACGTTTAAATAAGTAAAAAAAGGGTATTTCATTTGACATAATATTTATTTATATTACGATACATACTTTTGAATAAATTCTTAATAATTTCTTTTAGAATACCATTTTTACTCGTCATTTTAATCGTCATTTTGTCTTCATCATCATCATCATCATCATCATCATCATGGTTTGTTTATCACTCCTGGATGAAGAGCGCCTCCCATGTTTCCGTCTACCTTATTGGTATCTTTCATTCGGGGTTTTGCCATAGGCACTGCGGGTTTGCGACACTATTTGCCCATAGCTAGGTGGTCGCGTACAGCGCCCGGTATTCTCAAATGGCCACCCATCTGTTACTGACCAAGCTAAACGTCGCTCAACTTCGGTGAAATAACAGCATGTTAAATTTGGTATAAAACACTGCAAAAAAAGCAAATTTGTATTATTTGAATTATTCGGACTACTATTCTCATCTTGCATGTTATTCTCACAAACCTTTCGGTCGATATAACCTCCGACGTTCCTCACGTGCGTTTTTTTCTTTAACTCGGTAATCTTTATGCATATAGGTATTTAGTAACGATAATGACAAAAAGAAAAAATGTGTATA
>OY744521.1:100539164-100604164 GCA_963556195.1 Sepiola atlantica | reverse complement strand
TGCCACCTTCCACCAAATCAGATTCTAATTTGGGGGAGCAGTTGCATGTAAACAGTTTGCCACCATATCTGTAAGCAGGGAATAAAAACAACCACATTAATCTTTTAGATTTTTGACTGGGGGATAACTTTCCTACATAAATTTAACGTAAAATGACAACCCACTTCCTGGCCAGTTAAATAGAGACGTGTAACCAATTGTTCTTTTCCTTTACATACTCTTTTTTGAGGTGTCCACGGCGGACAATCATATGCAGCAACTAATTTAATATATCAAGGTTAGCCATGGAATTTTTGCGTTAATCTACTTTCCCGGGCAATGCCAAGACACGGGCCAGCTAGTATTGAATAAAATTAGAACGTTTGCGACCTTTCATTTTCAAATATACACTTTTATCTCGTTTAATCCACAATCATTTATTATATATATATATATATATATATATATATATATATATATATATATATTAATTCACACTATACATTAGTTCAAACTTCCATCAGTACCTTCGGTTTCACGGAAACACTTGAAACTCAACCTACAGGGTTAAAGATACTAAATGTGACCGGTTCATCAGCCGATGTTATTATAGTGTGACCCACAAAGTTCATTCTCCGTCAGTGACTAAAAAATAGCCTCAGGTTCAATTAAACGTAGGAATCTGAATGTGTCTGTGTTCAATTAGCATAGAATGACTCGCATTCACACATGTTGAGGAGGTTTGCATTAATGTAATGCATTAATTCAGCACATAATAAATAGATAAATATTTAAAAATCTTAAAATAAAAATCTTATTATATGTCAGAAATTAAGATACTTAAAAAAAAACAACGTAGGTAAAAGCAATCACTGGTGACGCTCTGTCATGATACAAAACGGAACGAAACGCCATAAGTCCGCGCTTCGTTCAGACATCCTTAACAGCAGCGTCGAATAAATAACTAAGAAAATAGGCAAAAGAAAAAATCTGACCTACCTTGATAACCACCTGTTTCCAATATATATATATATATATATATATATATATATATATATATATATATATATATATATATATATATATATATATATATATATATATATATATATATACATACATATATACATATTTATATATATATATATATATATATATATATATATATATATATATAAGCGTATTAGGAGGCTATCACAATGCAATAAATGGAAATATGTCGGTGTTTGGAACGAAGACAAAATCAAATCTTTTTTATATTCTTTTATATTTTTAATATTTGTGTATTCTGAACACGGTCACACACATACGATCACTAATCAAGTAAGATTTTTTTATAGTAAATTTTACAAAACTTCTGCACAGTGATCTAATGTGTGTGACAGTGTCCCATGATATATTTCGAGGAAAGACCTCTTTATCAAATTCAAGGTGTTTCAAATCTCTTGAAATCCGCATAGACCGGAAACGTTTTTTGGGTATACCGCAGTATATATTAATATCGCCGCAGCAAATGGAACAACATTTATTAGGCATTCAAGTTCTCTCTTTTTGATCCATCTCTTTTTATATATATATATATATATATATATATATATATATATATATATATATATCTATATATATATATATATATATATATATATATATATATATATATATATATCTATATATATATATATATATATATATATGTGTGTGTGTGTGTGTGTGTGTGTGTGTTTGTAAATCTGTATCTAACGTAAATGTTTGTTTTTCTTTATATGTCTAAATGTAAAACTGGGTCTGTATAGCACTGTATTGTATAATTTGAATCTCAGCTTCTTTTTGTATTAACTATATATTTGTGTATTAATTTATGGTTTGCTGATAATTAAAAAGACGCTCTTAATATTTTTGTATTTTTTTGTATAATATTTGTACATAATATATATATTTTTGTATAATGATTTTACTTTATGAATTAATATTTTTTTCTATTTAAATCTTTTACGATTTTTTTCTTTTTTATTATTTTCTTTTCTTTTCATTTTATTTTCATTATCATTAATATCATTATTATTTTTTATTATTATCATACCAGTTTATTATTTTATAATTATCAATAAACTTACTTCTACTTAGTGCAATTGTTAAACTGTAATTTATATTACAGTTGTTTCAATCTTTCAATTTTTATGATATGTTTTAAGATAATGTTTTTCTTTAATTTAATTGATGGCGAATTTATCTATTAATTAATTTTATAAATTCTCATATTTTTGTATATTTCTTTTTTTGAAAAAAATAATTGTAAAATTCTTTTTCTATCGTCTATATTTCTCTATACGTGTACTTTAAGTAGTCTTTATTTCCCTTATTGTGCCACTTTGTATGCATAGTTTCATTGCGTTGTATGCTATTTGAAGTGAATTGTAGTTATCATATCCCAGCTCTCCCTCAACCTCTCGAATTGCTGTATAACTAAGAGTAAATTATACTCTAGTTTGCTATGTTTCAACTTGAAACTTAGTGTCTGCACCCTGTGTCATAGTGAGATTTGATACACATAAAAATCCATATCGTCTCAGACCGATGATGGTACTCGAAACTGTTGTTTATGTTGTTGATTTCTTAGAAATATGTCATAAATGTGTTTACCTCGAATCTATAATATATATATATATATATATATATATATATATATATATATATATATATATATATATATATATGGTCGTTACAAAAATAGTGGCAGATTTCAGAAACATACATTTATTCATGAAATATCTTTCACCTTTTCAATACTCTCTAAATTACACGAAACTGTAGCAGTGCTGACAGTAAATGTTTGAGACATTTCCTTGAAACTTTGATGTTTATTCTTCTCAACAGGTGCTTACAATTGTTAATTGTCAATATTACAGAGCCGTTCTCTACATTCTTCATCTTCAAGCCCCTTATCTCCACTACAGAATTGCGGGAACCATCTCCGTACTGTCCGATTGCTTGTGGACTCATCTCCCCGTGCCCTACTGATATTGGCAGAAGTTGAGAGGCATTGTGCCCAAGTTTGAACTCATACAACATAAGAAGATGAAGATCATGTTTTGGCATGTTCATCATTGAGGGTCTTCTATGCTTCAAAAATCATTTCTATCTGAAAAAAAGTTTCAAATTATTATTGAGAACACATTACTTATTATATATGTTTAGATTTACCATAAATAAACTACAAATTCCGTGTTAAATGACTTTTTAAAACTCAGCACTTCAGGCGCCCATTATTTTTGTAACGACCAAATATGATAGATTTAAAGTTATTAGCCAGTAATAAAGTTGGTATATATTCTATTGTGCTGAATACTAATATTGTTTTTCGAGATAAAATATATTTAGACTGCACTACAAATACCACCATTTCGACCTATTAGCTTATATTGTAAAAACAATTCTTGATACAAATAACCCTGTTCCGATGATAGCAACTCGACTAGTTTGAGCCATGATATAGAGATTCACTAGCCAATCGTTAAAAACGTGGGTTCGTGTGACAAGTTCAAACGAGACAAAATGCCATAAAAATGATCTACAATGCCATTGGATCCATATCAGCACAATATGGCCGTTACCATCAAAGATGTACGCTGCCATCATAGACGGCGACAATCGTTTCTTTTGAGCGGACTGGCCAAATCATTTGGCTAGAAAAGTGATTTTCTTTTGCAAACTTTCCAGCCCGCTAAGAATGCGCTAAGTCCAATAACACGAGCCCTCAGATCTTGCACGGGTGCATGCCATTTCCGGTCACTGGGCTCTCTAACTCGGGGTCAATTTAATATCCAGAGCCAACAACTGCCTTATTCGATCTGCTTTTCGTGTTAAAGTTGCATAACCTCACCTGTCTTTCCGAAACCTGACCCTTTCATTTCGTACCCGTCCACTTCCCGTCCGTTTCAAGTTCTACGTCTCGTTCGTACGAGAAGGATTGAAGGAGGTGTTATATAAGGCAGTTCGATCTTCAAAGGTTTTATTGATATTATCCATATCGATTATGAAGCAATCTTAGCAGTTGATATTGATAAGTTACGATGCACTTTGATCTTTCGGGACCTGCTTCCCTGGAGTAGCTGTAATTCTAAATATTTCGCGGGATCCTGTATGTCATGTGACTGATAAATGAAACGTCATATTCCCGCAGCTTCTACTGAAAACAACGGATTAGCTTTAAAGTATGGTTTAAACACTTCAAGATTATCTGGTTGGTAAACGTTACTATAAGCGGCATCAAATATTTTAAATGAAATACATTTTGGACATTGGTCAAACACAATTTATTTTGCTTTACTTACCTATTTGTGACGTATTTTCTAAAAATACTATGTAATATTTAATATATATAGAGAAGATATAAGCTTGCAAAGTAGCCGCAAATATTGGTTGTAAGTAAAGTAATAAGTGTCAGTAATTAAGGTATCTGGTCCCATATTACTTTTCTCACAACCAACATTTACGATAACTTCAAAGGCTTATATCTTCTATTAAATATTAAATATTAAATTTATAAACACCAATAGGTCACAAATGAGTAGGTAAGCCACAGTAAATTGTGTTTGGCTCTTCCTAACGGTGTTTTCTTTTAAAATATATTATGTCGCTAATACTAACGTTTACCATCTGTTTTTTTTTTAGTTGTTAGCTTTTTTCTTTTGTTTTGTTCACGGCAATTCAACTCTTTTTTTGTATTAGTTTTAACATATTTTTTTGTTTGTTAATATAGTTCACCCCAAACAAGGCAAGCCGCCACTGTGGACGTAAGGGGCTACTAAGAAAACGGACGAATGTTTTTTTTGGCAGGGGGGGGGGGAGAAGGAACACCCTAAATGTGGAGCTGTGCAGCGAGATATCTGTTTACATTAGTTTTAAATTTCTGCATGCCAGTACCGCCAAGAAAACATGAAGCAGGGAGGGAGTTCCAGAGTTCAGCAGCACGAGGAAAGAAGCTTTTGGAGTAGAAAGCTCTTCAGCATCTGAGGACCTCCACAGTAGATGGATGGGATTTGGCAGATTAGTTAATGTCGAAACACAATATCTGTGATAAATAACCCATTTCTTGACTTGGTTTACCGTTCTAGGCAGATACACCCTTTTGAGTCAATGTAATACTATTGCGTTTGCTCGCAATTACTTGCACCTCTCGGTCATCGGCGACGGCTGTGCAACGAAAAGTTCTTCGTTGCGGCTATTCGCCGTGTTCACAATCTTGTAACATTGTTTAATTTTAAACACACCTACAGTAGCTATTGGCAGCTTGAATTACAGGGGGGTCCATTTCATTATCACTATCATGAAAATTAACCCAGGCTCCTGCTATTCAGGTGTAATGGAACAGGCAAAAAGATATTACGTGCAGAGGAGGATCAATATTGTAGAATTCTACTTCGCGACGAAATCCATTGACCAAACTCAGCGACAATTTCAGAGTGACTTTCAAAGGAAAAAGGCTCTAACCAGACTCATAAAAAAAATTCAGGACCGAGAAGTGTACAAAATAACATTAGAGGTTGCAATGGTCGGGCAAAGTCAGTCAGGGCAGAAAAATAACATCGTTATCGTGAGACAAATTTTAGACGGTCATTACAAACGTCAATAATAATACTATCCGAAACAATGGCTTAACAAATATGTCTACACACTCTTTCTAATATATATATATATATATATATATATATATATATATATATATATATATATATATATATATATATATATACATGATTATTTTTATTTACACATACATTTACAAAATCTGCGACACTGGCATGTCGATGTTATCGATCAACAGTTATTATAAACTGAGATCTCATCAGGCAGAGTTGGAATCCGATCTTAACCATAGCTAATATTCATATTCCAAATATTATCTATGGTTAAGATCGGATTCTAACTCTGCCTGATGAGATCTCAGTTTATAATAATTGTTGATCGATAACATCGACATGCCAGTGTCGCAGATTTTGTACATGTTTGTGTAAATAAAAATAATCATATATAAAAGCTCTATTTGATATTGAGCACTTTTTATTAACCCGGTTGAAATTCTTTGGATTACTACCCTGTGGATCTTTTACCTGGATTATTATATATATATATATATATATATATATATATATATATATATATATATATATATATAAATATAAATAGTTGTTTATCTACATACATATGCGTCTCGTCCCTCCAGATTCATCAGTGTAGAGATAATTATTCAATCTGGTCGAACACGAGTGAAGTTATTAACTCAAATTTCAACGCCCAAACTCACGCGGCCACAGTGAACAACCACATACATAGGTGAGAGTTTTAAACCTATAACGCCGAGCTGGTGCGATACGCAGCATACATCAACAGTGTACAACTAATGAAGGAACATGCATTAAAGCTACGATTTTGACGGCTGTTTTAATAGAAGACACCAGAGTGAAATTGGTGACAACAAATAATTATAAATATTTGTTTATCTACTTACATATACGTTTCATCTTTCCAGGATCATCAGTGTGGAAATAATTATTCAATACGGTCGCAGGACTCGAAACCCAGTAACAAGAATCAAGATTTTACTCAAATTCTAACGTCCCAATCCAGGCGGCCACAGTGAACAACCACATGAATCGGTGAAAGTTTTGAACCTATAACGCTGATCTGGCGCAATAGGCAGCCGACATCAAGAGTGTTCAACTAATGAAGGAACATGATGTTGACGGCTGTGTCAATACTACTCACTGTATATATATATATATATATATATATATATATATATATATATATATATATATATATATATGTATAGTCAGATAGGTGTGTTTATAGGATTGAACTTTCAACCTCCATAAAACTAAGACTTGGAACATATTTCTTTAGCATTTATATTCGTTGCGCTACGGGTGATAGTCCTCTAGATAAAATACAGGGATCAGTTCAAAATTTCATTAATTGCCGTGTTCAACACAAAAGATCCAGAGTTCAACAAGGTTACATCGGCCAAAACATCATGAGAATAATACCTAACGTGAGAACAGTAGTCCGAATAATCCAAATTACAGCTCCTATCTCTAAAATTCCGAAACATAATGTCAAGTAATAATTAGTTTTTAGTGACGTTTGCTTAAGAATCTTACCCGGTCATGTCTGACTAAAATGAGAACACTCTAACTCCGTGGATAAAAGAAAGGGTTCAGTTTAAAATTCCGTATGAATTCCTGAGTTCGATATAAAGATTCATGAGTTAGACAAGATGCACCTGAAGAAGGTCGGGGGTTACATCGGCCGAAACATTATGAGAATAACACCTAAAATAGGAACAGTAGTCCGAATAGTTCAAATATACAAACTTCCTAAACAAAAGCTTTTATATTTCAAGAAAAAATATTTTCTAAAGAAAATGTTTCTTTGAGAAGTATTTTTGATCTTTGCGGTGACCTTATTTCTGTCGGGTTGTGATATTTATTCTGTTCCACGTCTTGTCCTATCACTTTGGAAGGATTTAGTTTATAACCAATTGCCTGAGGTGTTCTAACCATGGAATACCTACGGAGCTGTTCAGGCAATTTTTAAGAGGCCAGAGTGAGCCACCTCTCATGTACTGACCTAGTCTATCCACCTTCCGGCTTTGTGACACATCTTCCTACGGTGTAAAGGACAGTGAATACACTCATCTTTTATTTTTTTATTGCACTGTTCTATGAAGAGACTCTGTTTATTATCATGTTTGTACTTGGAAGATTCCTAACATTTAAATGACACCAATACTTTTTGTTTATTGTAGTGGTGATCCAATGATGTAAATGAGAAAATTATATTATTTCCTGTATAATTTGTATCATTACGAACTGCTGTTCTTATTTAGGACGTTATTTTCACAACGTTTCGACCGATGTAACCCCCTATTTTTTTCAGGCGCATATGTTGGGCGACAATTACCTTGTAAGGAAACCTAGTATAAAATTTAGTACAATATGTGAAACCATTAATTATAAATAATAGATTAGATTACGATTAAATATATATATATGTCTGAATCGTGGTTGAAGGTACATCTGAAGAGACCAAGATAAGGTCGAAATAGACTATTATGTATACAACCTAAATGTGCATCTAATTCGTCTCATCTTCAAATTTATATATATATATACATATATATATATATATATATATATATATATATATATATATATAGAGAGAGAGAGAGAGGGGGGAGAGGGAGAGAGAAATATGTAGTTATAAGTAGTATTCTATAGTGATTAGTAAAACGAAATATCGAAAACGGGAGTGGGTTGAAAGCTCTAAACTTCATACTAGTTCCCGTGGCCTTACGAAAAAATACTAATAATATTCAGTTCTAAGTGAGTCTTCTAGAGGTTGAAGGTTCAATTCTCACTAAGAATATAATTACGCATGATTTAAGACTTCTGCCTCAAAACCGGGAACCAAGAATGTGCTATTTATGGAACATCCTGCCTAATAAAAAAACTGATCAATAAAATAGGTATACGTAAATACTATGTTACGTCGTTATATAACAAAGTGCATCTTTTATAGGAGCTAGATTTTCCCCACATTAAAAACCGACCTTGTACGTCTGACCTCGCAAGAAAGGACGTAAAAACGGCCTGGGTAGAAGAGCTAATTTATTTCTATTCTTACTTATTAGCGATGAAGTAAGGAATAAACCATTAAAAAACTATCGACCTCCAAAAGACTGTCATTTCGAAATAATTCCCAAACAAAAAAGATATAGGATTTAATAATGATTCTTATATTTATAAACGGCCTTGTATAGGATGCGCGTGCTGAAATTCAACATCACCTCATATTTATATCTAGAAATCGTAGTTTGATGGATACTCGGGGAGACCTGATAAAGCGTGGTCTTTTATGGTATCTCATTTGTCATCAGTGTCAGTAGAAAATGAGTTAACTTTCGGAAAAGTGACAAATCTCTATATTTCAGCGGGTTAAAGAGGTTATAGATAAAGGAAATGACAAAACGTAAGAGGAACTTGAAGGCAACACATAATATATATATATATATATATATATATATATATATATATATATATACCCTTTTTATTATGTTCATGAAGTTTTATATATACGTGTTTGTATGGATATATAAGCCTAATTATGCCAATGATTTTGCGTAAAGCTTGCATTTATCTACACTCACATAATGTATGTACATGTATATATATATATATATATATATATATATATATATATATATATATATATATATATTATTATTTCATGTATCCACATAAAATGTTATAAGGATATATAATCTTTTACGTATCAATTTTCAGTATTTACTTCAACAGTGCTCAATACGTGAGTAGAGCTACGTAGTTAGTTATGAAAATATATTTATGGCAATTAAGCTACACGAAGGCACCACGTGTATATATAAACACACCCTTTAACACAAACTCCATGCATTTTAGCCTGACGGAACCTTACAAGGATGAAACGCAGAAGCCTACGTGTAGCTTAATGTCATAAATATATCTTCATAACTGATGATCCCCGTTTAATATTTTACAATCTAAGTTAAGGTCCTCTATTTATATTACACTGTTATATATTTGAATCCCTTTCTGTATTTGTTAATTTTCAAGCGGTAAGTCGGCTTATGCGAATTCTAAGTATGCGCTATGTTTGATTTTGTTAGTATCCCTGGGAATTTGAACTGCATTTTCTTTCTTTGTTTAAAATGTCTCAAAGCGTCTCTGGTCACAGTTTAATAATCAAACATGAAAACGCTAACCATGTCTAGCCTAACGGTGGAATCGTAATATAGCTCAATGCCTGCTTACTTCCTACGAGAATGAAACAGATGTTTTTGCGTCACTTACTTACCATTTGTACTTTTTCGTACTACTACAAGGCTCTACTCACGTATTAAGCACTGTTGAAGTAAACACAAAAATATATATACACAACATATTATATTACCTTACGATTTTATATGTGTATATACATGAAATAGTAATATATACATAGAAAGAGAGTAAGAAATATAGGGAGAGTGAGAGTTAAACGAAAAAAAAGGATAAATGGGATATCATATGCAACGGGTTATGCAAATGGTTGTGAAAACTTATCGTCGATGAAGACATGTTTTATCAGCGATAAGTGTTGCATCATTCAGGTACTATCAAATGCACCTTTAATATGATAGACATTTATTCGTTTGTGTGCGTATGTAACCAGCTAATGGAATATTATTTCAACAGGATTATATTTAACTACGCCGGTGCATGCAAGATTTGCGTAAATCGTAACAATATTGCGTGCTGTGTGAGATATGGGGAAAAGAGGGATACGCAGGTTTAGTTATCATCTAATATGGTGAGAAAATGTTTATCTACCTCCTCTGCAGGAGGTTAGACACAAGGTCATGTGAGTTTTAAAAAGTTAGCGCACTAGGAGCATCCCCGTCGTTATTCCCCGGCAGGGGCGCTTCAATTAATAAGCAATAAACGAATTCCTTTCTTGGAGAGGACGTGAAGCCTAGGAGGGTGAATGCTCTAGGACTGAACAGAACCATACCTCAGACCGACAGCAAAAAAGCCATTGTAAGACTGATTGTCAAGGACGTATTCCATACTGGTAAAAAGAACACCTACTGAAGCTGGTTCAGATTTGGAGTATATTAGTGTAATTTTATATTTATGCAACCGTTACATTTTATATTTACATGCTCTTTTATACATTTTTTTTAACGTCAGGTCGTTCAGTTATGCGCACCAAGGAACGAATGATGAATATATAGCAACGAATAAACAGATAACCGTGCTGAAACACCCTCCCTATTTAACTGATCATACCCCATGTGACTTTTCCCCAAGCTTTAGGAGAATATTAAAAAATATCCCTTTTGAAGCCGAAGGGTCTATCTTAAGAGCCATATCCATGGACCTGAGGACATGGACATCTCGGGGTTGTAAATAAACCTTGTCACCACCTCCTCCTCTATTGGGCTCTTGGAGTCCAGAAGATTTAACGCTGGTGGTGAGGTTTCTATCAGGTTTGTTTTGGCTTATAACTTTAAGATGGTAAATTCAGTTACTTATATTTGATAAATAATGAGATCATTGTTTTTTTCAGGTCGGCACTTTTCTGGGTGACAGTCCAGGAGACCAAATTCAAGGGTTGTTAATTGGGAGGTTTCTCCATCACTATTCGCTAGTTGTCGAGAATTCTCAAGTGCTATGTCGCGCTTGTAAGCCTGTGAGGGTGAACCCCCTAGGACTGAACAGAACTATACCTTAGACCGACAGCAACAAAACGACAGTCGAACTGATTGTCAAGGGTGTATTCCATACTGATACCCCTTGAAGTATTTTCGGCGTAGATGACTGGATCCGTCACTGCCATGCTAATGCCTCGGCTTTAGATCGATTATTTTGCCTCTGAATTCATCACCGTCAGTTAAAAGACTACCTTGTTCCGAAGTGCTTCTACCTTATCTCCATTTTTGTTATTATTCAACTTATCATTTCTTTTTTTAGCTCTTTATATGAAGTGGCTTCATGCCTTGTCCTAAGCGACTTACATAAAAACATAACCCAGCAGTGCAGAGAAGAATACAAAAGTGCGTTAAATAAAGTAAGACGTTGTCTGTATTATTCTTTTTGAATGTTTGACACAAACGCAGACTCCACGATATTATTTTTAAAATAAAACCGAAAATGAATATCATCATTCGGTACTCATTACTATTACCGATATAAATTTTTGTAAAGGAAATGCGGTTCGGAAATTAGTCAACAACAAGTTATTTTGCTTTACCTACTGATTTGTGACTTATTTACTTAAAAACATATTGCATATTAAAAAGAGGTTTAAAACAATTTAATTTGCCGTAAATAATAACTTAGTGAAATATTGCGTGTTCATCTATTACAGAAGTAAGTATATAAGAAGATTATTTTAATTACAGTTTCTATTTACGGTAAATAAAATTGCTTAAAACTCAGATACGTCACAAATAATAAGGTAAAACAAAATAAATTGTTTTTTTAACAATTTCCCAACGGTATTTTATTTTAAACAACTTATGTCGATCATAGTAATTATTACTCATCATTATACTCTTTGTAAGATGTTACCATATAAAAGTTGTGTTTTGATCTTTGTATAGGGCCTTGTTTTCAATTGCATCCCCTGAGAGAAAGACATACTAAGACACAAATTCCAAACATTTAGAGCATAAAATATGTGAAATACAGCCAAGTATGAAAGATATGTTATGATAATACTTCAATGCGATAACAAATATTGCTATAGTAAAAGGGACCTAGAAAATAGAGAAGACACTACTAAAGTTATGGGTTCTAAAAATATAATTTTTTGGACTACAGCTTCCATTGGTTATCAACATTTGCTGAAATGTCCACATGAACACCTTCGAAAAGTACCCAAAGTCAAATCAAACGAATCATACAAAAACTAAAACCAGATTTTTTTTATGGAAATCGCCCCAGACTAGGCATGAAGCCACTTGATGTAAGGAGCTAAAACATATTACTTCAAGGTTAAAAACTAGCCAACGATAAGTGTTAGATGGATAGATTCCGACCTAGAAAACAGCAATTTTTCATCCTTTATCACAAAAAGCGCTCATGGAATATAAGAATCAAAGGACAAAATAAGAGAAGCGAGAATTACGAGGTTGCCACAAGTCAACCCAAGATCTACTTTCTACTCTCCTTGGCGGGTAAATGCACGAGTATATAACATTGTTAGTTGAGAATAACAGGGAATGGAAGATTAGTCCAGGTACACTTGAGAAATTCGAGGCAAAGATTACTAGACTGTGAGAATTAATAGAAAAAGGTATTACGTCACATGCCCCTAAGAGATAGTGTAAAAGACATGGACAGTCTGTTTGGGAGAATGAAACGTGTGGATCTTAAAAATGAGATGAGCTGAGAAAATATGATTAAAAAGTGATTATCGACCTTTCTCTGTCTCTCCCCATCGTCACTAATCAGTGATTTGGCACGAAGATCAAGTTGAATACACCTCTTTGGCTCCCATAAGTTTTGGGTCGATTTTTATGGAGACAAGCCTTATTAGATCCCTTACGAATTCATAATTCTCTGATTTCGATATAAAAAAAAAAAATCTGGAAATCAACTGTGATTTAAATCTATTAGGCAAACACAATCAGTAGGAGTTTAATGGTTTATAAGATGAAAACTATTTCCCGCCTTTTGAAAATCGGCAGAGGAATGCGATAATTTCTACGGGGATTCAATGCTTTATGTGAAAAAGAAAAATGTCGTGAACAGGAATACAAAGGGACACAGGGGCATACAGAAATACATACCCATCATATATTCAAGCGATATTAATATTCGTCAGGAGTTTCTGTAACGGTTTTATTTGTGGAGGAGTCTTACAAAGTACAGCCAACTTTTTCCAAATGGCTCTTTGTACGGAAAGGCTCTGGGTCTCCAACAAAGAAAAAACCCCATTGATAATTTGATAAATACGTATTCTGAATCTCCAACAATTAAAACCCTCATCGATAATTGGGTAAATACGTAATTCATATATATATATATATATATATATATATATATATATATATATATATATATATATATATATATATATATATATATATATATATAAACGCGGAAGCTTCTGTGTAACTTAATTGCCATAAATATATTTTCATAACTTACTACCTACTCCTACGTATTTAGCAATGTTGAAGTAAATAATGAAAATTGATACATAAAAGATTATATCCCCTTATAAAATTTTATGCAGATACATTAAATAATATATATATATATATATATATATATATATATATATATATATATATGATGTAATATGTAAGCAAATAAATATATATTGTGTAAACTTAACCATTATGATTAAATTTAAGTAAACATTGTTAAACATGAAAGACTTCTACTTGAGTATACAATTTTTATTGTTTTAATTTTCTAATCTTTTGGTGTCAAATAAAAAAAATGTATGCTCTAAAAGTATCAGTAGCATGTTCGATAATACGTCAAAATATCTTCAGGTGAAACTAATTAATAAAAAGCTGGTGAAAAAATAGCCAAGAACGCCGTATGTGAAGTCAATTCCAGAAGAACGTTTAGCATTTAGATTTCGAGACTCCAGAATTAACGTTACAGTATATTATTTACGTCAAACATTTTAAAATGTTGTTACTCGTTAAATGCGAACTTCTATTCATTGTATATAACTGGGGTTTTAGCGATTTATATGTGGAAACCCCAGAAAACAAAATATTGTATAACACTATAAAACCTTCTATTAACGTACGCTATGTTAATGCTATTCTTATTTTAGCTAACAATAATGATCAAATACAAACACCAAGGAAGCTGTTTAAAAACACACCGTAGTACTAAACGTAAAGTATAAAATCCCATTCCTTGATATTCTCATTGACACCTCTAATAATATGTTTAATAATTCTTATAAAAAAATACCTGCGTACACTCTAGTCTCTTAAATTACAAAAGCGAAATAGCCATCGCTACAAAATAAACATTGTTAAAAACCTACTAAACCGTGCAAAACTAATCTTATCCACCATAAACAATATTGATTGAATTAGAAAATATAAAACACGTCTACATTAATTCCGAATTTCCTAATTATAACGAATAAGATTAATGATTCGAAAAGTAAAAAGTACTTATAATATCCAGCATAATAACTCAAACTCTATTCACCTATCAAATCTAATTAAACCAAACTTTCGATTAGACGGGAAAACCTTAATTATATTGTATACCGATCTAAATCTCCTATTAACAACAATAATGAAATACTACAAGAAATTTAAGACCCCAAATCTTGTAGTAACAAACAACAAATAATAATAATAATAATAATAATAATAATAATAATGTATATATATATATATATATATATACATATATATATATATATATATATGGGAAATGAAAAAGGAAAAAACACGAGAGTCCACGCTGCGAGTAGTCAGTGGTGGTGAAGAATGAAATGAACATGGAAAACTTTGAGTGGGTACCATTAAGGCAGCAGTGAAATAGGGAGGGGTGAAAATATTAGTGAATTTGCCGTAGGGTGGGAGAGATGAAAAGGGAAATTCACTAATATTCTCACCCTCCCTATTTCACTGCTGAATAAATATTACGCTCTTATTTTAATTTTTTCTTAATGATAGACCACTCTGCTAGAATATCTATATATCTATCTATCTATCTATCTATCTATCTATCTATCTATCTATTTGGGCCCAAGTACACAAATTGCATTCTACATATACACATGCCTGTTTCCCCCTGACTTTTATTTCCGCTCTCTCTCTCTCTCTCTCTCTCTCTCTCTCTCTCTCTCTCTCTATATATATATATATATATATATATATATATATATATATATATATATGTATATATATAGAGAGAGAGATTAAGAGTAAGTTGAGACAAATAAATTCATAACATTATCTATTTCAGTTCTTAAAAAAACGGTATGTATATATATATAAATATGTAGTGGTGTATATGTATATATATATATGTGTATGCGTGTATGTTTGCATGTATGTGTATGCGTGTGTATGTATATGTATATGTATATATGTATATATAGATATAAGTATATGTAAATATGTATACATGCGCGTATGTGTATATTGGTGAATACATGTAGGCAAATAAGGTTCAAATATGTGTACGTATGTATATGGATACTTGAACTAATATCTTATATGTATGGTGTAAAAGTTTTATATTTCCATTCTTATATTTATTTCGTATGTACTTATGCGTAGGTTAATGGGCATATTTATATGCCACTGTGTGTAGTTATGTATATGCTGTATGAACTTATCCATGTATGTGAGTAAGTATTTTTATATATTTATATTTTTTATAGATTCATATAGACATATTTATATGGTATACCAGTATGTGAAAGTATAAGTAAAATATTAGTAGTACTAGCATTTACGCATGTATGTATATATGTGAGTGGGTATGGATTGAGGTACACTCTATGCTGATGCATATACATCAATGTAAGTCTGCACACGTGTTTATCACGAGTTAATTCAAAAACCGTTAGAATAATGATAAAAGAAGCACATATATTTATATATATATATATATATATATATATATATATATATATATATATATATAATGCTGAAATAATTAGAAAAAAAAATTATCTATACGCTGTATGTGTATGTATGTATGTAAATCGATGTGGATTTTTGAATCTATATGTATGCATGCGTCTATCTATGCACGAGGAGCGTTCAATAAGTAATGCCTCTGACCCACTTCCATTTGTCTGATCTAGATGAAATTAAGCATGTGTAATGATTTATATATGTATGGGTTATGTTGCAAAATACAGCTCTGAAGTAACTGTGGTTTCTGATTAACAGGTGTTTTAACTGAGTCAGGTGTGAAATGGAGCCAGTTGAGTGTCGCATAGTGATCCGGTTTTTGTATTTGAAAGATCGCACACCAAAGGAGACATTTGATGAAATGAAAGAAACTTATGGTGATGATGCCCATCATATGACCTTGTAAAACGCCGACATCGTGAATTCAAACATGACCTTGAAGTATGTGGAAACAGCTCCCAGACCTGGTTGTCCCTCTTTTGCCATTGTTGAGGCATCTGTCCGTCAGGTTGAGGCTGCCATTTTGGAAGATCGACGCATTACTATTCACAAAATAGCCCAAGAGGTCAAGATTAGTGCAGGGTTCGTGAAAACTACTATCATTCATGACCATTTGTATATGCATAAGGTGTCTGCCAAATGGATTCTCAGGTTGCTCACACCTTTCCAGAAGCCAGAACGTGTCTAGTGCTCGAGGATGAATTTGGAGATGTGCCAAGAAGATAACTCAAAGTTTTTAAAAAGACTGAATACACAGGATGAAACTTAGGTCCATCACCATGATCCAGAGACCAAAGCCCAGTCAATGCAGTGGAATCACTTTGTCTCACCACCCCCAAAGACGGCAAGGTCATGCTCACACTCTTCTGGGACCAGGACGGAGTAGTGATGAGAGATTTGCTGGCAAAAGATACTACAATTACGGAGCCTATTACGCTTCACTTTTGATAAAATTAACAGAAGCTATCAAAATAAGAGATGGGGCAAGATCAGCAAAGGTATCCTCCTCCTGCAGGACAACGCTCCGGTCCACAACTCACATGTCACCAGATTAGAAATCATCCCCTCTCTCCCTTACTCTCCTGACCTTGCACCCTCTGACTTTCATCTCATGAAGTTGTTTTTGAAAGGAAAGTTTTTCCCATATGATGCAGCCTTGATTTCTGAAGTTATGACGTGGTTGGAGGACCAACCTGGAGTGTTCTCCAAAAACGGTGACCAGAGATGCATCAAACGATGAGAGAAATGTATACTCTGAGTGGTTCCTATGCAGAGCAAGACAAATAACTGTGCCACGTTTCATTAATCTACTGCTATGGGAAAAGTGTCAGGGGCATTACTTATTGAACGCCCCTCGTATGTGTATGCATGTGCGTATGTATGTATATATATGTATATATATATATATATATATATATATATATATATATATATATATATATATATATATGTAAGTGGATATGTATATATACATGTGTATATATGTGTATATCCGTGTATGAATATATGCGTATATATTTGTGTTTGTTTTATTTTATATATGTATATATAGGTATGTCTATGTGTGTACTTGTGTATCTCAAGATTTGTGCGCATGAGTGTATTTTATATGAAGATCAGATATTTTTGCTTGAAAATGTATGTATGTAGATTAAAACTTTGAAGAATGGAGAAAAAGGAATCAAAGCTAAGTAGGTAATAAAAAATTAAAATAAATAAATACATAAAAAAGAAGGAAATATAAGGAACGGTAGGAAATAAAAATGATGAAAACAGATAGAAACTAATTGAAAGAGTATACAAGTAAAGAATGTAATCCGATACTGAGTTGGACCGGTGGAAATTAAAACAATATCTAATCCCCAGATAAGATTTACTTAATGAGCAAGTTTTCAAAATTCATCCCACTTCCTTGTTTTCTTTGGTCTGAAGAGGTTGACTGACCGTGAAGAGTACAACCGAACCATGTATACACATATGTAACCAATAATGTTGATATAAATAAAAATGTTTACTAAAGAATAGTTCTACTTGTTATTGAGGACTTTTTATAAACACTGGAGTTTTAACGGATTTACATCTACAAGATAGATGATGGCTCGAATTCTAAAAATTATTCCCAAATAAGTGCGTTCCACCTACGATTAGACTAAACATCATTCTATTGGATTTACTTGATTCTTGAACTTTTTCAATGCTGCCTTCACAAAAACCATTCTTTTCCATTTTTAAATCTCATTTCACTGAACACCTTATCAACGGACATTTACCAACTGGACAGTTCCCATATCTTTTTACACGCATATTCTCAATCTCCATTACTTAATATTTTTTCAAATTTTGAATTTTGGCTTTTCCACTGCCAACTTATCTATCTATGTAATTCCTCTGATGATAAGATTTTAATCTTTGAAAAGCCTTGGCTTAAGGTAAAAATAATAAACATGTTTTACCGAGTACACCTTGCATTGAACAATCGAAGTTAAAATAAATTTGTCATTCGTACATATCTATCCCTCTTCTTTCATCTATCTTTATAATTGCTTTATCTCGTATATTGAGCTTTAACAATTCCACTATAGATTCTATCTACTAAAAGTATACCTTTAGTTTCATATTATATATATATATATGCAAAATTTTATTTAAAAATAATTATATATATATATATATATATATATATATATATATATATATATATGTCTGTAAATAAAGTGCATATCTAGAATAGTTTAATATTATATAGATTAGGTAAAGAGAACAGTAGTGATTTTAATTGGGGTTTACAGAATAGAACCAATAACCTATGGTACTCTAATATTTATTGGTTATTATTATTATTATTATTATTATTATTATTATTATTATTATTATTATTATTATTATTATTATTATTATTTATATATATATTACCTTATATTGAATTTTTGATTCTAATCTATTATATATTCTCTCATTATTTATTTCATTTGATTATTATAATTATTATTATTCTCATTACATGTACATGTCTTTTTCTTTTTACCTGGAATATTTTGTTATGTTTTAAATAAGGAGATAATGTTGACTTCTATTTGTGATTATTGATAAAACGTGTCGAAGAAAACATATTGTAAATAAAAAAAGTAAAATATGAGAAAAGAAAATTTTATAATCGTCTTATAAACGATCGTACGTCTAATTCTTGTTGATATTGTATTATTTGAACCGAAACAAATAATGTTATAAATTCATTTGTCTCAACTTACTGTACGATATCTTTTCTTGATCTGAAGGTTAAATTATTGGGCTTATTTTAATAACTGCAGTGTCGTAGTATTGACTGTTATATTTTTATTCCAGTTTCCCTTACATTGGAAGCTGTTTTTCTATTGCCCATTTATACTCTACTCAAGTATATACTATTGATTTCAATTATATATATATATATATATATATATATATATATATATATATATATATATATATATATATATATATATATATATATATATATAAACGAAATAAAGCTTACTCCCAGTAACCAAGTTTTCATTAATTCTTCTGTCTTTTTCTCCAAATCTAAAAACTGTGGTACATTTTCAATTTTTTAATTTTGGCTATTCCCCTGCTAACTTATCCATCTATGTAATTCCTCTGATGATAAGATTTTTATCTATGAAAAGCCTGGCTTAAGGAAAACAAATAAACATGTTTTTATCGAGTACACGTTGCATTGAACAATCGGAGATGAAATAGATTTGTCATTCGCACATCTTTATCTCTCTTCATTTACCTTTATAATTGCTCTATCTCGTATATTTAGCTTATACATATATATATATATATATATATATATATATTAGTTAAAAAAAGGAATAGTCCTTGCTTAAAAATCGACAAAAATTGTCATTGTTGAATAGTTACACTAACTGGAACGTTGCATCTAACTTTGAAAACCGGCTCTTATTTCCTACTGAAATAACGCTAACGGGTCAGCGTCAGAATATTGTGATTTGGTCTGCTAAGTTGAAAAAGGTTTTCGTCATTGGGTTAAAATTCTGAATACGGACCAATCACCGCTCGTTTGAACAATTTGAAGATCTACAAAAACACTGAGTCATAAATGGCTGGAAAACTATTGCATTTTCTAAAAATGTCGGTGTTTCATTGCCAACTCAATCTCCGCATTCTTGAGTAATCTTTGACTTTACCCAACAGACAAGATGAAAGACATAAAGATTTGCATCAACGTAGATATGTGAATCTCACGGCAATATAAAAAAGTCTGATAGTATCGTAAGATATTGCTGGGACGCTTTGTGCTAGTTGTAACGATGCTTAGGCCCCCACCCCATGTCTCAACCAAGTCATCATCTGATGAAGGCTTTGTTGGAAGCAATGCTGCCGTAGAAACAACACTTATTGTATAAACAGTTTATATATATATATATAGTAATCCACAGACAGACTGTTTCGCTGTATCACAGTGTGGATAGCCAGGCCAATGCTTCAAGCTGAGATAATACCCGAACCATCTGGTTGACTGTCAGAGATTCTAACCATTCGACGGACAAGACGGGGCCATGAGTAAAGTAAATCTTAATTCTTATATAAACACTTTCAACAACCGGAGTGTGCTCCATTTGCATTTTACAAAGAGCTTTGCATAGTTGGTAATGGGGGTTAGAGGGGAGAGTAGAGAGAGAGAGAGAGAGAGAGAGAGAGAGAGAGAGAGAGAGAGAGAGAGAGAGTATTGGTGAAGAAGTCTGACCAATGAAATAACAGATTTCCCTAATTGTGATCCGATACTCTTCCGTAAAAAGTATTGAGTTCTAAAGATTAGCAATATCGGACATTTGTAAACATTTAAGCGATACCATTACCGTCACTCCCAGTCGTAGATTTATTAGCTCAGTTGTTAAAATATCCGACACCAATGTTCACGAGTGAAAGTGATGTGGCATGTGGGTTTCAACCCCGGGGTATATTCGGTTGCTACATCTAGCTATAGTAGTGAGTTATGAAACAACGAAACAGCCTTCTGTAGATTACAGCATTCTCCCCTTTTTCTCTCTCTGCCTCTCTCTTTCTTTATATATAGATAGATAAAAGTTATCCACGTACACGTGTTTCGCGGTATCTACAGCTCTTCAGCGTGGCTAACTTTGGCAAGGTTCAAACACATGATCACATTGTGTGTATACTGAAATATTACCTATGAGCTACGAAGTCTTGTAAAATATGAACGAGTTTAAATGAATAAATGAATATATACGTCTCTTAATAATGCGACGTAATGCATGTAAGAGAGTAAACTCACTCATCGCTTAGAAAGTGAATCACCATAAGATAGCGTCCATAAGCAAAAAAACATAACTTATATATACATATACATATATATATATATATATATATATATATATATATATATATATATATATATATATATATATATATGTAATTGTTTTTATTAGCGATTGTAGCGTTCGTTGTTTTTGCTTACTACTACTATTTCGATTGTTTCACTCCCTGAGTCATAAAGATGCAGAAAATTGCATTATGAGTCGCCCATAACTTTATAGGACGTATTTTCAGTTAATATATATATATATACATTTTTATTAATTTTATACATACATAAAAGTAATCCATGGACACGTGTTTCTGGTTCGTAACCGCTATCAGCATGGATAACTTAGACAAGGATCGAACCTTCAATATTGATATATATAGTCTAGCGTCTTACCAATGGACTACAACGCCCTGCCACGAAATATGTACGATTTTTATCACCTATATAGTTAATGTATTTTTATGTAATTGTTTTTATTAGCGATTGTAGCGTTCGTTGTTTTTGCTTAGTACTACTATTTCGATTGTTTCACTCCCTGAGTCATTAAGATGCAGAAAATTGCATTATTAGTCGCCCTTAACGTTATAGGACGTATATTTCGTTAATATATATATATATATATATATATATATATATATATATATATATATATATATATATATATATATATATATATATATAGTAAGCAATGAAAATATAGATAGCAATCAAGCTACACAGAGTCTCCTGTGTTTCATACCCGGAGGGAATCGTCAGGCTAAATATATATATATATATATTTATTAATTTAGACGACCCGTGTAGATTAGGTCTTGAAGAGAAATTGGAAAATCGAAACTTTAATGTCATATATTAATTGGACACATTCACAAAAGAGTGCGTCACCTCTATACAACACAGAACAACATGATTTGAGAGAAGCCCCGCCATTGACTAATGAAAACATTAAACCGCGGAAGCAAATAGCATTTAATCTAGTTTATTCGCGAGTTACACTAAACACCAAGTCAAAACAAACGGTAGCACAAATTCCATACATGTAAGCCTAGCGATTCCCTACGGGGATGAAACGCGGAAACATCTGTGTAGCGTAATTGCCATGAATATGTTTCCATAACTTATATATATATATATATATATATATATATATATATATATATATATATATGTGTGTGTGTGTGTGTATGTATGTGTGTGTGCATGTAGATATGAACTATTTCCATATTTGTTCCTCTTTGATTTTATTCGAAAATTCAGAAACTCTGATATATACTTCTTCAGAAAATTCTTCTTCCATAGCGAATAATAATAAGTAACTTAATATCTGTATAATAAGTTAGTTAATATCTGTATCATCCTTAGGAATAATATCGAAGTAAAGTACCATCTAATGAATATACGGATCTCACAATCTTTGCCCTCGCGATCTAATGACGGGGTAAGAACGAACACTCAATGATTTACTTTCTGTTTTACTTACATGAATTTAAATTCCACTTACACCCCCGGGAAAGACTAGAACATTTTATTTTGATTCTTATTTCAGTCATCTAAATTTTAAGTCATTTATAATGGTGTAATAAAAGTTTTAAAACCTTTTCATTCGATTATTTAATTTCTCTAACAAATAGGATTGTAAAAGTTACATTTAAATTTTACGATAATGTTTGGTCAATCTTGAATAAAAATTAAGAATGCGAAACAATAATGAAACTAAAAAAATTCCGGAGCAAGGCAGCGTATATGCAGCTAACATATATATATATATATATATATATATATATATATATATATATATATATATATATATATATATATATATGATGACGGCTTATAGCCAAAAACGCGCGCCCATCCATGTGTAACTTTTGTGCACGCAAAAAATGTATTTATAAACTATAAAAATCTGTATATAACAAATTGGTTTATAAATAAACAAGTCGCGCATGCGTGGCCCCCCTCTGTATGTGACTCGAGGTGGCGAGTGTAAAATGCAATGAATTTGGGCAATTTGGGGCATTTTTTACCCTCATTGTACCCCCTGGGGGCGCGAACCAGAGCTTTTCTGAGGTCAAGGATGCTCATTTCATATCCAGAACAATTGCCACTACATTTTGGCCAAGTTTCAGAAAAATTGAATGCATGGATCAAACGTTATGGGAGAAAAGGTTCATTTTTTGCCATTTCGGGGGCTTTTGACCCCCTGGAGGCGCGAACCAGATTTTTTCCAAGGTCAGCGATACGTATTTTCTATTAGGAACAATTGCCTCCATATTTTGGCCAAGTTTTAGAGAATTTGAATGGATGGATAAAAAGTTATGGGGCAAAAAATGTTAATTTTGTCAATTTTGGGGCCTTTTGACCCCCTGGGGGCCTAACCAGATTATTTTTCAAAAATCGGAGGATGTCACTTTCTAAGATGACAAAAGTTACAACTTCATGCAAAATTTCAGAGAAATTCAATGGATGGTTGCGAAGAAAAATCCGGACGGACGGACGGACGGAAATGCCTCAAAACATAGGTCCCCCGATTTTCTAAATCGGAGGCTAATTAAATACCTATATATATATATATATATATATATATATATATATATATGCTTGTTACTAAGCGATGAGAGTGACGATACGATATGAAGCGATTCGCCATTTTTGTAAAGGGTAGCTTGCTGCTTTTGCAAAGGTCAAGGTCATTTTCTATTTCCGTTCCCGGTCCGGAATTTCGCACCTAAAATGATTTTTCAAGCGCACAGCAATGGCAAACGATAATTAGCTATTTGTGTGATCATACTGATTCAAAAAAAAAGGAAGCGCATATTTTTCCTCTAATAGTTTTTTTTCTTTCTTCCCTTGTACTCTCTTTCTTGTTCTTGTCATAGGAGTGTTCTTCATTTACTTTCTTTTATCTAATGAGTATTCGCCTTCGTCTTCCTCAACGGCATGGTTATTTATTTGTTCTTATACTCCTCCTGCTCTATGTTGTTTCTTTCCTCTTTTCCTTTCATTTGCTTTTCTTCTGCTGCATGTTATTTTTCCTTTCATGGTTCTCTTTTTCTGCTTCTTCATTTTCCTATTCTTTTCATTCATTTTATTGATCTTCTTCTTATTTAATTTTTTTTCTTCATAATCTACTTATTCTGTCGCTTCTCCTTTTTCTTGTACTTGTTCTTCTTCTTCGTTTTCTTTTCCCCTCTTTTCTTCTTGTATTGCTTTTTCTGTCCCTTTTTTATCTTCTACTTCTAGAAACGAGGAACGAAAAGAATTCCTTTCCTGCCTCTTATATATGTTTTCTTTTTCGTTTTATTCTTTGTTTCTTTCTTTTCTGTTCATTCCTCTTTAATTGTCTTCTTCGTTTTCTATTGCTTCGTCCTCTTTTTGTTCTGCTACCCTTTTTCTTCTACTCGTATATATCTTATCTTTTTCATCTTATTCTTTTTATTTTTGTTCTCTCTTTTCGTCTTTTATTGTCTTCTTTTCTTCTTCTTTTTTTCTGATTCTCTTCTGCCCTTTTTCTTTTCCTTCTTTTTCTATATATTTCCCTTCCCTTTTCACCTTTTTTCTGATTGTTCTTTTTCTGTTTCTTCGTCTTTGTTTTTCATTGCCATCTTCTTTTTCTTCTTTTTCTTCTTCTTTTCTTTTGTTTTTTCTTCTTTTTTCTTCATCTCCTTCACTTCTTTTTCGTATTCTTATTCTCCTTAATATCCTCTTCTTTCGTAATATTTCTATTGATTTTAACTATAGTGTAGTCTTTTCTTAAAACCTTACTTACTTATAATCATTTCCCGCCCTTTTCATTATTATTATTATTTTATTCCTATTTTTGCCTAGTATAATCTCTCTATTCCCTAGGATTTTTTTTCTCACCTCTCTACTTTAGATTCGTTTTTATTTCCCTCGGTCACCGTCTTCGCCTGCCGATGATTAACGGCTTGAAACTTAAAGGTTATCTCCATCTCAATTCGTTCACCAAAGTATCCGTTGCCAGACTGTTCACAGTACAATCAGCATTCCAAACATAGAGGAGACCGTTAGAGGAGATAATCTGGCGAATGTCATCTCCCGGACTTTATTACAATGCTAACAACATCGTGCGTTCTTCATATTTTATAAACAATAGTCCGGCCTCCACCCCTTTCGTTTCCGTTTAACAATATTTATAAATTGGCTGCGTTTATTTGTCTCGGCTAATTTTTATACACTGCTCGTCTCATGTTGCTTGGCACGTGTCATCTCGTTTAAGATCACGTTTGCGATAACGTTCTTCAAAACGTACATTCGATTTATTTGCATTTATTTTCTACTAGACCACGCGTAACCGGTTGAGTCAGTATTTGTTATAGTTATCCATATACTTATAACACTCCAGCGGATCTTGATTGCTAGCTTGTTATCTTATTTGTATCCGGGCACAGTAGATGACGCCGCAAAGACAGATGACGTCATATATTAAAACAAGAAGGGGGGGGGTAAATTCTTGATTTTTATCCGTGCACGGTGTACGGCGTTACAAAAGACGTCGTGGACGCTGAATGACGTCACAGAAAGATGAGAGAGAGAAAGAGAGAGAGAGAGAGAGCAAGAGAGAGAGAGAGAGCAAGAGAAAGAGAGAGATAAAGGGAGAGGGAAAGAGAGGGAGAGAGAAGAAAACCGAATGATTCTTACCATGAAATAAATCTTCTATGTATTAATATGCTTATTTCTTTCGCTTTGTGTCACGTTGACGTCATAAAAAAGATAACATCACTAAAGCAAGATATCGGGAATATCTTTTATGACATCATAAATGCCGAAGTAACAACAGGAATACGTCATTCTTTTACAACAGAGAACATCGAACCAAAGTGCACGTCACGAACTCTCTACACCTGGTTTGTTTAGTATATATAATTTCTTTAAAATATTGTTCACCTAACCCTGTATTCCGAGGTATTCGCACTTAGACGGGAAACCCAAACGAAAAAACTATCGACGAGATAGTCACAGTTACACAGCAAAAAACAACAAAGGATTTTTCTTTAATCTTCGACAATAAAACCCCCAAAATGGCGACGTTGGATTGATATTTGCATGCTACAACAAGCTACAAATAAAATTAAGGAAACCTTTTAAAACAAAAACGACCAACACTTGGAGAAATTGCTTACAAAACTGTCTAGTTCTGGAAACTTGCTTACCGATGGAAAAAATGAAAACACATGAAAACAAACTCATTATTTCTCTTAATTGAAAAAAAATCCAACGTTTTCTTTTCTACATTGCTATTCCGACTTAACAATAAGGGAATGCATGATTTTTTTTCTCTCTCCAAAAGAGAGAAAGTTACTTTTGCTGAAAGAAAAAAATTGAAACCGTATTTTTTTTATTCTCTAACTAAAACGCGTAGAAACGTAGTAAAAAAGACAAAAATTATCGAGAGAATAAAAAGGGTTTATACTCGTTTTTACAACTAAGATTACGTCTAGCAAGTGTAATCTAAAGAAAATAGCTTCTTACGTGCCATACTCAAAAGAAAACATTTATTTTCTAAAGGACACAAGTAAATATGGAACACTTCCAGTCGACCATCACAGAATTAGTAATATTTCAAATACAACAGAAAACTGAAGAAACATTTCAAAAGGTCTTTCTTGAACAGTAGAAAGAAGCTGACGACAGACAGAAAGAAACTAACGAAGGGATTGAAATGTTAATGCAAACACTATCGCTTAGAGACCAAGGAAACACAAATGATAATGTTTTCCGCAGAATACTGTGTGGGGTGCTATCGACACTTCACGTATTCTCCTGATGAAGTAAAAGCATTCGCATCATATTTTAGAAGATACGAAGACTTATATAAAATTGATTGCGAAAATTTGACTGACTCTAAAAAGGTTTTCCAGCTACTTAGAAAATTAGGTACCACCGAACATACGAAGTTCGTGAATTTCATTTTGCCCCTAAAAACTAGCGGTTAGACTTTTGCAGAAGCGGTAAAACTGTTAATGGCGTTATTCGGTCCCAAAACCACGTTATTACACAAACGCTGTAAGTGTTTAAACCTGGTAAAAAAAAAGACGAGGACGATTATTCTACGTTCGCATCAGTAGTAAATATGCATTGTGATGGGTTTTAAATTATCCGAAATTAGTGCTGAAAATTTTAAATGTTTAGTCTTCGTTCAATGATTGGTATCAGGGAAAGACGCTGAAATAAGGCGTAGAGTTCTAAACAAATTAGAAAATGAACCAAGCCTAACACTACAGAAATTAGTCGAGTACTGCCAGAGATTTGAAAGTGTAAAGCAGGATTCGAAAGACATCGAACAGTCGGGCATTGCACATATACAAAAAGTACGCCTAAAACCAAAATTCAACTCTCACCCAAAAATAAGTCAAAACAAACACAGTGGCTTTCACGCTAAAAAGACAAGCCAACCTGGTAAGAAACAGCATAAATGGCCGTCGAGCCCTTGCTCGCACTGTGGTTGCCTGCATTGGTATATGGACTGTCCATTTCGTTTTAAGACCTGCCTGAATTATAAAAATGTCGGACACAAAAGTTCGCACTGCAGAACTAATAGAGGAAATAAAACGCGAGTACAAGCCACAAGTACAAATAATCAGGAATGTAGTAATATTGGAAAATATGTACACGTAAAAATCCTGGATAAAAATATTAAATTGCAATTAGATTCGGGCTCGGACGTGTCAATAATAAATCTACATACGTGGAAATGGTTGAATAAACCCACTCTGTTAAGAATCAACAGGATAGCCAGAACAGTGACTGGTGAATTAATTAAATTTGAGGGTGAGATAATTACGAATGTGTACCTAATGGGAAATACCAAAAAATTAAAAATACTGGTGTCAAAAGACCTTAATAAACATTTTTGGAACTGATTGTATGCAAGCGTTTAATTTATTGGAGTTACCGATAAATACATTTTGCAAATAAAATAGATAGTCGGGCGACCGAATCAGAAAAAACTAAAGCTAGAATTAAAATAATCTTTTCCCGATTTTTTTTCTGGCGACCTTGGTCGATGCACAAAGATGGCGGCAAAATTTCAACTGAATGAAAACGTCTAATCACTATTTAAGAAAAAAAGAAGCCTTTTGTTTCGGTAGACAAAATAAACGAGGAATTAGACCGACTTGGGCGACCATCATCTTATCAAAAGTAGAGTACAGTCAGTGGGCAGCACCCATGGTCTATGTGAAAAACAAATCAAAAGAGATTCGCGTGTCTGCAGACTTATTGACGGGATTAAATGCAGAAGTAAATATTATCATTACCCACTGCACAGCCCGGAGGAAGTTTTCTCAAAATCAAATGGAAGCAGAATTCTTTAAAAAATAGATCTGAGTGAAGCGTACCTCCAAATACCCGTGGAAGAGAGGAGTTCGAAACTGTTGTGTATAAATACGCATCGCGGTTTATACAAGTTCGAAAAGCTAGCTTTTGGAGTAAAGTTGCTCCAGCTATTTTTCAGCAAGTGATGGATACAATGCTGGGCGAACTTCATTTTTATATTGAATACTTGACGACATTCTAATCAACAGTAAACACATTGAACAGCACCGGAAACATTTTAACCAAGTATTTTTACAAATCCAGGATTATGGGTTTAAAGTGAAAAAGGAAAGATGTGATTCTTTTATTGAGAAAATAAAATACCTGGGTCATGTTATAAACAAGGACGGAAGAAGGCCGAACCCTGAAAGAACTATCACGATTAAGAACATACTGGCGCCAGAAGACGTCACACCACTACAGAGTTTTCTGGGACTAGCAAATTACTACCAAGCTTTCATTCCAGAGATGCATAATTTGCGAGCTCCACTGAATGAACTATTAAAACACGATAAGGTCTGGAAGTGGACGCCCGAATGCAAGGGGACATTCGATGAAACCATTGAAATGCTGACGTCAGATTTATTCCTTACGCATTACAACCCGGATTTAGACATAATCGTGGCTAGCGACGCTGGTTCATATGGATTAGGGGCGTGCATTTTGCCTATAATGCCGGATGAAACCCATAAACCCATCGCGCATGTATCATAGACCTTGCTTCCGGCGGAGAAGCAATATTCCCAAATTGAGAAGGAGGCTCTAGGGATAATATTTACTGTAACGAAGTTCCACCGCTATATACACTGGAGATTGTTCATGGTATAGACGGACCATAAGCCGTTAATTACCATTTTCGAATCGAAAAAGGCCTACCTGTGTATACGGCAAATAGATTACAGAGATGGAGAACGATTTTACGGAACTATAATTTCAAAATAGAGTATTTACCCTAAAAAAGATCTGTCACGCGGATGGATTGTCTAGACTGGTGCCAAGACAGAGAGAGCCACTAGTAGACACGGTGATTCGTTCCCTGCAAGCAGAAAAGGTAAATAAAAGCAATTTTGTGCAATGCAGTAAGAGATCTCCCGGTAACTCTATATGAAATTAAAAAAGAAACCTCCGAGGATTAATTCATCATCAGTACAAAAGCTAAAATGGCGGATAAGAGCGTACATTTTGCAGCAAGCTTTTCATTCTGCGATGATGTACTCATGTACAACGATAGAGTTGTCATTCCAAAGAAATTACAAAAGAGAATTCTAAGGGATTTTTACGTTGGCCATCTGGGTACAAACAAGATGAAGAGTTTGATGCGGAGCTTCGTCTGCTGGTCTAGAATGGATCGGGACATTACGTATGTCGTAAATACGTGTAAAAGCTGTGCCTTAACGGCAAAGGCACCTCATACCAAACGTAGTCCGTTGCCAATTACAGACCGACTTTGGTCGAGAGTACACATGGATTTTACGGGTCCATTGGAAGGATTCTACTATCTAATTGTGGTCGATAGTTTTTCCAAGTGGTCATAAGTATTACGTTGTAAGAAACCCACTACGGAGGTGACAATCAACTTCATGCATGAATTGTTCGCCCGTTTTGGGGTGGTCGATTGTTTGGTTAGCGACAACGGAACGCAGTTTACGTCATCCGACTTTATAAAATTCTGTGGGATTTTTCAGATCAGACATATCACGATTCCCTCCGTATCATCCTCTGTCAAACGGCAAGGCGGAACGCTTTGTGGACACTCTAAAAAGAGCCCTAAAAAGCCCGCGATACTCCCACGGAAGAGGCCCTGTAACAGTTTTTGTAAGTGTATAGAATCACGCCAAACGTGAACCTACCATCCTCATTGTCTCCCGCAGAGATGATGTTTGCACGGAAAGTTAAGTCAGGTCGAGCCTAAACTGTACTAACGAAACGATACATTCCAGGAGACAGAGTATATTTTAAAATGTTTAAAAACAACGCATCTTTTTGGAACCTGGTACAATAGAAAAAAAGGATTGGATCTATGCTCTACAATATCTAAGGACCTCAGTTTTCTCATAAGAGACACCTAAACTAGATTAGGAAAACACTGTCAGATGACACTGACACCTCTACCTAGGAAGAAGAAATGATGGACGTAATATACGACACCTTTGACTTACCAGTACTCCAAGCAGCCACAGAAAAGCGGCAGTCTAAAAGGAAACAGATAGCTCCGGGTTATATTGAAATAAATCCAAAATGGAAACGATATTAAGACTCCTAAGGAGGTAAGGCTTGGGGAGGGGTGTTATGGCGCCGTACTAATTTAACGAACAATTGGACTCGTCAATTCCTACTAAACTACTGAAAGCATTTAGGCTTCTCGTAATTGAATTAAACTCTAGTCTACCTTGGCAGTCGGGACTGATATACTACTTCTCTCGTTCTCTGGACATATCTCTTCTTCAATATATATATATATATATTTTCACCTAACCCTGTGTGTCGTGTCTTAATTTCGGGCCCTAAAAAGGGTCACAACAACTCTTCGACTTATTTCTACTTCTTCCTCCTTGCTCTCACTTCTTTCCGTTTTTTCTTCTTGTCACTTCCAAATGACTATTATCAAGAAAGCGTTTGGCACCCACCATTCATCTTTTATGACGTCATTAAAGATGAATTGATTGTGGCTATCATTTATCCTTTATTACATCACTTTTTATGACATCATCCATGGACAATAAAAAAAGGAATGCCGAAAATTGTTTATATATACATCAATGTTTCGTCTTTATTTCAAAACATTTTATGATGATTGATTTGAAGAGCATAACTATGAATATTTAGAAATATATGGTGCGTCTATGATGTGAAAACAATGTTTTTGTTCTTTTTTCGAACAAACCATAGACTTTATAATTTAAAAAAATGTGGTGCATCTAGGACGCTAAAATAATTTGTTGGTTTTTTTTTTCGGACAAAACGTAGACGTCATAATTCAAAATATGTGATGTGATGAAGCAAAATAAATGTGTATTTTTTTCGTTTTCAATATCGATGTTATGCACAAATTGTTTTGGAAATGTGAGGATCAAAATCATAGTTCTGTTCAATTAGTGTTAGGTGGCTATATAATGTAGATAGATTATAGAGGCTGTTACGTTGTTTATAATGAGTGCTTATTCAAGAAGTCTTCGGCAAGATTTATTTAAAATGAATTTAATGAGTCTAGCTTGTTTAAAGTTAAAAAGGTGAGCCGGTTGTATGTAATGCATGAAAACATAGCGAATTCATGGAATTGTTATTTTTCATAAACTTTTTATGTTAACTAACCCTTTTCTGAAGTTCGCATTAAGTCGCACCAATGTATATCTGATTGCAATTATGGCATTGGGCAATATATCTATATTACTGTATTAGATGTGGGTGTTTTAGAAAAATATTTTGTTGCTTTTAGCGATTGTTTTATAAACTCTGACACAAAAGCGACTATTCATCTCCTTTAACAAGGGAACCAATACTAACTGAAGAAAACTTCAATTTAAATATAGGTTGGCCATATTCTGATCAAAATAATGCTAAGAAAAACCAAGCAGTTTACGCATGGAACCCAGCTTAAAGCCTAAGGTACCATATTAATCCGAACCTCTGTAACATTATTGCGTAAGAATTAAACATCGATGTCTGTAGGTAATAAATAATTAATATTTATAAAAATATTATCATATAGCCCCTTTACTAAGACCGAGCACTCTGAGAGAGTTTAATAACAAGCAGTACCACTAGCTTCATTCCGAGACCCAACACGGTTTGTTGTTGTTGATCACTCTTCGCTGCTTGTTGTAAATACCCGACGACTTGGCATTTACTAAGTTAAATTCCTTCTAACTTCCAAGCTAATTTGTGGTAGCCGACGAATAACGCTCTTGGCTGCGAATCAGTGGCGATTTGTGATCGGAGTTCGCGCCCTCCGACCGTCGGAAATTAACTTCCTGCACTGAAGATTGCGTAAGCATGAAATATAGATGTCCGTAGGTAATAAATAAATAATATTTAATATTTATTCATAAAAATATTATATATATATATATATATATATATATATATATATATATATATATATATATTCAGTCAAAAATATGTTTTATTTTTAAAATAAACATATTATTTAGCATAAATTCGAATTTTCGATTGATATAAATATCTTCATCAGGAGAATACAGAAAATATTTTTTATTTCTCTTAGCGACATGTTGTCAGTTAGCATTGTACTTCGGTTCTTGTTGAAGTCTGGTTTGTAATGTCCGATATAAGTGGTGTGCTCTGGTACGCACGTGTGAGTTATGAGTAAAATATTTTTACTGTTTGAATGCATTTATATTTGTAATTTTAAAAGAGTTAAGAGACTAGTCAAATGCAGATTTCTTTTAAAATGAACATATTATTTATTTAAAAAATTTAAATAAATAATATGTTCATTAACAAAAATCTGTATTTGACTGGTCTCTTAACCGTTTTAAAATTATAAATTAAAATGTGAGCCAGAAGCGTTGGTGCGTTTCATAGTTAAGTTTATGTTGTATGCATTAAAGTGACTATAAGGATATCATCTATATATTTTGTAAAAATATGTGGGAGTGGCAGATGCTCAAGTCTGTCTATGTATGTCATAGCAAGAAGACCAGAAAGGTTGCAGCCCATGACTAGATCTGTGATCGGTTTGTATGTGTGTTGCTGGATTGTAAATATGTGTTGTATATATATATATATATATATATATATATATATATATATATATATATATATATATATATATATATATATTGGTTATCTTGTAAGATTCAAGGGATATTAGAAATTTACACGGTACTAATATTTATAGAGATGTTTTCCGACAGAGAAATAACAAGTTCGTCTGTTTGTGTTAAGAGCGATAACTCGATTCTGACAATATCTGACAATATCAGTAAATTAAAATTAAACGGTATGAAGCAGCGAAAAATGTTGCTCTTATCGCGTGTGTCGTACTTTATAGAGTAAAAAAATGATTTTTTTGGTCGTGAACAATTTTAATCTGATGATTATTTTGTTTATAAAACTCAGAATTTGTATTTATATAAAATGATGAAACGGCCGTAATTCTTTGAGATAATACCAGTTTCGTTTTATATGGTATTTAATTCTCTATCCCACATCTCTCTCTCTCTCTCTCTCTCTCTCTCTCTCTCTCTCTCTCTATATATATATATATATATATATATATATATATATATATATATATATACGTATAGATGTGTGCAAATTTATATATAGTAATTGTTCCACACTTTAAATGTTGTGTTTATCTGAATATACATTTGTAAGTTTGAAAAGCCAGAAACCACGCAGAAAAATTTTTTTCACACCATAGCGTATCTGCATCCCTGAAGGAACATTTTGAAATTATCACCGTTAACATCACACGGACTCTTCTCTTCACCACAATGTCGAAAGCATACAACCACAACAACAACGAAGAAGAGAAAAGAAACTAAAAAAACTCAAATTGTTTCTATGTCCGACGGGGACTGCTTTGCGGTCGAAAATTTACTATTTTATAATAAATGAAAATTAATTAAAAACACATTCTGCGTTGTTTCTGGCTTTCAAACTTACACATTTGAATATATAATATTTATAAATAAATATTAATTATTTGTTACCTACAGACATCGATGTTTCATGCTAACGCAATCTTCAGTGCAGGAAGTTAATTTTCAACGGTCAACGGGCTCGAACTCCGATCACTAATCAGCATTGATTCATAGTCAAGAGCCTTAACCCCTTGGCCATAGGGAATTAGCTAATAATTAAGGAGGGATTTAACTTTGTAAATAGCGAGTCGGCGGCTAATTTACACGAGCAGTTGAAAGTAATCAACACACTGTGTTTGGATCTTGCATAGAGCTATTATTACTGCTTGTTATTAAACTCACCGGCCTTTAGTGAAGGGGGCTTATAATAATAATAATAATAATAATAATAATAATAATAATAATAATAATAATAATAATAATAATAATAATAATAATAATAATAATATATATATATATATATATATATATATATATATATATATATAATAGCAATGAAGTGTTCCCCGTAACAAGCAACATAACAAACAAGAAAATAAGATAGACCGTGATTTTGATGCATGTATAATTAGTCTATTGTACTTATCAAATCAAATATTTATAATTATACTATATTTTGGCCGATCCGCTCTCTAGTCATCTTCTGAGGTGTGGAGTTCATTTATGTATGCTATTAATTATTATCGATTTCAATTTAATGTAAGTTGATTATATGTGTCTTCTGATGAAGAAGTTATTAATAAAGTTGATTGTTTCCGGACTATTGTTCGTATCAACATTGATATTTATGTTTATACAACGTTTCAGCCGATGTGTCTTCCGATATTCTACTGATGCATTACTTATTTATGTACGCCGGTGCCTTTTCTCTCGCCTGTAAACCTAATCTATGTTGATTATTGGTGTCCGTTTATATGTCTGATGCACATATTTTTTTTAAACTCGAAATATATACACCGTCTTCTTTAAATAAATTTGCATATCCCATGTACGAAATCTAATTAATTTAACTGAATACCTATTCTTAACCAAAGACGAAATATATCTCTGGTAAAACCAGAAACACGAGAAAAGATATTTAGTAATTAAAAGCGGACATGTTGGGTTTCTAGAAGAACAAGAAAAAAGGAGGAATAATTAAAGTGAATAGTGGAATACATAACTAAATATAACACAGGTTGTTTGTTAATTAACTATTCATTATTGATTGCTTGAAATTTATTACTGAATTATAATTTGCAAAAGAAATGAATATGATACAAGAAATTGTATAGCATCGACCGACACACAGTATAAATATAAATATCAACGTTAATGAGGACTATGTAAATAGTGTTCATTTCTCATTGAAGTAATACAAATTAGATTTTCTTTATATATTTATTTGTATTGAGATGATCATAGCATTGGTTGCTTAAACAATATCATATGTTTAAACTCATTATAATCTGACGCGTTTACATAGCTACAACGTCCTACCACTATCATCTCGTAACATTTTGAATTGTATAGAGTGACCCGAAAGTTTGGTGACCCTACAAAAACTAACAACAGTAGAGTAACAATATCACACAGCGACCACTAAACATTGTTCAGTGAACAGGGAAATGTATGAACATAGCGAGCTATTAAACTCGGTGATGACAAACTATCTCTGATTACTCATATATTTGATTTTAACCATACAGTTGACTTTATAAAGGTCTGTATAATTAAATAAAACATATGCATAATACTCACAGAAGACGTCTCAGCGAAGCTTGTCTTATGGCTGACTCCAACAATACGATAACACTAAGGAAGTTTAATTATAAAAATATTCCGATCCTGATGAAACATATTGTTGGGGAAAATTCCATTGATCTGAACACATGTTAAAATTCAGGCATTTTTTGACAAGTTATTCCCAAATTTGTTCACCTTCTCCTCACTCTGTTTCTTTCTTTTTTCTTTTTTTCTTTCTTTCTTTCTTTCATCCTTTCACTCATATTTGTATACACTCTGTCAATCCTTACCCTTTTCCTTTAGTCGATAAATCTAGACATGAATCATGGCTCATCTCTCTTAACCTTCTTGACCACCCCTTTCAACTTCTTCATCTTTCCTATCTTTATTTTCTGACTTTCTACTTTGCTATTGATCTACCAATCTCCCCTCCTCCATTTCCCATAGGCTACTCTTATCGCAACTTTTCTTCTACCTTCATTCATCATATACATCTGTAAAAGTAGGTGTTTGAGCCGCCCTGTACTTCACTTGTGACGAAGCTTCTTGACTAAAGTACGTGAACGATCAGTCCTCGACATTGCTTGTTGATGTGATCTTGTCTTTTATATAGACATTTTTTATCCTTTTATCCATTTTCCATTTTATTTCATTTGTACACATACACACTAAACAAACACACACACACACATATGTATATAAACAGTTAAGGCGTACGGTCATTTGCATTCCTGAGCCTTGCATTAGCCTTCATTTTTCTTATATACCAGCTCTGTTTGTTCTAAAAGTTCAACCATTAGCTGATTTGTTACCTACACTATTTCAGAATATATTTGGTTTAAATCTGACTCCACATTTCCTGATATCTCTAAGGTTGTTGCTAATAATTTGGCTGGCCATTTGTATTCCTGAATCTTATATTATACTAAATTTATCTTATGAAATATTAAAAATATTCATCAAAATATTGTTTATAATTCTTTTAATTCTAAGACGGTCCCTTAATTATTATTATGCTAAAACATTGAAAGTGTAATGCGAAGTTCCGTCCGACCGCGTCGTTAAAAACTGTTTATAACAGCCTTCTATGGTATGCCCGCTTGTAAAGACATAAATAGAACTTAATTCTCTTCCTTTCGCCATAGTTGTTGAGTTGGTCGAATAGTTCTAGAGGTTCAGGCGGAAGTTAAAATGTTGACTTGGATCTTAGGTTATAATTGTGTGACCGGTAGAACAATCAACCTCCACACTGATGATTCCTGGGAAAAGGATAAACTACATCTGTATGTGGATAAGAAATTAAAATAATATTTATCATAATATATATATATATATATATATATATATATATATATATATATATACATATGTCTATCTATCTATCTATTTATATATATATATATATATATATATAGACATATGTATATATACATATATATATACATACACATATATATATATATATATATATTTATATATATATACATATATGTATATACATATATATAAAGAGAGAGATAGAGAGAGATAGAGAGAAACAGGAAGAGAGGGAAAGAAAAATCGATATATATAAAAGCAAAAATAAAATGATATTTATGGATTATTATTATTATTATTATTATTATTATTATTATTATTATTATTATTATTATTATTATTATTATTATTATTTACTTATCTCCTAATATTATATTGTTGGGTTCTAATATATTATATTTTTCTCATTTTAATTTTTTTTTAATTATTATTGTTATCAGTAGTAGTAGTAGTAGTAGTAGTAGTAGTTGTAGTAGTAGTAGTAGTAGTTGTATACATGTTATGTACATGTGTTTTTCATTTTACCCGTAATAATTTGTATATATATTTTGTTAAATAAGAAAAAACGTTTTTTTTTTAGATTGACTTCTTATTTTGATGTTTTGTAAAAGGCGCCGAAGAAGACATATTGGAATTAAAAAGTAAAAACTAAGAAAACAAAAAATACTAATGTCTTAGAAAGGAGTGTACGCCTAATCATTGTTGATCTTCAATTTTTGAAACTGAAATAAATAATGTTATACATTTCCTTCAAATTTCCCTTTCTCTCTCTTTCTCTCCCCCTCTCTCTCCTTCTCTCTCTCTCTCTTTCTCTCTCTCTCTCTCTATATATATATACATATATATATATATATATATATATATATATATATATATATATATATATATATATATATATTTATATATATATATATATATTTATATATATATATATATATTTATTTATATATATATATATATATATATATATATATATATATATATATATATATATATATATATATATATATATATATATATATATATATATATATATATATATATATGGTAGACGAATATCCGCCCTGGGACGGGTAAATACATGTCTAGAAAAGAACAGAACAGTTTAAAACTATTTTTATTTCTGCTTACTGAGATGAAAAATAACATATAATTCTACTGAACATTATTTCTAAACTCCTTATTCAGATTTTTATAAAATCCATTACATTATTTCCATTCTAGGACATTTTTAAATTGAGAATTAAGCTTTGGAGGTTGTAAGAAAAATTGATATTCAAGGGATCTTGTTTAATTGGTGTCTAATAAATATAGATACAATTTAATGCATATCTGAAATATTTGAATTTTCAAATGTAGGAGTGCTTATATTATACCACCTAAAACCTCTTTAAATACTCCAAAGAAATTGGGGAATATTTATTAATCGATGTGAAATAACTATTGTTAAAATTTAATAACAACCACCCCCATTTGCCCGCTTGGCATAACACTAAATAAAACAAAATATAACTCACAATATCTACCCTTATGCGTAGCAGCTGTGTGAAAATATTTATCATGGTCAAGTAAATAGTTTAAGTGTGAATCCTATGAATATAAACACATACATATACCTAACTTTATATATACACATATATATATATATATATATATATATATATATGTAAATATTTGTTATTGTTTATTATCTATGTACGCATACGTTTCGTTCTTTTTAATCTGGACTCATTAGCATAGAGATATGACTATTCACGACCGGTCATGCGATTCGAAACCCTGGATTACAAGTATTTTTCAACTCAAATCCAACGTCGCTAACCGCTTGGCCAATTTTAAATAGCTGATAAACAATGACAATTTTAACACTTTATTTATATTAAATTCATATATTAAATTATTTTAAATATTTGTATCTACGTACGACGTCGTTTCGAGCTTATGACTCTCATCAGCGCAGGGAAATAACAATCTCAGACGATCATAAGGCTCGAACCCCGTTTACAGACACACATATATATATATATATGAAGAGTAAGAATGTAAAATGCGATAAATCCATATTGTTTAAATTGAGAAATATATAAGTGACAACTCCATTATTTTGTGCAACCTATCGATGTGTATCGGTGCACCAAATTTCAAATCTGTAGCTGCAAAGTTATACGTGTACATACAAAACACAAAACATACATACAGATCTCGTATTTTATTTATATAGCCGACTGAATCTATGGTTACGATATTATCTCGTTTCTGTAGTTTCGGTAGGTATTGAGGCATCCAATTTGCATCTGTAACGGACCCATTGTCTCGAAGGTCGATACAAATTCTGTGAAAGCTTTTCTTGTTAGTCAACTTTACTGGTCAGGTTATCAAGTGTGTACTCGACAGAAACTTACCCTAAAACTGCACAGAAAAGAACAACAAATAACGGATGAAGAAGAAACCTTTTCGCAAATTACGGAAATTAAGCAAAGATCTAGCAAGTTACACACGGGGTTCGTCCCCAGGGCAAGAGTCAAGGAACTGATAGACGCTGCACCACGGTTCATTATAGGATTACGACTTGTGGAGAAAAAAATCATGCATTTTATCCCGAGGAAGGTTGAATGAAGAGAAAATGGCATTAAAAAGTAGAAAAAAGATATTACGTTTTACAAGTCTAACATTAGGCTTCGTCGTCTATTCTATTGTTAGTTCCGGTAGGAACAATGACATTTTTTGGTTGTTATAAGTATATCTACAGGATCAGCGTTGCGAAAAAGTAAAGAATACACTACATTTAATATTCTTGCCTTCTGACAATTACTCGATGCATCGATACGTTTCTTACGTGCAGCTTCACGTTCGGTTTGGTTAGTATTTTTTCTGGCATATCAACCCTTTATCTGTTATTCGATGCGGAAGCATATTTCCTATTGTGTTTCATAATTTTTTAGATGAGGATTAATAATTTGTATTAATGGGATCATTTGGATGGACCTGTGGCGTAACGGACCAACGCTCTTCGTAATATTCAATTCTAAGTGACAATCTTCTGAAGGTTGAAGGTTCAATCAACAGTACGAGCGATATAATTTTTTTAAATATTTAAAACTTCTACCCGGTAATGGATGATAGAACGAGAACAGGCAATCTCCATGGATCAAATAAAATGGTTTCGTTTGAAATTCAGTACAGATTCCCGAGTCCGATACACACATTCCCGAGTTTGACAAGACGTACCGGAAAGAAGGTCGGAGGTTTCAATGGCCAAAATGTTGAGATGAGGATTAATAATTAATATTATTTGGATTATTCGCATGGGCCCGTGGCGCAACGGATATACGTGCTAAATGATAATCAGTTCAAAGTGACCTTCTTCTGGAGAGTAAAAGTTCAATCAACACTACGGGCGATACAAAAAATAAAATTTAAAATTGTTTAAGACTTCCACCCGGTCATGGCTGATAGAACGAGAACAAGCTACCCCCGGGAATTAAATAAAGAGTTCCGTTCGAAATTCCGCACAGATTCCCGAGTTTGACAAGACGCACCTGAAAGCAGTCGGCCAAAAAGTTGTAAGAATAACATCTAAGATGAGAACAGTACTCCAAATATACATTCCTATTATAAATCATTCATTGACTTACCTTATTTGTATATATTACAGTATATCAACTATTTTTGCGTATTTACTACTGAAACACGATGCTCAATTAAGGCGATACATTGTTTTCTCTAATTTATTCTTTTTACGGCATATCGACGCTGTTTCATTTATCTAATTCTAAGTCATAATAAATTTACAAAAATACATAATGTGCCTATGTTACTCACCGTGTTGGCTAGAATATATATTCTAAAATTCATAATGGTCCGTCCGTTCATTATTTGACAGGCTATTATATATATATATATAGATATATATATATAGTGCAGGTTTGAATGATTTCGATGGGAATCTGAGTAAGAGAGCTCAATGTACATTTAAACAGAGCATGAATAAATTTAAAAAGGAGAAAAAACTAGACGCACATTCGGATTGTACACATTAAAACTTATTCCGACCTAGATCGGTCTCATCAGATGTATAAATTGCGTATTGAAAATCCTGAGAGAGCTCCACTCACGTGTAGTGAGAACCAATATAGTGTGCAGGTTCTGATGGGAATCCAAATAAGAGAGTTCTTTTAAAGTTAAAAAAATGATCATGTTTTATGCTTGAGAGAATAGTGCATTTAAGGAATTGTAATTTTTGATGTCTCTTTCATGTTCCCCAATACCTGCATTAGATGTGGGTAATTTAAGAAAACGTTTTCTTTTAATATTTGTTTCATGGCTTATGATGTAGTTTGTATTGTTTGAATTCCTAGTTTATTTAAAGTTTTGTAAATTATTTTAATCTTGTCGTGGGTAGGTAAAAGAAGATGGCTGTTAATAAAAGAAGTGTTTGATATATATGATTTTCGCTTATTGCTCCTGAAAAATATTAGTAGGGCTTTAAAAACAAATAACATGAATATGTGGGGTCATGGATTGTTCTGAGTTAATACAGTTATATATACTGTTCCATGCAATAATTGCCATCATATTTACGTTGGTGAAACTTAACAGGAACTAAAGAACACCTTGGTGAACATAAAGGAGATATACAAAATAACAATTCTCTAAATGTACTGTTCTCTTATGCATTATAACATGATCATTCTTTGAACTTTAAACAATCTAGACTCATAAAATTAATTCTAAACAAACTTCGGCGAAGACCTCTTGAATCAGCATTCAGTATAAACTCTAACACAAACAAACAACGAAACGGGTTCAAAGATTTATTTCCTTTAATCAGCTAAATAATACCAACAAACTGGTCTTTAATTTTTATCAAGGCTAGCTATTTTACATCACATTTCAAAACTTTGTACATAATATCGGTATAAAAAACACACACATCCCACTTAATAAACACACCACACATTTTGAATTCTAACGGCTCTGGCTCGTTTGAAAAAGAACTAACATATTATTTTCACCTCATAATCGCACCAAATTTCCTAAATTATAACGACTATGTAGCGTTTGAAAAGAAAAACATTACGTCCACGTCACAAACGCATCACATATTTTAAAATATTGTACTTCTCTGTTTTTTTCTTACAATCAGTCCTCCTGAGTAAGTCTTGAAATAAAGACAAAACGTTGATGAATATATTAATAATTTAGTTTTTCACTTTTTTACATATACATATATATATATATATATATATATATATATATATATATATATATATACATATATATATATATAAATATGCACATACCGATATATATATATATATATATATATATATATATATATATATATATATATATATACTATATATATATATATATATATATATATATATATATTTATATATATAAAGATAGCAAGTTTATATAGAGAGAGATGTGTGAGTTTATTCTAGAAATGCTCGTATGGCACAACAATGCACTTAAAAAATAATTACTTTGCATTTCAAAGAGAAAAATACTGATTACTAATTAATAGGGATTGTACACTCAGAAAAGTGTTTCCAAATAAAACTGCATAGCTAATTAGAGCATGGCGTATCACGTGATATAAGAATTGCCCAGATTCCAAAATTTGGGTGTGGCCCAACAATTTTTTGTTCGTCTAAAATCATTTGTGTAATCTAAGATCATGAAAAACATGAATGCAATGAAAATTAAAAAAGAAGTTGCATCGTTAATTTCTAAAAATAATAAAGTTTGTTAATCATTGTATACGTATGTTGTTGGTTGCTCGGTCGTTGGGTTCTGCGGCATATCAACGGTTGTTGTGTTGTTTTATGTCGAAACCGTACGTATATTTTGCATACGATTGTTTTGTATATTGATTCGTTTTTGTATGTGTATATTTTGTAAAGAATATAGTCTTAAAAGAGTGGTTTCTATTTGAACCATAGCCGTGGCCATGGGAAGTACTACCATTCAAAGTGAGAGCGGTAAAAGTAAGGAGTCAATTCAAACTTTTCGAAGCTTCCAAAAAGTGGCCACATCACTGGATGCATTGTTATCTCATAACGAAAAATGATTGGTGAGAGACTTGAGTAGGTCTGAGAATTGGGAAATAGTGTTGATATAAAAATGTAAAAAATGTTGGGAAAGATAGATGTCGTGGTGGTGGGGTGGGGTAGAAGCGAAAACTTTGCCAAAGGATGTTCTAGGCAGAACATATTCTATTTAACATATAGATAGGACCATGGCAGATACTATCACGCGGAATCAGAGTTTATCTGTGAGTAGTAATAATCCTAGTTTAAATGTTCTTACGTGAGAACGTTGTCCGGTAAAAGCCAATGATGAAGGTTCCTATTATAACGCCATTATTTCGTATTTATGAACCCAACAAATAAAACCTAGGATCTTTTTCTCATTTAATCTCCGCCACTAATAGACATCTGATTACTATACTGTCCTTTACCCTTACCAAACCCCTAAGCCTTGCTAACCCTAACGATAGCTTACACGAGCTGTATCTTTCTCCCAGCGAGGAGGTACTGCCTGGGAAGATGGTCTTAAGAAAACAGAACAGATACTAAACTCACTCACTCCCCAAAACGGAAGAGATAATGCGTGGGAGGATGGTATCATGACAACATAACAGATAGTACACCTCCTCACAACAACAAAAAATGAAAGGAGGTAATCCTTGGAAGGATGGTATCATAACAGATATTTTATTTACTCCATCCTGAAAAAGGAGGTACTGCCTAATAGAATAGTATCATGACTAACGAACATATATTACACTGCCCTTCTCCCAAGGAGGAGGTACTGCGTCAGAAGATAGTATCATGACAAACGAGCTAACAGATACTGCGGGGAAAATCTCACGTTACTGGCATTAAACGGAAAATATCTCAGAATCTCTAATATAAATGTTGTCTCGATTTTTGTGTTTTTCTGTAGGTCCGTCCGGGCATCCAATTGATAACAAAGCTCTAAATCAAGAATAAATACAACTTTCATTCAATAAGATTTTTAATAGTAGTATTAATTTTAGAATATTTTCTTTACAATAATATTGCGGGATCAGCGTTAGTGTCGGACATCTATTTCATTTATAAGTTAAATTGTAAATCATAGAAATGAAAAAAATAACGAATAAAAATCGTATATGGGATTCAGTGTTTGCGAGCAGGAATTCATCTCTATATACAAAGAAAAAGGAAGAATCGCCTACATACTCACACACATAGACACAAACACACACACCCACACATATATATATATATATATATATATATATATATATATATATATATTGGCATGATTTTTTATTTATATTATCAGTTTGGCTACATATGTTCAGACATATATCGGCTATAGCTTTATCAAGGCCAAACGTCATCGTCTTTTCATCTTCATAATTGTCGGACTAGCCTGAGAAATTTTGACTGTCATAAACTCTAGCCGAAATGAGTCTGCACATATGTAGCACAAATATTTGTATTCATGAATTCTATCTTTTTGTTATTAAGTATTATTGCATGAACACAGTAGCTTTCAGAGGCTTATGAACAAAATACACACTCATATTACTATATATATATATATATATATATATATATATATATATATATATATATATATATATTTAGGCAGCAAGTCATTATCTAAGCAAGCGTTGTTGAACATCACGGAACTTTCGCGTTTGTATATTTTCCTCGTGAGGTTCTCGAACCGTCGAGCCATCTTTCTGGTTTCAGGTGGCAATCCGTATAGTACTATTTGTTATTGTTTATTATCTATGTACGTATACGTTTCGTCCTTAAACCGGGACTAATCAGTATAGAGATATAACTATTCACTACCGAAACCTCAGATTGCGAGTATTTTACAACTCAAATCCGACGCCTGAACCACACGGCCAATTTTAAATAGCGAATAAACTGTGATAATTTTAACACGTTATCTGCGGTTATAATGTCTAGAGCGTTCTATTTTTTTGAGGAAGGAACGATGCATTTAAAGCTAGTGACGTCATGCTGTGTTAATACTACACATACAGTGCTCTACTTTTTCGAGGAGCGACAAATAATATATATATATATATATATATATATATATATATATATATATATATATATATATATATATGTTTATCTTCACACGCTATGTATTGCTCTCATCAGTGCAGGAAAGTAATAATTTCAGACGGTCGGGTTGCGCGAACGTGGTTTACAGAGTCAGCCTAAAATCTGCAAGCAGTCGCCATATTCACTCGGCCACCGGAAATTGTCACGTGATTAAGATTAATTAATATCTGTATGTAACTAGAAGCGGGCACAAATAGAAGTCTAGTTCCATTATCGCATTTTAACAATCTATTTTTAAAATTCATAGAGAGTGCTCGACTTTAATTTCTTAAAAGGGCTTGTTATAATATGTATGGATAAAAATCAATTTAATTATATATATATATATATGTATATATTACAAGATTTTCTTTTCAGACCATAAAAGTGACAATTTATATATATATATATATATATATATATATATATATATAATTAATTATTAAAGACAATATATGTACTATCATATATCATCAGATCCTTTTACTTTGTAGTCTCCTTTGAAGATTCAGTTTGTCAGTTACTGATAACAGAGCAAACTATAGGATAGTTTTTATTATATTCCAATAACCATGGTTTGTTTTATTACTTTTATTTTTATTTTTTCACATTTCCAAAAATTTTTAATTTCTCTGATATATATTTAACGGTCCATTTCATTTAATTTTTGCCAAACAACATTTGTATGTCAATATCGTCTCTGCAACACTACAAAATCATCAGAAAAAGTTCACAAATAATAAAAGAGTTCTTGGATTAGAGTGTCTTGAAAACACCTACACTATACATCAGTTTCATGTTAGGGTGAAAATAAACAAAAAAACAGACAAAAAATTGAGAGCAAACACTCACACGTGTGAGATCCAACTAATCCGCCATTTTGAATTTTTTTCGTTCAAAGCTAGTATCTCCTAAAAGATTAGTGCGAACAATTTTAAAATTTTAATTCGGTAATATTTCCTAAAATATTTTATATATACTATAATTTATTTATAAAGTTCCAGTTTATTTGAAGATAATTTATATTTTACTAAAGTTACATCAATGTTTACTTAGGTCGTTAGGGTGCGAAACTCATTTAAGCAGAGCATTATAGAGCTAGTCTTATTGTGTCAACCGTCCATTCAATCAACTATTAAAAAGATTTCTTCTACATAGGTGCTTTTTATGGAATGTATATAGTATTTATTATTAAACCCTTTCCAAGAATATTAAGATAAGCTTAACTTTCATTTATCACTCAAATAGTAAGTTACTAATTAAAATGCGAAACTAAGGGAGGGTGTATAACTCACGACGAAACATATCCTCCAGTTTGCCAGACCACGATTTCGAACCATCGAAGGGGCATTAAATATTAATTTATGTAATTTCTTAAAGTATTCTAAGGATTCAGAAGTAGTTATACTGTTCTGTACCTAAAAATTAATCTTTACTACGTTTTAACTCCAATTCGTACTATCAAGTGAATTGCTAGAACAAATCTACGAATGTAAACATTAGAGTCTCAGTTTAATGCTTACACCTAATTATTTAGTCGTGTTTCCCCACTGTTTATGTATTAATAAGCTTATCAATATACATTCACAAATATGTTTAGTATCCATCAATAAATTCATACCACCCACACATATATACACACACAACACACACACACACACACACACACATATATATATATATATATATATATATATATATATATATATACATATATATATATATATATATATATATATATATATGTATACATATATACATACGCACACACACACATAGAAATATTAGTTCGTTATAACATGTACGATAAAAAAACAAGTGTTTCTTTTTCTTCTAAAAACTAAAATTAAGTCCAAATAGGTTGTTTAAGAATAATGTCAAATCCCAATTCTCTCTATACAATTAACGTGACTAAAATAGGAATTAGTTCATCCTTGTTTATTTTTCTACGATGCAGCTTGGTGTTTCCCTTTCTTCTATAACCTTAACTAAGTGAAAAAAATAGGTTATTTAGAAATACTGTCAAATCACATTTCACTCCAAATAATTAACGTGACTAAAATAGGAGTTAATCCATCCTTATTTATTTTTCTACTGTCACACCACTATGGTTCCAAGTATCTAAGGGGGCCAATAAATATTTATTCATTCATTTTATTTTGTTTTTATATAAAATGTTTCATTAAAAAGAATACCTCCCTATTCCATTATGAGGATTCAAAAGTAATTAAAGGATACATATATATATATATATATATATATATATATATATATATATATATATATATATTGCATCGTAGTTAATTCAAATTTCTCTTATTAATGCATGTTCGCATCTTAACATCAAATGGGTTCTGTGTAAATGGGCGTACTAACGCAGGTACACATCAAAGATGTTCTTTTAAATTGGCCTTAATCTGCCTTTTGCTACTTGTTCAGATTTTTATGTCTTGAAATCAACCGACCCGAAACGCACATTTATTTCAATGTCCCCACGTGTCTTTGATCATGTAAAGAATAGAAAATCGATTTCTTAGTAGAGTTACGCTATCCGTGTTTAGTTAAAATCAATGATCCGATTTGCGCCGGCAAGAATCCCTTTAAAAATCACCATTAACGAAATTTATTTTTTTAATTTGTTCTTAATTTATTCTAATGAATATAAATGTTGGTATGCTTTTCTCGGGCATAGCAGAGTAATATCTAAGAGTCCCGATCAGGTTACTTCGAGAGTTAGACTACCCAAACCTCCAGGAACGAACCAGGGGTCGTCGGTTTTTGGCGATTCCTAGTTCAAGAGATATGCTCGGGCAATTTCGGCATAAATCAATGGGTTCTATCTGTTCTTATACTACACTTCTTTTCAGATCAAATTTCCAAATGAAATTCTCTCAAATATTTTCATCATATGACACACCATGTCTTTTGTAAATTTAATTTTTTTGTATATTTATTTCTAAGATATATTCTAAAGATGTATTAGGAATCTGTTTAATTGCGTTGTAGATTTTGTTTTTAGTTTTCTTACCAATAAATGTCTAGTGCCAGGTAATATCATTGAAAAGTTGTTCCGTAGTTTTCAATCCTATTCTTCTAATAAATTGTGGACTAGTTAGCGCTTTACTTCACTCAATGTCATTTTCACAAACCCCTTGTTTCTCGAGCATTTCCATCAACTGAGAAAAAACAGTAGAGATGAGGGCAATGAAATCAAAGGCACATAGATTGTGACTTTGATGTCGTGGAGATATTGCGTTGTTGAAAGCAGAAGGTGTTCAACCTGGGGAAAGCAGAAATGGAAAACAGATCCAGAATATAATAGTTTTTTTTATGAATGGCATTGTCTGAGAAAGAATGAGGAGTTGTGTATACTCCTGCTTCCAGCTCTTAATTTTATATTCTATTCTTATTTTTTATTATTTGTTGAATTGTCAAGATATAAATAAAATAAATTCGTCTTAGCTCTAAATAGATATCCGGCGTGAACGCCGATGTCACGATATTCTTGTAAACAAAAAACCTATATAAAATGAATACGATTCGAAGATGTCTCTAAGAATCTAATTCGCCAAAACGTGGATGCGTTACGTTGCTGGAAGCAAAAGGCGGTTGACCCGGTGAAATAAGAGGTAGGTAAAGATATATAAACGAAAAAAGAAACGCAAATATTGACAAAGGAACCAGCGGTATCCTTCGTTTGTTCTTTATTAGCATTGTTGGGGAATGTATGAGAAATACAGTTTACTCCGGTTTCCAACCCTATACATACTATAACCATTTCTTTTGTCTTATTTTAAACAATTATTTTCTAAATTTTCAACGTACAAATGAAATAAAATTATCTTTGCTCGCGATAAATGTCCAGCGTTCATGTCGATTCCACGATACGTTTGTAAATAAAACTAATTGAAAATTATAACCACTAGTAGATTCTGCGAATAATCCAATTCTAGAGATGTTGTATTCGATCTTGGTATAGGGTTTTTGTATTAAAATTGTTTCCCAGAACAGATAAACAGTAGCACCCCATTTATATTATAGATACGGATGATATGGAGATAGAGAGAGATAGAGAGAGTTTTATGTTTGTGTTTAACGACCTTTCAACCATTATAAGAACATCTCATTTCAAACATTTTACTCTTTGTTCTTAATGTTTTTTTCTTTGTAAAGGTGTTTTAGAGTGTGGGATTTTACTATTAAGAATGTGTGAGCGTTTTTGCTTCATTTTGGTATTCTTTTTTTATTGTTTGAGATATTATTTGGGCCATTCTTTAGAAGAGAGTTTTTCAAATTGTTTGCTTGGTGACAAGTGAATTAACATTTCCATGCACGTTAATTGGTATATGTTTCTTGTTAGATATTATTTTGTTAAAACGGGAGACAGAGAAAGAGAATGAGAGAAAGGGAGAGAGGGGGTATTGTTCCAAAATGGAACAGATGTATTCAAACAAATTCTCTTCCCAATACCAACATAAAAAGATTCCTGCTTTATAGACAATTTTCAATATTCAGTTGTACTTCCCCTGAGAATAAATGTATCCACCCAAGGTTTATTTTAAGGTTGTGCCTTCGAATTGTACACACTGAGACTGAGAAAATATTGTTTATTCTCTCTGGGTTCTATACATTTTAGAGTGCTTTAGACGCCAGAGACCTTGTGTCACATCTAGTTATCGTCGAGTAGCAGTTAAATTAAGGGATTAGTCGTGGTTCTCCATCTTTTGAGAAATAAATGAAAAGATGAATCCTTCGGAAATGGTAGTTTATATATCGTAATTGCACCCAAAAGAGTTTTCTTATGTTATTGGAGGCTGGATGAATCTGCCTTTAATAACACAAGATGTGATGCGGAGGAGCAGTATTCTATTATTAGATATACTAGTAAATATATGCTCTCTCAGGTCGCATATTTTTGTTAGGCTAGGAGGTTGATAGCATGATAAGCGAGCTACATTCACTTACCCTCAAAGGAGGAGGTAGTGCCTAGTAGGATGTTATCATTACAACAGAACATATACTACAATACTCTATTTTAAAATAGAGGAGAAACACCTAAGAGGATATTTCCCATACAAGGGGAAAGAACAACAGAAAATATTCTACACTGTCTCCCACACCACCCAAAACGGAGAAAGTAGTACCTGGGGAGATGTTTTCATAAGAACAGAACAGTTAGCACATTAACGTTCCTTCAAAAAAGGGATTAATACCTGAGAGAATTACCCATTCACTTTAAAAAGGATGAATTAATTCTACTTAGAAGAGTCTTATGACAACAAAACTGATACTATACTGCGCACCTCGGTAAAAGATAATACAATAATAGATTAAATCAAATGTTTTTTTATTTATTTAAAAATGCTAAGATAAAAGTGTAATATCTGTTATCAGCATGCAGTGACATCAGACGTGAATTGAAAACAATAAAAAATAATACAGTGAGTGTCAATTACGAGAAAGAGGAAGGGGTTATAGAGAAAAATGTAGGGTGGAGAGACAGACAGATAGCCAGCTTGCCAGAGATAGAGATAGAGACAGTCAGTCAGTAACTAGTTTGCTAGCCAGTCAACTTCTTCCCCTTTTTCCTTTATCGATGCCGGTCGGTAACTTTTTCTAAAGTTATTCATTTTTTCATCAGCCATTTTAATTAATTACTGTTAACATTAACGAAACTATTGCACATGAGCCGGTAAAATAGCTCAATTAAAATACAAATAAATAACATCAAATGTTAATTAGGTGCTTAAAAACAGATATGAAAATTAGCCTATCTAATGACTGTCTTTAGATCGTTCGTTTCTATTACATAGAGAGTATTTAAAATGTCTATGTTATATTATTGATTTAAATAACAGTAACCCGTTTTGATGATAATATAGTAGTCACATAATAAAAATAAAAATTTCGCATTTAATCATTTAAATAAACGATTAACTTGACCATTTAGTTGAAAGAAAGAAGGACATGGCTACCAAATCTGGCATAGGTGTCTGTCTGCCTGTTGCTGCGTCGTTCTCCGATGTGCTCACAACACTTATATCAGAGTGGGCGAAAAGGTTAAAGCAACTACCTATTTATACTTATTGCTTACATACAGAAAATGCTCACTTCATAGATAGATAATACCAGAAGTATTAATAAAAATATAAGGAAATTATTCTAAACGTTTCAGATTTGTAAAAACTTTATGAATTTTGCACAATAACTTTGATAAGTGTCACGTAATTACGTTCCGTCAGCACTATACCTATCTCACAATATGATTCTTACCAAATTTGGCTCACAATAAGAATAATATCAAATCTATATAATGCTATAATTATTACTAAATCTACCTTATACTGAAGATTATTACTGAAGCTGATTACCAAATCTACGTAACAATAAGACTATTACCAAATGTTAATGTGAATAAGATGATTAAAAAGTTTACATGATCATCGGATTATTTGAAAATATGTCTCATTATAAAATCATATACACATCTAATTCCAATATAATTCCTAATATATAAAAAAATAATAAAATATTATGATTAAATCTATAATAACACGATTATCAGCAAATAAATGTACCTAACAGTAAGATCATTACAAAAAATACCTCACAAATGATTATTATTAAATCTACATAATCATAAGACTATTAGCAAACGACTGCGCAATAAGATTATTACCAAATCTACATAATTATATTATTATCAAATCTAGATAACAATTAGATGATTAGTACTGTTATTACGTTGTCACTATTAAAAAGTTCTTAAAGTTACTTAGAAGTTTTTATACGCCATTTGGGACACTTTCACGTACGCAATTTTCACGTATATTAAATGCTTTTTGCGTGTGTGTGTGTGTTCATTCATTAATTCTGTTTACGCGAGTTTTGCATACCGATTTCTTTAAAGCTCTTGCACGTGCACATTAAATTCTTTTACGTGTGTATTCAGGTGTGTACAATCATTTCTTAGTTTTCTTCCTTTTTTTTACTTCAAATTTTCCTTTTGATATTAGTGCGTTAATCACCTTTTCTTTCACCGTCGTTGTTTTTCTTATCATCCATCGTAAACTAACTGCGTGAGTAATATCTCTGACGTTTCTGTCTCCCTCCGTTCGTCGCTACTACCGTTGCATTGACTGTCTTTTTATTTCACAATGGCCGTTGTGGTGATTCGTCTGGTGAACGTTTCTTGTGTATGGTTACCTGAAATAAACTTTTCTTCTCCAGAAAGGAGACTAAACACCTTCGTTGAGAATTTCAGGTTTAGAATGTTTGGAGAGAACCATTAACGTATATGAGAGAGAAAGACCAGATTTCCCTTATCTAATTGACTAACTCATCTTATTAGAAAGTAGAGGATAGATCGGTGGACACAGTGAACATACTTTGGGGAGGGCAGATGGTCGCTTTTTGGTGATTTTAACATTTCTCGTGTTCCACGAACGACTTTCTGAAACCTTCGTTTCTTTGTCATGGCCAAAAAAGTAACGTCACTCGTCATCTCGACTCATCTCTATTTGACCGCATACTTTAACTTTTTAAAACCTGACAGACAACCTATCTATGATTCAGTCTTTCGGAACGATTAATTTCTCAAACTTTGTATCACTTAAATCTGTATTTTTTCGACCCTTGTAAAAATTAACACTAGCTGATTTACTCGCTATTCGAAAAAGGGCCTCCCATACTGAAACAATTAAGATCACTGCTAAGTTTACATCACACTACGATTATTCACACCATTATTTCTATTAACGATATTATCATCATGATAATTATTATCCTTTTGTATCGAGATAGAATGGGTACGCTCTGAAAGGGTTCTTGTACAATGATGACTTCATAATTAGACATCGCTTGTACAATTTTTAATTGGCTCGACATTTGGGTCATGGTGACCCATTGAAGTGTTCTATAGTTTACCAGCTGTTATTGTGTCGCCGCCTCAAAACGACATTAGTTACCTTTAGTGGGAACGGGCAATGCTGATATAAGTGAAGAGGGACGTATTATTTCTGATTCTCACGAACTGGTCAACCTACGAAGGTGTGGCAGTCTAGTCTAATATAAGCATTATATAAGCCATAGCTAGTGGTCGGAGAGGTCGGAGAGGTAAATTCATACGGTTCTCAAGATTATAAAATAAAACCATTTTTAACAGATGTGCACCTCCAGATACGTATAAAACATAGTCAACCATCTAAATACAGACACCATGAACGTTGCTTACCCGAGATAACGATAACCGGCGTTTTAATGTTACATAGTCATAAGTAGTATTACTTATAACATACGAAAATTATCCTTGATATTGCGTATTAAAAGTAAAACAAGCTATAAGACTATAACGAAATACCTTTGGTGACTGTGACATAGTTTCAGTTACAGATGGACATTAATTCTTGATCATAATAAAATGAGTATTACATTATTTCCATTATCGTTCTCATAGTCATTATTATTAATGTAGATTATTTGCACGCTTACAGTAGGTTGTTATTTATTTAACTAGCGGTATTCATTCGGCGTTGCCGGGGTGAAGATATATTGTTGGTCGGAAATACTTTCACATATAAGCATGTTTCAAATTTTTGCATTGAAAGAAAAATTACAAATTACATTTTGAATATGAGGTCAAGTATTAAATAAGTTCGGTGGTGTTTTCCTACAAAGCTACTTATTGACGCTGCATTTCTTACAGAATCTGTAAAACGATAAATGGCTTAAACGAATCGAATTTAAGTATGTTAAATCTTTAAAATACAATAATTATTTAAATGTTGAAACTTTTTTTAAATACATTATTTACTGATACAGTATTTGTTTAATTTTATTTTTGTTTTATAAAACAAAGAATATCTATTAAAAAATCAGCTTCGTTTCTCTACGTTCTAATATATTTCAGTTATTTTATTGACCTAACCGATAATTGTTCTAGTGACCCTAGATCGAATCGAAGGAAACTTCAATGATGTTTTCAAATTCTGTAGAATATTTATCCTTTATTGAAACTTATTTGATGTTCTAACTTTTAACATATCGATTTTTATAACATACAAACACATTGACTTATATATATATATATATATATATATATATATATATATATATATGTATAGGGTGATTCATAAGTCACTTCACTTAGCTATTTAAAATGATTACCATATGAAGCACAAACATACTATGAACTTTTGATAATTGTTATCTTACTCTCTAATTACCGCTATTTGTTATTTTAAATTTGTTCGTTTATATATTTGTTTCTATATATATTTATTTTATAATCAATCAAATATGCTACAAAGACTCGTAAATTCCTTGCAAAAAAGACTGGAGCTATGCATGCAGAACGAAGGGGGAAATTTTGAAAATTTGCTGTAATTTTAAACTCCCATAAATGAATTTGTTGAATAAATTTTCTGTTTTGTATTACTGTATTTTTTAACTTTACAATTTCAAAAATAAATAGCTAAGTGACTTATGAATCACGCTGTATATATATATATATATATATATATATATATATATATATATATATATAGAGAGAGAGAGAGAGAGAGAGAGAGAGAGAGAAAGAAGGAGAAAGAGAGAGGGAAAGAGAGAGAAGTATTATTCTGTGCATAATCAAGCCCTCTTTTAATTTTACTATATTCAAGTAAAATCTACTATCAAACAAAGTTCAAATAAAATCTTAATAAACATTTAAATAATGTGAGAGAATTTATTTAACAAGTATTATAACACTGGTGTGCGATGTTTTCAATGTCTAACATATATTAGATGCTTTTAAGCCAGTCTTTGCACAGAATAAAAAAAAACATGGTTATTTTACACAATCAGATTAGGTTAATGACATATCAGCACATCAAAAGTATCCTAAATTCCGATTATTTGGAGGTGAATAAAACGCAATATTGAAATTATTAGACTGATTTCTTCACAGAAGGCTTAGAAAATATTTTGAATAGATAGCAAGTAGAGTATAATAAACTATGAAGGCGTAGAAAATATTTTGAATAGATAGACAGGTAGAGTATAATAAACTAAGAAGGCTTAGAAAATATTTTGAATAGATAGCAAGTAGAGTATAATAAACTAAGAAGGCTTAGAAAATATTTTGAATAGATAGCAAGTAGAGTATAATAAACTAAGAAGGCTTAGAAAATATGTTGAATAGATAGCAAGTAGAGTATAATAAACTAAGAAGGCTTAGAAAATATTTTGAATAGATAGCAAGTAGAGTATAATAAACTAAGAAGGCGTAGAAAATATTTTGAATAGATAGCAAGTAGAGTATAATAAACTAAGAAGGCTTAGAAAATATGTTGAATAGATAGCAAGTAGAGTATAATAAACTAAGAAGGCTTAGAACATATTTTGAATAGATAGCAAGTAGAGTATAATAAACTAAGAAGGCTTAGAACATATTTTGAATAGATAGCAAGTAGAGTATAATAAACTAAGAAGGCTTAGAAAATATTTTGAATAGATAGCAAGTAGAGTATAATAAACTAAGAAGGCTTAGAACATATGTTGAATAGATAGCAAGTAGAGTATAATAAACTAAGAAGGCTTAGAAAATATTTTGAATAGATAGCAAGTAGAGTATAATAAACTAAGAAGGCTTAGAAAATATTTTGAATAGATAGCAAGTAGAGTATAATAAACTAAGAAGGCTTAGAAAATATTTTGAATAGATAGCAAGTAGAGTATAATAAACTAAGAAGGCTTAGAAAATATTTTGAATAGATAGCAAGTAGAGTATAATAAACTAAGAAGGCTTAGCAAATATTTTGAATAGATAGCAAGTAGAGTATAATAAACTAAGAAGGCTTAGCAAATATTTTGAATAGATAGCAAGTAGAGTATAATAAACTAAGAAGGCTTAGAAAATATTTTGAATAGATAGCAAGTAGAGTATAATAAACTAAGAAGGCTTAGAAAATATTTTGAATAGATAGCAAGTAGAGTATAATAAACTAAGAAGGCTTAGAACATATGTTGAATAGATAGCAAGTAGAGTATAATAAACTAAGAAGGCTTAGAAAATATTTTGAATAGATAGCAAGTAGAGTATAATAAACTAAGAACGCTTAGCAAATATTTTGAATAGATAGCAAGTACAGTATAATAAACTAAGAAGGCTTAGAAAATATTTTGAATAGATAGCAGGTAGAGTATAATAAACTAAGAACGCTTAGAAAATATTTTGAATAGATAGCAAGTAGAGTATAATAAACTAAGAAGGCTTAGAAAATATTTTGAATAGATAGCAAGTAGAGTATAATAAACTAAGAAGGCTTAGAAAATATTTTGAATAGATAGCAAGTAGAGTATAATAAACTAAGAAAGCTACTAATAGATGAATGGTCTCTTCAGGGATTTACATTTGTGCTGAGCACACTGCGAATCCTTCTTTAAGCGAGGGCAGTAGTCGGCCAGAAAGTTGACAAACCCATCGGCCTTGATAGCGTTCCACACTTATGCTGATATCTTGGTGAAAGCGCCCACTCTGTTTTTCACTGAAGTCTCCACAGTTTTATGGAAAATAGTCCAGATAAGACCGAATGACGTGCATTTCCATTGACATGCGCGTACCAAGTTGGTGTAAATTCTGCATTTACTCTTCAACCACTTTCTGATACTGCTACTACCAGAGGGTGGGACAACACGTTGTGTGATCCAGGTTTTTATCCTTGTCTTGATGGCCACTATAGTGTGACAGAATGCTGCTCATTATCACGGCAATCCCATAAGCACAGAATGAATTGATACTTGTTTTTTCTATGCCTACATGTGGCTATTTTTCATTTTTATGCTTATCAACAGTAGCCTTGATTAAATTATCATGTCTGCTTCATCTGAACATAAGGCACATGTTCTGGAACCAGCCTTATAAGAGGTTGATTTCTTTCAGGATAGTCCAATTCAAGGTGCAAAGTATGTTTACGTTTTGATTTTCTTGCTGATAGTTGTGAGAGGTTTTTTCGCTAACATTGGTGTGTTTTTCGCTAACATGGGTGCGTGTTTAGTTGCATGTTAAACCTTTCCATATATATTTCTGACCTGTGTTATTTTCTCATAGTAGATATATACCGGAATATCTTCCCTTTCCTTACCATTTCTTTATCAGCTGCAATGTCGTTCAACTGTAGGTCTTCGAAAGCTACACTAAACAAAGGAAATCAAATAATTTGTACTGAGCAGTTGACTTATATACTTAAATCTTCTGTTTATCGATTTTTCCATTGTTAGATTATTATATATAGTACATTTGAACTTTATTTATTTTGTTCATTGTTTTTTTAGTCAATGTTTACTTTCATTATAAATTTTTACCATTGATTACTGTATTTCGTGATCTGGTCAGTGCTTACCTTATGCATTTTGTTAATTTTAACTTATTTATTTCCCGGATATTTTTTTTACTTATTCAGCGATTTTCTTGTCAGTGTTTACATTTTGATATATATTTTTGGCCATATATTATGGTATTTAAAGATTTGGATACTTTCTCTATTTTCATAATTGTTTACTTCATTTATTATCTTCATTGTTTACTTTCTTTAACGTTTAGTTCATTTTTAATTTTTTTTTTTTTACTTCCCATATATGTATCCGTTGATTACTGCATTCATCGATTTGGGCAGTGGCTATTTTCAATTAATGGTTTACTTTACTTATATTAGTATTTGGATCATTAACGAAAAAAGTAAACAATGGCATTAACAAATAAACAGTAAATTTGTTAATGCCATTGTTTACTTTTTTCGTTAATGTTTTCCACTGATTACCGATTTCGCCAGTATTTAACTTATGCAGTTTGTTAATTGTTTATTTCATTTTTTCCGCATTGTTTATTTACTTCCGCGTACTTTTCATTGTTTACTGCTTTATATGTTTTGGCCATTGATTATTCTATTTATCGGTCATACCCATTTATTATACTAAAATTACGTTATTTAATTATTTACTTTGTAAATTATTTTTCGTACATTGTTTACCTTTCTATATATATATTACACTAGTTGACTTATTTATTTGATTAGTGTTAACTTTCTACTTTATTTAATTTTTATCATTGTTTACTCTCTTTATTTATTTCTGTTCATTATTTACTTTAATATATTTGTTCCATTGATTATTGTATTTATCGATTTACTTATTTTAAGGTTTTACTTCATTTATTTTGTTCATCCTTTACTTTATTTACTGATTTGTTTTTGTAAATGTTTTACTTTTTATTTATCCTTGTTAATTGTTTACTCTTTTATAGTTTTTATTGTTTACTTTATTTATGTACCTTTTCTCCACTAATTTGATGCCTCTATTTATTTTGATAATTGTTTACTTAATTCATCCTCTACTCTCTTGCTTAATTTTTGTTAATTGTTTATTTATGTACTGTTTTTTTACTTGTTTAATTTCTTCATGTAGTTTGTCCACTGATAACTGTATACATCAATTTGATCAGTGATGATTGCATTTATTATGTTAATTGTTTACTTTATTTATTTTGTTTACTTTCGGTGTTGATTTTTGTTTATTGTTTACTTTCTTTATTACGTTCATGCAATATCTTTTCTCGTGATGTTTACTTTGATGTCTTATTCTTTATAAGTCTCATTGTTGATTTCATTGTTTTAGTTTTTTCTTTCTTTTCATCGTTTCTCTTAACTTAAGTCTTTACTTCGTTCGGTCATATTGGTCTTCTTTTATGCCTAATTGTGTACATTTTCAATCCTTGCTTCTTTCTTTCATCCTCATATTTTTCTCGTCTTCACCGTCTCTCCATCTGTTTTTCGTTATCCTGATACATCACTCTATTCCTTGTTTGTTTGAAAACGATTTCTTGACGTATGTTATTTTTTCTCTCATATCCCTTCTTCACGGCCTTCATATTTATTCACTTCGCACTTGCTGGTCCGTTATTTTGATGTTTTCCCAAAAGAAAAGAAAGGTAGTGTTTGTTGGATTAACGTCAATCAATATGTCCTGGTTGTGAGCAAGATGAGGATGATGATGATGATGAATAAGATGAGTATGAGGAGAATAAGGATGAGGAGGATGCGGTTTGAGATGGGGGAGAAATAACTCGGGGAAACTGAACCCGTGTGGGTTTAAGCGTTTAAGACGGCGCATGCGCAATAGTCTCATGTAGCGAAGAATAAAAATATATATGTTGATCTCTGTGTTTATTCTAGAATAATAACCACGCACGTGTTCATGGCTGTTTTAGGATTTCTATAGCTGCGCACCATTTATATATATATGTATATATGTTTGTATATATATACATATATATTTATCCACATGTAGCTGTTTTACCGTATCACGGCTTCTCACTATCGATAGACTTGGTGAAGTTTTTTTTTCCGGGGATGCAAGGATAAACAGTATCTGAACATAGTCCGGTAAAAGAAACGAATCATAAGTATCCTTTTATTGGATTTGAAACCGACGGTATCAATGTCGTTCAGAGTGGGTGTGTGTGTATATTTAGTATAATTTTTTATTTATTTCTGCTAACATTTTGACTACACATTTGCAGAAAAATTTCAGCCCTAACTGGAAATCAGCCGAAGCAAGATTTTAGTGCGAAGTTTAAGAGGGGAATAAAACATTTTTCCAAACTGTGATGTGGCGACTGTTAGTCATCACCAACAATTTGAAGCTCACTTTACTGCAGTTTCACAGTGTCAGCGATAATCAGAATAATTCTTTCTATAGATTACTTTCGTACTTTGAAATATCAGAAAAAGTCACAGAATACCTACATCCCATCTTTACGGTTTATTGTCTGTCATCCGAGATGTTCAAATCCGGCAGGCAATGCCGATAAGACCGAGCTGGACACTTTTGGGTGAATTTATTTTAACTGGTCCCTTACACTAAAAATTGATTTTCATGGTTTTGGTACGACCACTGCGTGCACACCGGTTACGTCTTTTTTCTTTTACTAATATTGCTACTCGGACTTATAGTTACTATTAGGATACAAAGAAACACAACTTTTTTTGTGTTATTTCAAATTTATTAAAACATTTAAATTTAACAGGATACTATTCTCACAGGAATTACCACATCCTTTCGGAGGGGGGGTAGGTTTCTTGCCTTGTCGGCTGCGGCGCGCTTATTCGTTAAATAGTGCGGACGAGACCGACCAGAACATTTTCAGCGAAATTGAATTTTATTGATGCCTTACACGGTCAATTGATTTTCAATGGTTCTGTTATGCACTATGCGTTCACACTGTTTCCGCTCTTTTCTTTTTAAATGTTTTTTTATTGCTGTTAGGATACAAAGAAATACAACACTTTTGTGTTATTTTGAATTCATCACAATGTTCAAAGGGACAGCAAACTATCTTCTCAGAAATTTCGCTCTCTTTTTCGAGAGGCATGGATTTCGAATATGTTGTCTGCTGCACTCTCATCTATGAGTGACTGCCGACGGGACCGACAAGGATATTTTCGTTCGAAATTGATTTTTATTTGTCCCTTAGACTATAAATAGATCTTTAACGGTTCAGTTATGCCAACAGCGCGTGCACCGTTTCCCTCTTTTCTTGGTCGTCAATCAAGACTTACACTTAAGGATGGGTTTTATTAAGGACATGTGATTTTTCATCCATATAAATATTACCTTCCTTCCAGTGTTCGTATATGGACACAAGTACTTAACATCCAAAGAAAGACTCCATCGCTTCTACGTAAGTACGTAGTTTCGTGGATAATTTTCTTAGTTATAAAATTATATAAACGTTTAAATAATCATTATTAACCAAGAATTTAATACTAATACAATACTGTGATTAATTTATTTATTAATAATGAAGATGTGTTCGCTTGAAGCCGTATTTATGCTAATTTTTTTAATTTGTGTACTAATGTACTATTTTTAATGTTCAATTCAGTTTACAATACTATTTGAAACTGATATAGATGTAGTGTAGTTCGTTCGTTATGCAATATTGCCAGGCATTAACTCCTCTTTTTTAGTTGAGGGGTAGTTTAGTATCTGTATTCATGAAGAGAGCAGTAGTTTAATATTCTGTGTTCATGATACCATTATCCCAAAAATTAGTGTCTCCATTTTTTTGTAGTGATATACTTGAAAATTTTCGTTGTTTCGCTGGCATTATATAATTAATTTTAAAACATCTACTTAAATACTTATAGGTTAAGATGTTACGACGGTGTGTCTTCCGGTCGCTTCATAACATCACGGGAAAAGTACGCGATGCGAATAGAATACTCAATAATTCCGTTTTAAAATAAATGTTTTTTTATTTTCGAATATTTACGGCAATTACAACAACATGTGTGAATAACAAACACAACGAATTCTTAATACATATAACATTTATTGAAATAACCAATGAATTGTTGTCATGGTATAAACAGGGCTTAAATAGAAACAACAAAAAATAAATGGTTTGCAGTATTTGTATGTTAGGCAATAAAAGAAATATCACTTATCTGAATGGGGAAGCGTTTTTTTTACTTTTCTGTTTCTGGTTTACGATGGTTTGTTTCGCTTCATTTAAAAATGTCCCTTGTACTTTCATGTTCCTTTTGTAATTTCCAATTCTCCAATAGTAGAATGTTTTAGTTTTTTGGGTTTATTCCGCTGAGTAACTCTATCCGGAATATTCGCCGCTTATCGTTCGATGCCAGTAGACCTTCGGCTTAACATTATTTTAACTTCGTATTGTCGACTTCGGCTTTGTTCATATTCCGCCAGGATCTAACCGGTTCAACATGTATTTTCATATCGTTGCTTTATTGCTTTAAACGGTCATACTCCTTTCTTTGGCCTTTCGAGATAAGCGATGTATTTTTACACGTTGCTTGGTGGAGGTCTTTTCAGGAACTGAATACTTTCTTTGTTTTTCCTGGTTTCGGCATCTAAATTTATCAGCTTTTTTTTCACCTTCTGTCAATCTTAGATGCTGGTTTGCCCGTAATTTGAAATGCACAAGCTTCTCTCTCGCACGTATCTGTTAATCACCGTAGGAAGGAGGTTTACGCTGCTGCTGTTATACAGGAATATGCATGTAAAATAAACGTAGCTAATTTTGTATATAGTAGTTGTTAATTGTTAATTATTCTTTTTCTCTCTCTCTCTTTCTCTCTCTCTCTCTCTCTCTCTCTCTCTCTCTATATATATATATATATATATATATATATATATATATATATATATATATATATATTATTTTAAAAGAGGCTCCCGCGTTTTATCTCCGGGGACATCTGTGTAGCTTGATTGCCATAAATATATTTTCATAGCTAACTTACTAGCTCTACTAACGTATCGAGCACTGTTGAAGTAAATACTGGAAATTGATACATAAAAAATTATATCTCCTAATAATATTTCATGTGGATACATGAAATACTAATATATATATATATATATATATATATATATATATATATATATATATATATATATATATATAATAATAATAATAATAATAATAATAATATTCCAGGCAAGGTAAACATCCACAAAACAGTAATCTAAAGAATTTAATCCGGACTTATAAAAAGTTGTCAATATTAAATAGAGCTTTTATATATATGATTATTTTCAATTATACAGACATATGCAAAATCTGCAACATTGACATGTCGATGTTATTTATCAACATCTGCTATAAACTGAAATCTCATCAGGCAGAGTTAGAATCCGATATTTACCATATAAATCATAAAATATATAAATCAAGCAACATTTACAATACAGCTCTAAAAATAGTGATTACCATTATATCGAAATTAAATATAAGAAACAGGACACTAATAATTATAATAAAATTTAAAATAAAAAAGAAATAGAATCTGGTATACACTGCCCTATAATCAAATGCTAAAAACTAAACTGGGTAAAACATTCTTAAATCTCGTAATCAATCCCCTGCATAAAATATTCAATAAAATAACCTAAAACTGTCCTACACTTGCTACGAACACCTAGAAATGAGAATAAAGGTACACAATAACAAAATACTAAAAGAAACCAGTAGAGAGGAAAAATAACGAATTGCATAAGGAAGTGATCTCTAAAGCTAAGAAAACACTAAAAAGAATAAAAATATAAGCACTACAAATAGTAATAACAAAAAGCCTAATAGTAATCACCCAAATAGAAATCAAAAAGTTAGTAATGAAGAGAAGAGATGTAACTGCATAAATCGTACACTTTGTCCATTACAAAATAATTGCCTTACCAAAAGTATTGTTTACCTAGCCACAATATTTGCCATCTAAGACCAAACAATAAGAAGTCTACGTAGGTATGACCTCTCTATATTTTAACACAAGATATTACGACCACATCAGCACATTTAAAAATAAAGTACGCCGAATTAAAACAGCACTAGCAAACCATTATTGGGAGCTCAAAGAAAATGGACACGCATCAATAATTTAATGGAAAATAATACGACAGGACAGTACATGCAGAAATTTCGACCACCCGTGAAGATTATGTCTGAATGAGAAATTTAAAATCCTGAACTTTAAAGACCCCCAAAACTTATTAATCATTAGAAGTGAAATAGCCAGCAACTGCTTGCACAGAATAAATTTACCTTAGGTTAGCAATAAATAATGAATAAATAAATAAATAAAGAAAGAAAGAATAAATAAATAAATTAAAACCTTAAAACTTAAAAACTAAAACCTTAAATAGAAATACAAGCAAGCACGTGTTAAAATAAGGTCACCCATTATATTAACACTACAAAGAAACAGAGATAGGCCACCCTATAGAAAACAGAGCAATAGAATATGAAAATAGGAAGTAAAACCAACCGAACTTTGTTCGTGAGAAGCCCAACGATTGGCTAAGAGAACAAAGAATCTGATTGGTTAACTAGCTGGACGTGTATATAAAAACACCTGGAAAACTAACTTCTTGCATTGTAGCTTGACCATATCCCCCGGGGATGACACGTGGAAGGCTTTGCGTATCTTAATTGTTCTAAATATATTCCCATAACTTACTATATATATATATATATATATATATATATATATATATATATATATGATAAAGTGAATATTTTTTTATAATACATATATATATATATATATATATATATATACATATATTGACCCATATACATTTGTGCATCCATTTTAGTATCTATTACCGTATCTATATATGTTTTTAAAATATTATATCACACTTTATACGCATTTATCAATTTGGACCTGCCCTTTTAGATAATAGAGTTCAGTCATGCAATACTAATAATGACTAATTTTTGCCTATTTGGAAACCATCAAGGTTTTCTGGTGTTTCTCTGGCGGCAAATTAAATTTACACGTTTA